>JASXSY010000441.1:0-310718 GCA_034509805.1 Sipha maydis
TACATAATTGCATTAAAGCGTTTACGTGATTCTAATTACTTTGATATAGTATAAATAAATAAAAATGGCATTCAGTATAACAATTAACGAAAAGTCAGGCAAGTTTATTGACTATTTTTTTAATCAGAAAGTTAAGTTTACTTCAAAACCATGAATAATAGAAATGTTCAGGATTTAGTAGAAAAAACTAGCCCTCATCGAGTTAGGTAAAAAGTTACTCTTTTTCAACCACGAATAATTTTATAAAAATCATAAGAAGTATAGGACGGAGATCAATAATAATTGTAATTGATTCACATCGTATTTTAGTCATTTACTGTTCAAAAGAAATATTCATTAAATTCAATTAACATTTTTTTTTCTCAGACTTTTTAACGAGTAAATTATTTTCGTTCGCTGATCAAATGCAGTCGCTAACCAACGGTTTCTTTTAATGTAGTTTACAATTTTGTTAATTCGTATACAAACTTTTGTACGAAACTTCAACCATGAAAAAAATATATAATTGAGTTAAAATAATATAGTAGTAACAAATCATAGTGTAACACTATAATATCTAAATATGTTTAATTTGGAAGTGATAACTTAGGTATTTTAACTATTTTAAATATTATTGATTTGTTAAAGACATGATTGACAAATCATTAACATGTTTTTACTAACAAAATTTTTTTAACTCTGAAATGATTTACCCATAATTATTATTTATAGTTTAATGGCATAAGGTGAAGTTATTCCACTCTCGATTCAATTTTCTGCCGTCTCTTTTATCATCATAATAATGCTACAACATATAAAATACTAAAATACCTCAATATTATATCTATTAGAATTTCGTAACTATACAGTTATCAATGTTACAATAATGTATACATTATGATAGTTTGTCATATTATCAACTCTGTTCAACACGAGTAGTATATAATTATATTATTTTATATATATGTATACCTTATATTCCATAATATTATATAGTCTATGATGCATTGCGTGTTTTATAATTTGTATGAACATTTATAAATACTGACAATTGACAAATCAGTTCGGATTTGTATGAAATATAATTAACGAATGTATCAAGACGCATGTTATGTTCATACAAATTACAGTTAAAATATTTTTGAATAATTATTATTCGTAACAAAACTGTTCATAATCGTTATTATTTCTATATACTTTAATAATAATCATAAATTTTCGGTCGTTTACTTTTTACGATTCCAGGTATTAATTATATAGAACTATTGGGCTAAGAAAAAGAAAATCATAAAAAAAAAAGTCAAGTATATAGTAGAAAATAGGTCAAATATACATAGTTAATAGAATATTGACGTTCGGTCAATACCAATAAACGGCATCTCAAAGTCAATAGAACATAACGAGTTTTCAAATAATGAATACATTTTTTTTTTTTTAGCAAAAAACATTTAGTATATACTTTTTATGAATTTGTATGTTTATTCGTGAAATTTGTTCAACCCTCCATCCTCTTTAAGTCCAAATCGTATTTTTGACATTCAGACGTTTCTTTAGCACTCCAATTTTAAAATAATATTAAAAATATTACAATTAATAAAACCCCTAAAGTGACCTAAAAGAAAAAAAAACCTAAAATCAAATAAAATCATTTTGATTTAAATCAAATTAAATACATTTAAATAGATTACATAAATTTATATTATTAATACTTTTTGTATTATACGAATATAAATTAAATTACAATTTAGAAAATGTTAGTTTAGTTTTTTTTTAGTTTTTTTTCATTTAGTTTTTTAAAGAAAACATTTTTTTTAGATATTGATCATTTAAAAAAATATTTTTGAAGGGTTATGTTTTTATTTAAAAATAATAATAATTATTATGCTTGTTTATTTATATATAGAATGTGTTATAGAGTAGAGTTTATGGTGAGGTGTATTAAAAAGAAATTTTAGCTTATAGCTCCGGATAATAAATTTAATTATTTAATTAAGCAAGTTTTCGATTTTTATAATTATGGAAACCTATCTTTTGGGACAAGTCTCGTAATTTGTATAGAAAAATATGTTATATTATTATTGAACAACAACATATACACGATTGATTAAAATTTTAGTTCTTCAGTTAATTTTTCTAAGTTATTTTTTTTTTTTGTAAGGAAAGATTCTACTGTCATTGGCCTGCTATTTTTTTTATAGATTTACTTAATATGATATTTATAATAATTATATTTAATATTTTCTTAGTTTGTATCCTATCATATAAATAAAATGTTTTTAAACTTTTCTGTCGGCATGATGTGAACAAAGTGATAAGTACGCCATAATATTGGTTCGTTAATAAATTACCCATAGAACATTATGACATTTTCAAACAAGTAGAATCATCTATTTCCTAATAAATACGTTATGAGAAATCAAAAATGTATGTTTTATAACAAATGAGCGTAATATGTTCGTCAAAATGTAATACTAAGTTAGTTGTCTCTAATAATATAATTAAAAATCACTAAACTTTTAAGTTTAGCAATGATAATTTGAAAACATTTTTATACATCAATATTATATGGATTAATATAATTAATTGCGATGATCTCGTTCTATTTCTTGAAAACTTAGAAAATGATAAATGTAATACAATAAATTTAAATAAGATATAATACCTAATTACTTATATTTAAACTTAATCTCGGTATTCTAAATAAGTGGTTTGATAGCGTCTACAGGTGAATTATTGGTTTTCCGTTTTTCCGTCGACGTAAAAAAAGCATCGAGTGATCATATTTTTTAATTTTTTTACTTTTATATTCAATTTTAAATACTGATATTTTTTTCTGTGCGTGTTCAACAATAATTTTGAAATATTTTATTTTCACTTTTCTCTATTACTAATAAATATATTGTCTAGGATGAAAAAAAAAAAAAATGATTGTACACCAAGAAACCTTAAGGTTACTTGATGTACTATAATTTTTTTTCTGAATTCTATGTTTAAATTTTTACATTGTATGAATGCAAAAATCCCGATTTTGATTTGGAAATCGACAAGCACAAATTTCGTGAATAGACATTCAATTTCTTACGAATTCCTTACTAAATTAAAACCTTACTACCTACCACTATCGGTTCCATCGGAGGGTGTGCAAGAAACGCTTCTTTAGCACCACCCGGTTTTTTGTTTGCAGTGCAAAAACTAAATTTGTGCTAATTAAGCGAACGGGCATACTAATTCATACAAATTAGATACTAAATATTTAGCAAAAAAAAAAATTATTATTGAGAATTAAATAAGGTAGTACTGGAAAAACGTACCTACTAATGTTTTCGGATAAGACCCGAAGTTCATTAAGTCTACGTTAATTACAGAATTGTTTTAAGATTTGCTGAACAAGAATTGAAAAATAGCGCAACGTTACAATGTACGTCAAATTATTTTCTGATATTTTTAACACTTATAATATTTCAATTATTAAAAGAAAATGCGCATATTTTCCGAAATAAAAACTATCAAACGCGATTTTTAATGTTATAAGTTTATATCGGATAAAATTCATAATTAATCGCGATTTTTATTGATGTGAAGAAACAAAGGTGCTAAAATAATATAACATTTTTTAACCGATCAAGTGAGTGAAAACTATAATGAATTTTGAGCGTTTGGAATGATGTACTTGATACCTTTGTTTCTATCCACAACACCATCATGTTAAAATTGTCTCTTTAATATTTTGTCATAAACAAAAAAACAAGACAAAAACGATTTACAAGTAGAACAAGTACGTCATATTATATTTATAAATATATTTTTTATTATTATTATAAACTGAATTTTTTAACTGACACAATCGCAATTACTTCATCCTATTTGTTATTACCAAAAAGAGTGAATCATTCACATTGTTTTTACAAATCAGTACAATCTAACATTGCCGTAATAATAATGGACATTTGTTTGAAAACAATCCCTCCATTGTTGGAAAAATTAACATATTAATTATTTTAAAATTGAATAAACCATAATCATTATATTCAGTGTTTAGATACTTCTATTGTATGAGAACATATCATGGTATTTTCGTGGAGTACGAAATACACCGTTTTTGCGATGAATAAAATGCAAGAAATAAATAACGAATTATTCTTGTTCCAATAAAAATAATAATCAAAAACAACCAGAAACATAACGAATAGTATTACATAATAATAAAATAGTGAAGATTCAAATTTATAGACAAGTGATGTCGTGTCATAAGTTCAGTTTTCAGAGAGTTGAAAAGTTTTTAATTTTATATTTAATTTGCATTTATTTGTTTAAAGAAAAAAAAACAATTAAACTTCTAACCTTGTAGTATCAATAAAGTAATATTTTAAAAATAATAATAATAATAATAATAAAAAAGACTGTAGACAGAAAAGTATACACACGCACGTAGACACGCAGCCTGACATCTTGTAGAGTAATTTACCCAATAAGATTGATATTTTTCCACAGTCGTCACGCACCAGTCACGAAGTGGATATCTATTATATGACATGGTATTCTGAACCTTAATTTAAATCATAGATCGACAACTATTGTTATGTGTTAACATTTTAAATTGTTTACTCATAGCTACGAGTCTACGACGGATCTCAATTCAAATGAATTGCATAAGTGTACTACAGTACCGCCGTAGCGTCAGTACGACGAGTCACGGGCGTTCGTTCGAATAAATAATAATATAATAATATGCTCCGAAACAACGGTTCTTCCTTCCTTATTATATATGTACGCGTCCCTCGTCGTACTACGAAATGATAATTTTTCCATCGACAAGACGGTCAAACCGCGAAGATTCACTGCAGCAATACGTAATCGTAAATCACGGTCCGTACCAGTTATAATTTATAATGTTGTATAAATATGCGTATAATAAAAGGTCAACAATTACTTTGTTCGATGCGGTTTGCTTTAGGTGACCCGTCCAGGTAAGATGTTCGCGAGATCATAATATACTGTACGCAGATGCACATTCAGCCCAACACGGTTACAGCGAATAATAATTTGAACTTTATTGTAGTTCATGTTAATCGAATGTAAAGTTGTAGCCGGCTGATCCCGCGTTTTTCATCACATACTATTGATATATTACGTTACAGCTGGACATCATTGTAATTCTTTTGTTCAAACTTTTGTCGTGAAACAAAAAAAAAACAAAAGTTGAGTAAACTTCATGTGATGATTCGCGTCGTATACAGCGGAATCTCAAATGATGTTCAAGATACGAATATGGCAGTAACGGTGCCAAGATTTTTAATTTGGAGTGGTAGGCTAAATGTATACTTTTGACATGAGAGTAGGTAAGGGTGGATATGAAGACTCGGATCCCTGGAGAATTATAAAGGTGTTTTCACTGGTATGTGCATTATAATGGAACACTGAACAAAAGATTACCAAAAAGCTTAACAATTAAACAAAAATATATTCAAGTTTTTAATATTATAACTTACAATTACTTTTTTTCATTCTGATGCAGCAACCTTCTAGGACAAATTAAAACATTAATTTGAAATTTAAAACATCTTATTTTTTTGTTTATATATATTAGACATTGAGTCTACTCTCTAACATAGTGCTTCCTAAGTAGATTTTCATATAGTTCAGTGTAAAAAAAATAAGTGGAAGGAGTAGGCGACAACGTAGCAAATAATTGTGAGAATATTAGAATGTTAGATAAAATATTTGTGTAATGAGTGAATAATTAAACAGTAGACATTGGTTTTGATTTAGTATTTTCTCTCAGTTGTTGCCTCCATATGAACAATTAAACTCTGAGTTTAGATTTTGGATCATTATGCAAATCTTGAGCATTCATTTTAGTAGCTTTTATAATATTTTTTTCGTTGTACTAAATCAAGTTGCTTGGAATAAGTTTTTCAAGTAGCAGAACATCAGCAAGTCTATGACTGAAACGACTAATAATTGATTCGATGAAAAGGTCGAGTAAAGAAATAAAGAAGGAACAGAAGGAACATTTCTGATATATATATTTCTGGATTTTAAAAAGTGAAATTGACTCTCTGAATTTGTCTTTTACATATTCAAGAAATTTTTTTTTCAATATTAACACTATTTCCCAGCGGGGCAACGTCATTAAATATTTATTAAAATGATTGTTCTATATTGCATTTAGTATGAAACCCAATCAAATAAATTTTATTTGAATATTTAGTGACCACTTTAACCGTAAAATAATATTAATATATATATAAACACAGGATACAGGAGTATAACTCCCCAATTCCCCTCCCATGGTTACGCCGTTTCAAGAAGGTCTTTGCGCATTAAGCATTTTCGGAATCATTATTAAGTTATATGCTAATACAATAAACATTCGTAAAAAGATACGTTTATAAAAGTGCATTTAAGATGAAAGATATGAATTATACGATGTAATAGTGATGAACATAAAATATTGAAGACGATATTTGCCCTGTTCAATAAATACATTTTTAAATCCCCATCTCATCGAGTGCACGATATTTTTATTCTGTCTTATTTCTCGGTGCTACATACACGTGCACACGTGTGTTATAATACATTCGTAGTAGGCAATAGTTGGCAACTACTCTTGCTTGAGTAGTTGACCTGACTACGGGGACCAAACCAACAGACGTTACAAAGTAGATTATTTGATACAATAAAAAATACCTATTTATTGATAATTCGAATAGAAAATCATTAAAAAAAAAAGTAAAATAATAATAATAGCAATTAATATAATATATAATATACAAAATAATTGACCAACTATTTGTTTTTAAATACCGATAAAGTTTTACTATAGGTACACCACTATACTGCAGAAAAAATATTTAGTACATGAATAACTATTTAATTATTTCTATTTTGTTTATATTATACTACGTATAGAGTATGCATTGAGTATATATCAAGTATTGTTAAAATGTAATTTATATTAGATATTGTTTTAAATAATAGTCCCAATCCGAACTGCAGATTATATTATTGCCCAACTGACGCTTCTGAAAAAATTGTCAGGGCACCCTCCAGACAGATTCTTAAGCTTAAGCTGCAACTGCCACCACCAACATCGCTGTTACGGAGGCGATTGGCGCGAACAGAGATACTGGCGAGCGTACTCGAAAAATCGAAAACTCATGATCGACCGTCCACGAAAACAATGACGTGAAGACGTAGTGCTATGACGATAGAAATTAAACTTTTGTGTGACTGTGTTGCATTTTTTTTTTCTGTGTACACATATATGCACAAAACATAAAAGCTTATTTCTGAAAAGTTTTCAATGTTTCGCGAAATTTGAATTACTGAACAAATGTCATTTCATCATAGAGTTCTTTGGCAAGTACGGAGAAATATCAATAATAAGAAATGGCATACATACATTACTGTATTACGTTTTTTTTCCAGATAAGTTCGGTCGTAACATAGAGTTATAATACTCTACCGCGGGTCACGTGCACATTTTATAGCGATTGTTAATACAATTAGAAATTCAATGTATACCGATACTTATAAGAAATTTATATTTTACCGCTAGTCCGACAAAGAAATTATAGTCTGAGAAGTATATAGTCTGCGTCTATGCGTCATTTTTTTTTTTTTTTCAGTTAATTTTTTATTGAATTTTTGAAAACTGTGCACTTAAGAAGTTAACTATTGACGTCTTGGCTTCTGAATATTAATATTTTCTAATTGAACGACAAGAAAGCACGCATACAACTCTGAAAAATAAATATAATTAATACCGTATACTATACGTACTCGTGATCATTATTCATACTATAATTCGAATATGTAAACAAAACATTTAGCGTTCCTTATTTTTCGTCAAACGTATATTGTTCAACGAAACAATTTGGTCACCACACAACGTATTATCATCCGATGTTTATCGACAGATATGCGTTACAACGAGCGTTGCGTTTTTTATTATTACATCGAAGTCGATTTATAGAATATGGCGACTCTCGTTTCCGTTTAAAACCTTTAATTAAACAAACAAACAAAAAAAAAAAAAAAAAAAACAAAAAACATCATGACAAGCAAAACGAAGTGCACAGAATTAATAATAGTAGTAATCGAGAAGTCTCGGTGAATTACGGATGCATAGAAGTGTAGTCGAGAAATTTGTCATAGCTGATTAGTACGCGAAAAGTGTAGATCGGCAAACCCTACATGCGTATTACACCCCTAGTATGTCTTGATAAAAAAAAAATCCCATTTTAGATAGAAAAACCGTCGAACAATGAAAAAACATTGGTTATATAGAGTTTTCAATGATCACGCGGACCGTCGAAGTGTAAGACATACATCCCGCGGGGTTTACAGTAATAAGGTCGATATAACAATCAGAATTAAGGCAACGTACGACAACGTGTATACTGTATAATACAAATCGTCATCTCGCTACAGAATAAAAACAAAACCCCGTAAGGTTTTTTTACGCTTTCGAGTAACTTTTATACATTTATACAGCTACACGTTGTACGCGTTTTTCGGTACCTCAAAATTCTCGAAGGCTCGAATACTTTTGTTTCCCCCGTTATTCTTCCTTAGGCTTTAGAAATATCGATATCTCGCTGGGCTGTACAACTCCCATGGAACTGTACGTGCGTGCGTATACCATCGTTAAACGCAATCGACGTGCCCGTTGGGTACAACATTTGTAATATACGATTATTATATAAATGTACGGTTGCCGTTTTGACGGTTATTGCGGCTCGATGTACATTTCATTTTTTTTTTTTTTTTTTTTTCGTTGACATTTGTACCTCGACGCAGGGTTGAAGAACTTTACTCAAACGATAATATCGTATAATATTATTATACCAAAGTACGAGATAGTTCAAAGCGTCGCAAATATTATCTAGTACATTAAAAACTCTAGAAAACCACTACGTTGTTTTACTACTTATTGTTTTTCATTTCCACACCAACGCATTTTAAATTCGAACGGTTTAATTTTTTCGTATACACGCTGAAAATTGATTGTGAATGTAATGAATGAACGTATGTTATAACAGTGCTTATAACACGAGTTTATACAAACGCGTGAAAATAAAATATTAAGACGTTATATTACTTATAATTAAATACTACATTGATTAAATCAATAATAATAAAAACCTTATAGTAATAAATTGTATCACTATCTATGAGCAATAAGTTGGCGTTATATTATACTGCCGTATAATAATAATCATAAAAATAATTTAAATACACAAATTAAAAATTAATATTAAGATAAATTGTACGCTTAAGCTCGACACTATTACGAGTAAAATTGCATGTACTAAAGTTATAAATTACACTTACTACTATGCCACATTTAATAATTATATACTCTACTTCGGTATTCAGTCGTAAAATTATTATTAAACAAATAAGTCTTATAAATAAATATATTAAAAAAATACATGTACGGATGTATACTGTAGAATATACTTTTATCGTTTACGTAAAAATTAATGTAATGTTATAAACTATTGCTTAGTGATTTACTTATTGGGCAAATCTAAATACATCAAAATATTACGTGCATGCGTGTATATCACGATAGTAATATATAATAATATATAATAATTTAATAACATTTTCTTAACACGAAATTCTAAGTTAGCACAACCGCTTTGTGTACACACGGCCCTGTCGGACCTTCAAGCAACGCGGGCCACAAGTACGTCCGAACCTGATTACTCTCCAAGTTCGACGAATGATACCTCACGTGTAGGTCCCGTTTGAACGATCTCTGCTCGTATTCCAATACATAGCTGGGTGTCTATAAAAAAAAAAAAAAATGATTTAATTTTAGATATATTTATACATACACACCCACACACACATATATATGTATATACGACAGCTATGGTTGTAAAACAATACACCCGATTCACGTACACAAACAATATGTCTTATGTCTATACTCCTGGACGAATTTATGGAAAGGCTGAATAGGCTGCGGCCCAGAGAAAGTTTGGTAATTGTTTAACAGTTAATAATAAAAGAAGAAAAATCATTTTATAACTTCATGCATACGCAATATTAATTTGTAAGTCTAGCTTATTTATTCCGTACATTTTTCCGGCCCAAAACTGGGTTGGTTTCTATCGTACGTGTTTTTCTATTTAAGAAAATTGAAAAAAGAATCTGGTTCAAAGACTGCATTGCGATGTTAAACATGAATAGATTAGTCTTAAATGAAGAAAAAATAAATAAAAAAATACATACTAGCAGGTGTGATACGTTTGTCGAAATAAACTATTATTTTTATCAAATTATAGCATTGGGAAATCGGTAACAATAATATTTCTTTTCCGGATCCATTTCATCTTTAGCTGCCGTTGTGAACATATATGGTGTACATTTAGGCAGTATTCTATGAGGAATGAATATTACCTGATTCACTAGTGCCCAAGCTAAACGCACCGCATCACAGATGTATTGATGAAGCGCGGCACAAGATTTCAAACACGGGTAGTCGTACAACGTTGCCCACAACTGCGAACTCACTTCCTGCGGACACACGAAACGACCGTATTATGCATATTTTATTATGTGACGCGATAATATATTATTTACGATTATTGCGCACATACATGTGAACGTAAACGCAAAAACAACAACCACAATAATAACATCAAAATTCGATAATCACGATCATTAAAATCGTCGTTTTGACGATGGATCTGAGATTGATTTTTTACCTCGATGCACTGAGTCAAATCGAACGTATCCACTGTTCTCCTTAGGTACGTGCAGATGGAAGCTTCGAGCTCGACGTGCGCGGATCCGGACGGCGTCGGGTAGAACAGCAATCGTTTCACTTGCTCTTTTTTCTGGTTCAACATGGCCTGCGTCGATCTGAATGCCAACTGAAAACAAAACGACCAACACGCGATTTTGAGAGAGACCGGGATAGACGTGCACGTACGCGTAACACACGCTCGCGGCGGTGCGTCAGATACCCTCCGAAGGGTTCGATTATAAATTACACTGTTATTGTACTCACGACGACGACGGAGAAGAGGATTTTCGACTTAAGCTCTGTGGCGTCGACAAGCTGCGGCAACGTGTCTAATTTTTCGAGCGCTTCAACACGAGCTTGCGAGTACAAGTTGCCGTAACATCTTACCAATCTCGAGCCGCTCAGCTCCCTAGAATTAATAATCGTTCATAAGTGCACGGTACAATATCCGTTTAAAATTCCGTTAACATAATAGTCTACGAAACACGAACGCCGCCACAGCGTGAAACTGTACCCGTAATTAATTGTATCTTTTCCTCCCTCTCTTATAATAATTCGCTAGGATCTCATCGAGCGTGTATAGCGTCACATTCGGCTTAGCCGTTTCACATTGTTAACATCGTTAAACGAGCGAATTTTAATAATATATTTCGATTTGTGATATTACACAAAAAAAAAAAAAAAAACGGTATTTTAAACAATCGATTAGTACTCGGATCATTAAATTTAATTGTTTTTGCTTCGCACATTTTTCTGAGATTTTATTTTAAATTATTTTAGTATTTAAAGTAGTTAGATCGAAACCGAAAATATACGATTGGTCAAAGTTGTTTGTATTTAAACATATATAATGTATTCTCTATTTACTTGTAATGGGGGGGGGGGAATTGATTTACAATACTAATTATAATTATGTTATTATTAGAAAATCTATAGAGGAAAACTTAGTTATCAGTTGCAAGTTACTATGTTATAAAAGTAATACATGATTATAAAAGATCTATAAAAATCCAAACTAAACAAACATTTGAATTGTTTTAAAGCGGATTTTTTATTAAGTTTTATTATTGTAAAATAAATATATTTTCAACATGCGTATTCATTTTTTTTGCAGTTAAACATGTATACTATTTACAAACACCATAAGAATTAACAATTTTTTTATTTAATTAATTATTTGTCAAGAAAAATCAATCGGTTCTCACATATTTTCATTTAGGTATTTAGAAGTACAGTGATTGTCAGGTAAATATTAGCATTTTAAAATACCCCAAATACAAGACAAAAAAATATACGTTAAACGCCTAATTATTAATGCAACTTAAAATGTAGAAATTAGTTTTGATTTTCTCGTCACCATCAATCATCCCGTATATTTCTTCGAACGGAGGTTAGTCGGAACAAATTATAACAATTTTTTTTTTACAGTTTTCTATAGCGAGCACATTTGAATTCTAAATAATCATTGCCTATAGGGTAAACTTACACGCGGGTAAAACGGCGTCAGACACGCACAGTATACAATTATTATGCTCTCGAACGCGTCTTTTTCCTATTCGCATCAGCTCAATTATACGTATTATATACACAACGCGAGCAAACGTTAATTGGTTTCCAGCAGTGGAATTTCTAACAATTTGTTGACTTTTAAAAAACACACACAATATATAAAAACATAATATAATAAACAATTACGAGATGTAGTTGCTAATAATTTTTTTCCCCCTTTCGATATTATCGAAATGGCCTACATAATAAAATACGGCTGTACATAGTTATTGGTAGCCGTACGGATGTTTTTAAGTGCGTTTTACAATAAATACACATTATTCTATGTTGTGTTCATAAAGCAGTGGAGATACATCCGTTTGACGTAAAAATCTCATTCTGACGTATATATTCCCAGTGCGGCGGCGGGCACTCTAATTCACAAAAACCAACTCGAGTAATACAACTCGTGTACACTTGCGGTGGTTCGCTGGTAAAATCTTCATTATCTTTTCAAACCACCCCGACTCCGCAGTCCGACTATAATGTATTATGTGTGTGTGTGTGTGTGTGTGTGTGTGTGTGTGTGTGTGTGTGCAGTCTAGTCGAATAAATTGAAAAACGGATTATAAACCGACCGAAGGAGAACGATGCAAATTATACACATTTGTATTATTTTCGAGAAATGAGAAATCCAAGGAGTAGAGCCTACGCAGCAAACTTGATTGTTCGCCCGAAACGTAAATCGTCCATCAAGAGCGACGGTTTAATTGCGAAAAATATTCCCCCAGGGCGCATCTCGGCGCAAACAACGCCCCCTTCCCTCCCGTACTACTTGATGTGAACATATACGTTCAAGTATAACACAGTATTGTATTATTTTTGCTTAGATCGTCTACTGACCGAAATGTTTAACGTTGAAGGTATGTTATACACAACGTCAACAGTTAGGCGCTTTACAGATTAAAATGCATTAATATGACATGTATTATGTACGGCGGGGGAAATTTTATTAGACACCGTTGTTAAGTGTAAAGGTATTTTGTTACTGTTACGGGTATAATATTGCAGCAAAAGAGTGTGCTTATCTGACTTTGTTGAATTGGACCGTCGAATTCGCCAACATTGAAGTACAATAACTGTGTGCAAAAAGTTATTCTAATAACTACATTTAATGGTGTATTGATTTACTTTGAACAATAGTTGTGATAATCCATAATTCAGAAGGAGAAGAAGTAAAGTTCATTGTTTTCTAAAAATATATTTTTTAAATAGATTCCAAATATGTTTGAACCGATATTTTCTAATGCTTATAAACGTATGCTCACACACACATACAGTTAAAGATAAATGTGTACACATATATATTTATTAATACAATTTTTCCGTGAAAAGTTCTCGGTCTGCATTACAAAACACAAATAATTATTGCTAATGAAATTTTCGAGAAAAAAAAAATAGCTATTTATTTATTAAGTCACTCAGATTCATGTACATTTCGTCTATTATGTGGAAACTTTATACAGTTATTCTCGTTTATCTGGGTAAACTGTAGTTATAATTGCATCTAGTCCAGTGAATCATTTAACAACTATAAGGTAATGATACTACATGCTATTATGGTAACAGTTTCTATTCGAGCTTATTTCAGACAATCCCATTTTGTGTCATGTGAATCACTTTTAATACATTTTTTTGTTAGAACGGCAACCGTTTGGATAGTGATAATATGTTATTGGCTCGTCCTCGTAATTATTAATCTAAAAAATAATACTAGAAATTTCGAGAGAAAGTTTTTTTAGCGTTTTATTTATACCATGTTTGACACCATATTCGTATGAAATACATCACACTAAAGCTCTTAGTCTATAATGTTCCTACGCAACTCGTTAACCGATTAAATTAACGAGAAATTTATTTGAGTGTAAACTATAATATAAAACACAAACTATAAATTAAAATCCCATAACGTTTTAAAAGTATTTTAATACATTTGGTGTAGTGATGAGTAAAAACTAAGGAACTTAAATTATCCGACATGGTTAATTGAAACAAATTACTGAGAACTTTCTCGTCTATTTGAATTTAGTAAAAAAAAAAAAAAAATTGAGCATTTTTTCTTTTTTTAAATATAGTTTATAACATTCAGTTTATTCAACTTTATACTTCATGTTATAACCATACTTATTTATATTTCATCGTATAGCGGAACACAGTTAGGTGTATAAATGATCAAACATTATCGTTATCTGAGAAAATGAAATTATGAACTGTTTTCTTATTCACTAATATCTATGTGATTACATTTTACGACTACTACATTTATACATAGCGTTAACGCGAGTGGCATGTGCAGTATTATAATTGAAGGACGAACGTGGTGCGTTGAGCAAAACTCGAAACAACAAATAGAAAACTTTGAAACTTAAGATTGAATTACATCGAAACTCTCCTCCTCCACCGAACATACGGCCGACCAGGACATTAATAAAAAACTAAACACATTTAGACTCCCAGTGTAATTGCAGGCAGATCCTACGCGAGTCACTGCTAATGAAACAAGCGCAAACCGAGTACAATATAATTCAGTTAAAAGTCGTATTTAATGAAGCAGTTGAATTAGACAGCATAAAATATTATACAAAACATACGGCAAAACAACCGCGGGACAACCGTTCGCCCTGGCATAGTTTTCCGACAACTCTCCGCTTGACGTTGTATATGTATGTAAAGCGGGAAAAATGCGTCTGTTCCGTGGTGTATTAAACATTAGTGAAACTTTCGCTAACTGTACTCGAGGAAGGATGATAGAGTAATATGCGTTTTGGTCGGCCTTTATCAAATGCAATAGTAATTTGCCCATTCGTTACTAGATCCAACCGTACCTACATTAATTGTACTGTAGAAGTGTTATTCGTATAATTCTAGAGCAGGCAAAGTTGAAACAATAATAAATTCAATTGAAAAAAGACACTTTTTGTTTTTGGTCGATTAAAAAATCAAACTTCAGACAAACCCTCGACTTCACACAATCCAAGTAAGCATTATTTTTTTATTTGTCGTGTTATCAAGGGCGATGAAAATTAAATTTATTTTACAAGAAAGTACGCAATTATTTCCGTAAGGTTTTATTGTTGGAAAAAATCAAGAACGAATAATTGAAAATTGTCGACCTAATTGGATATTATTAAAAAATCAATGTTCTTTAAAATGTGTAATTTTGCTATACTAACCAGTAAATTGTTGTTGTACTCGAATATCAATTATTGTAATTGTATAAAATTGAATATCATTCATTTTATATACATTTACCGTAATTGGGCGACCATATGCATATTGAAATTTAAAAATAAAAATACTTAATACATATTTTTCCATGTCGATCGAAATGATAATTGCTTAGTTCTCAATAAATTAAATTATTAAAACACAAACGGAATAAATATTTTTCGATAAAAACAAATAAAGTATCACAATGTATTGATTTTCTATAACGAGAATATTAAAGGTGGTTATACGTTTCGATAAAATACGATCAAAAAGTATTGGTTTCAAAGAAGTTTTATATATATATATATATATATATATATATATATATATATATATTAATTACTCAATTACTCGTTTACGGAAAAATATATCTTTTGTTCTATACTGTATGAGATTTTAATTAACTTGTAAGGGTAAAATTCTCTCGAAGGGCTTACAACTTATGTATGTATACATTGCAGCTGAGTGTTATATTATAAACTTGCATCAAGAGGTAAATTATAGAAGCTCGTTATAATTATTTAATTATGGTTATTTCTTAACGACATTAACTTTTTACATGTACGAGTAGAAGTGTTCGTCAGTAGTTCATTTAATCGAACGGTTTACAGATGTTGAAAATTTAAAAACTATGAAATTGGAGAGACAACTTACTTGGAAGCTTGTGTTTGTTTAGCAGCTTTGGCTAAGGACTCAAGTTTAGCTTTTGTTCTTTCAAGTTCGAGTTTGGTGGCTTCCAGCTCCGTTTGCAAGGCTAACTTCTCTCGGTCATCGTTTACGTTCTGCAATTGCAAAGCGGCCTGCGGTCCACACTTACGACAACAGGTCAACGTATTCATCGATTTTTCGGTGGACCATTCCCAATTCGGTGCCGCTGGACAAATAACGAGAGGGAAAAAAAATTCAACATAATAATAACAATATAAATAACGATAATAATAATAATAATAATAATAATAAATAGATATATTATAAACTGTTTTAGTATGGTTATATTATATTATTATTAACGGCGGGTGTATAAAAACAAAACAAAATAACCAAATAAAATTGCCAACATAAATTACTTCTCGCGTCCCAATTTTGTTTAATAATTCGCATCCGACTACAATACAAATGCCAAATTATTATACTATAACGTCCGTGAAACCTGAAATCGATCCGTTCGAATTAATGGACTATGTATACGGAAATTGACTCTGATTAAAATATCGATTTCCATCGGCGGCGGCCTGCAAATACGGCGTATCAAGTAGCTGCGGTGCGCAGTCTTTTAAATAAATACCGACGAGAGAGAGATAGAGATGAATAGGTTCGTCGTTTTCTACACGTGAACAAATTCAACTCGGGTATAATATTAATATGGTAACACGCAATGTCTCGCGTACGAGATTCGATATGATGATGATGATCATGACGTATGTCTGCTGCGGCACGTTATAGTAGTAATGAATCGACGGTAACGATGGTGAATATAATGATAATAATTGCGTTTACCTGTCGTCGACGATTCCGCACCGTCCGGTGGACTCGCCGAACTTGATCCGGTGCTCATTACCAATCTGGTGCGAGCACTGTGATTGCTGCTCGATCGCACTGTAACAAAACATCGAAACCCACATTAATGGACCGCTGGCACACACATGGTTAGGTTAATCACGTGAAAACAGAAACTATACACACAGAGTACAACGCGGGTACCGGTCATTACTGCACGGGTATCGATTGACATCGCATTATTACCGTTGGAGCGGCCGGTTACTCTGTTGAGACGTTGCCGGATTATTACGTGCGTCTTGCCCGATAAATCGATTTTCATTCCTTATAATTATTTTTTGTCGTACCGAACTTACATTCGTATAATGCGTATGAGAAATATCGTGGAACAAAAATGAATAAATAAATACATTCGCAGACGATTTTCTCGCGTCGCGTGCGATCAACTCTCTGCGGCATTATATCCAATAGGAATGTTGCAGTTCAACTTTTTTCCGTCAATTATGGCTAATTTTTCTCGAGCAAATAAAATACTGTACACCTATAACTATAAGATTAGAAGGGAAGAAGTGGATAGTATAATATTACTTCTACGTCATGCCCTAAAAAAATTTATCACCATAATTACATGAATACTATTCGCTATAGATACTATCTACGCTATCTACATATATATATATATATATATATGATAATTTACATTCCTATAGAGTGGTAATAATATAAAAATAAGCGATTCTTACGTTTAGCGTTGTTGTTCAATTATTTGCTATAAAGTTAATATTTTTTTTTCCTCGTTAATGAAAAATTTGTAACTAAAAGGACTCTATTTAGATAATACTCACTAATGTGACTCAAATATCAAAAAATACTCACTAACTCACGGGAATAACAAATTACGATACGTTTTACTTGAAAATTGTCAGAAATGATGAAATAAAAAAGGCATAGGTTACTGATTTTGACGGTGATGCGGTGGCCCTCAATGTAACAATTAAACGTTATTTATTGAACAGAAATGGTCTTACGCGAATATCGAAGAGTCGCAATAAAACAACTGACGATAATAATCCAGATTAACGTCTCGTAGGTTCGTTTTCATTTGTAATAAAATAATTTGAAGTATATATTATACATTGAATATTATACTGATAATGCTGTACACGGATCTTCTCGGATATGTTTTAATAAGCGCGTTAAAAATTCCTATTCAAACGATTCACACGCTGCATTTCTCCCAAAAATAAAACCGCATAGAAAAGAAAATAGTCGAAAAAATGTAGTGCGTACCCCTGATTTAAAACACTAATCACCAGTGGTGGATTTACGGGGGGGGGGTCTAGGGGGTCTGGATCCCACCCAGACACTGATATATACTTATATAATTGTAAAATGCATACAAAGGTTCTTACCCAGTAGGTGGGTATACCGTATAACATAATATATTTATATATTTCAAATATAAGTAGGTTTATTATCAAGAATCAACTAAAATAATAATAGTAATATTTTACCATCGTATTTTTATAGTTTTGATAAAATCGTCCGTCGTAACGTTAATACTCGATATTCTGTTATATTACGATACTGCGATAGTGAGTTTTTTTTAAAACCTATTCGTCCACCTACAATATAGTATATATATATATATATAAATTATAAGATAATATATTTGATTTTCTAAAAATTTTCTAAAATAAAAGTTTGAAATACATATTATTTTTTAGGAATCTCCACCCTCAGAAAAATTTTGAAAATCCACCACTGCTCATCATGTACAGTATAACTGCTTCGTATCTCTACGTATTTTACACCAGCGGTGTAGAAAAACCCTCCGTCAACTACCGGTAAAAATATGGTGAAGAAAAAAAAATATAGTTTTAGTTAGAAAAGTTATGATATAGAAATGTGGCTAAATACAAGAAGCATTGAAATGTATTAGATTTAAAACAAATAATTCAGCTCGGACGTGCAGTACCCCCCCCCCCACACACACACACACACACACACATGCACGTACAAGAGGTATAATAATACAAAACAGTTTGCACGTCGAAAATTCGGAAAACAAGCGATTATCAGAACACGCAAACGTAATATATTATTGTTCGTATCGTTGTAAAATAAATTACTGTTCGAGTTTCGCCCAAGACCACTAGGTCGTCGGTTCGCAATCACGGTCCGTCCGCACACGTTTTTATTTTTTTTTTTTTTTTGTGGACAACGCGCGCGCCTATCCTAGATGCTACACGTTTGCCGTACACACCGGAAACGTCTTTCTTTTCGTTCTCGGTGGTCTCGGACCGTGTGTGAAACACACTAGAAAATAAATTGCCAGCACAATAACGATTTGCGTGCGTTCGCCTAGTATTGTAATGTAATTATACGCGCGCGCTCGCACACGCTTCGAGTGCGTGATGTTACTACGTACGAAACGGACGAGTGTGTGGACATCACACACGCGTGGTCGTGACGGTATGGACCGCAAATGTGCGCGTCCGCGGGAGCGGTCGGCGGCGTTTCGGCTCAACAGCACCGGAACGGGAAACAATCAAGAACCAGCGAACCCGGTCGCGAGTGCACTTAAGACACACGCCGAAACTTCGGCTCGCGGTTCACACGTACAGGACGGGTACTACGGGGGAAGTGGGTGGGGGAGGGGGAAGAGAAACACGTCTTCCCCTGTGCGTTGTCCGTTACCAGCGCTCCGGCGGACGTGCGATTATCGTGCGCGCACACGCACCCGCGCGCCAAAAATAATAGCGATCCGAACGCGCGTCGGACAGGCGGTGACGCTTTCTCCGCACACCGGTCGTAAGGTCCGTGCGAACGCCACTTGTGTGCGCGTGTCCACTTCGCGGGCGCGATGGCCGTAATACGACGACGACGGATGCGTGCGCGCAGGGGCGCCGAGTGCAGGGGGGCTCGGGGGCTGCAGCCCCCACCCTCCCACGAGCTTCACAAGGTGGAGCTCAGCCCCACACGGTTCTCAAATTGTAAAACGCCCTCAAAATACCGATTTTTTTCATAATAAATTAATTGAGAAAATACATTTTTTATACGAGGCATGTAACTTTCAAAATTAAATTGGTATTTTTTAATTTTTGTATTGCGGTTTTTTATGATTTAAATTGAATTTACTAATACTATTAAAATGTTATAGCATACAAAACAACAAATAACTATATTCTACTAATTGTTTAACGATCAATTTAAGGAAAATTAAACTATTTATGTTAAACTGTACATGACTTGTTTATAAAATAGTGAGCCCCCCCGTGACATTTTCAAAACCTGGCGCCTCTACGTGCGCGTGCGTGTGTACCGCGCCCACTACTTCGCAATGATACCTACTACGTTTCTAGCCGTGAACCAGTGTTACCTGGCTAATCGCGAACCGCCGGAGCCGCCGGACGAGAGAAGAAACGAGAGGTTCGAACACAGACGCAGCCCACGCACGAAAGTCTACCGCGTTCTAATTCGTAGACTTCGGGTGCTTCCCGGTACACGCATGCAACGTCGTCGCGAAACAACGCGCACGTTCGCGGACGGGGTCACGGACGGAACGGGTTGGAATGCGCTGGGAGTCCGGCCGTATTAAGCATTCGAGTCGCGGCGACACTCCCTTAAAACGGGTAGGATCTGCATAACATTATAGTAGTTATTGTACGCGTATGATATGTTGTTGTGCGTTCGCATTACACACGTGGACGCAAATCGCACGGGTTAAGCGGGTTTAGGCTCCGCCGAACTCGACATTTCCTTTTTTTTATTCGCAAGATTTCTGGTGTGTGTAGCCCGAGAGATTTGAAACGCAGGAGAGAACGATTAAACCATTACGTAATTTATGGTAGCAGTTTAAACCTTCATTCTCGTTATCCGCTGAACCCGCTTATGAATTATGTTGTATTTTTAATTTAATTTTTTCTAACGAACAATACACCAACGGTAGAGTTATATTATGACGGCATATATTCATAACATTATATCTTCAAATTATTTCTATTGATGTAAAAAATGTATTAATTTAATTAAAAATGTTTATTATGTAAATCAGTTATACTCTTATGTATATCTAGAAATTTATTATTTACCATTCCACTTTTTTTTTTTTTTTTCATTGACTGTCGTAGAAATTAACATATGATTACAATGTGGCAAAGTTGTAATATGAAAATTTTTAATTTATTATTTGCATTATTTTAATATAGGTATGTGTTTTAAAAAACTAATCAACTCTAGCAAATATTTGTTACACATTATTAAGGTTTAAAAGTCAATGGCAACACGTTTTCAAAACGTTATAATTAAAAACCTTTGCTATTTGTACTTTATATAATATAAATATACATGTATATTGATGTATTGAGTGTTTGAAATATTCTGTTCAATTAAGTTCGAATTGTAAATTGAAATAAAATTAGATTATGTAATTGTATTACATTTTAGTTATATTATTTTCGAACCAATACTAATAAAATAAACACAATGTTTGAAATGTAATGTAAACATTAATCAATTTAAGAATTTAAAAAGAAATGCTACGAACTTTAACTTATTTTCTTAAAGTTACATTAAATTGACGATATAATATACACTAACGATACAATTTTCACAGTATTTAAATAAAATCAACCAATAAAATGTATTAATATAAATAATATATATATATTTAATAGTTAACGAATAAAAATACCTGATCGTGAAATGAAATTGTGCCTTGCTCTTTTAGTGACATAAGGTGAATTTCCCGACATCATTATAGCACTGTCTGAGTCCGAATGGTAGCCAGATATATCGCTGGAATCTTCATCCTCGGCGACTTCCTTCATCAGTTCCAAAACCTAAAAAAAAATTAAAACAATTTATAATAAAATCGTCGTCGTCCGTTTTTGCGTACATCATATTATTATCGTGGCTAGATACTCGAATATTACGATTCCTATGTTATTCGTGCTTAATACTAATGCATAATTGACCGTCTATAATTAGAAAGTTCCGTTTTGGGGTTGGCACGCGGACGAGCCACGAGCAAACTTCAAGAGTATCTATACCAATCGGTACCACGGAACGATTCGCATTTCAATATTTATTTGTTTTGTCGACCGAATCAATATACTTTCTCTCATCATCATCATCATCATCATCGTCCACATTTCGATAATTGTACACGAAGAACATAACATATACTCTACTTACTGCAAGATTTACGCATGAGCGCGCGCGCACACACAAATAGGTGCACGCGTGTACACATTTATTTATTGATAACTCGCATTGGAACGTTTCGATCTATTTGTAACGACCGCAGATGTCGAAGGTCGGCGTAGTGAAAACCAAGTCGACCCTCTGCCACGCGCTATGTATTGACCATCACGATAATAATAACAAACTACATTGCATTATTATAGCAGTGTAGTGCAGTTCACCAACGCATGGACTTAAACCACAACGACTCGTCGTATTATCATGTAGGCGATAACTCTGGTGGTACAATAAAATAACATAGTACACAGAACGGTTCACCGGCGCCTGAGTAGGAACATATAAATACGTATATACATTCAGAAGAGATCATGATACAGCTGCAGTCAAAGGTCTCCGCGTGAAAACAATTTGCTATAGCGCGAAATAGTGCGCGTGATTTCCGTAGCTGCAGACCGATAAAAAAAATCCAATATTCTCGGCCGATAATTACTACTATCGTATGGTATGCATCCAAATAGTTCTACCCTTTCCATCCGGTGTTGTTTAACGTCGAATAACAGACCTAAAGATCTGTTGTTCTTAACGGAAATTGCAGGACTGTATCCTTCAACTGCGTCTCTATTTTATTTATAATTCATAAAAGCAGGTATCCAGTGGCGTAGCCAAGCATAGGGGGCTAAGACAGCTATATACCCCTTTGTTGGTCATGTTTATGTATTAGACTGGTATACTACTATTTGGTAATTAAATACTTTAAAACTTTGGTACTAACTAAATGTTGACAAATAACGGGTGTTTGTCATTGGTAAATACAAAAGCGTATTACGTCTACCCTCATTACTACTATCATTTAGGTGGTTATTGTAAACGTCGTGGCGACTCTCGTCTAATATTTACATTTAATAATCGCTATAGATTATATACCATTTTATTTCGTGGCAATTTTACCGCAGCTGACCAATTTTAATTTATTATTATTATTAATTATATTTTAACAAATATTATAAAACTATTTTAAAATGCCGGAAATACATTTTTAAATTTGTTAGTTGGGGGGGGGGGGTAAGGGTAAACTCTCAATGTCTTACTTATTGAACCTGGACAAAAAGTGTTTAGACACTCCTATTTGAAAATTCTGGCTACGCCACTGCAGGTACTCGAAGCTGTATAGTGTGTAGGTGCGTCCAAAAAGATTTTTATTCCTGCAAATGTATACATTTTCTTCGTATTCGAATGGATTCGGAAAAGCGTAGACTCTTGAATTCCCTTTTATCATTAGTACATACAAGTACGCTGTAGAGCGTAGACTGTAGTACGAACCTATGAAATATTTTTGCGCTATTTAAACTCCATAAAATGCATTTATTGTTTTCATCGCATAACACATTTTAATTTTAATAATAAACAGTGTAAATTAATACGGATTCAACGAATTGTATTAACTTTAAACCATACTTAGAGAACAATAATTTGTGTTATAAAAAATACGAGTTTCAATTGCTTATCACGAGAAATACCAGCGGTCAGTATACTTAAAAGTCCATAATTCATAAGTAAACATAAACTTCATATCGAGGACGGAAACGAAGGAAATAATTCATGTTTGAGTGAAAGGAAGAGGGAAGGACTTAATTTATCATGTGACTTGAATACATATAAACAATTATTGCGTTGTAAAATAAATAACTCGAAAGTTAAAACTCTTTGAGTTTGAAAGTCAAATAGAAAAATATAATTTCCCGACCGTTCAGTAAAGTAGATAACTGGACATTATTGATAACATGTACATGTATTATCTTGATTCCATTTACATTTCTGATTCGTCTAGATCTTACAGTGCAGATTATTAAAAAATCAGAATCCGAAATTGACTAGAAACTAATGCGTTCAGTACAATATAATATATATATATTATATTATAATAAATGTGATATTTACTAAACGTGATCGAATTATATTATTCATAATCGTTATTAAACGCATACATAATTTATAACGGAGATTAGTAATAGTTTTCATTTGAAAATACCAGATAGAAAGGTTATAACCATCATAGTAATTATGATGCAAAATAACACATCATTAACCAGTTTGTATCACAACAGTAGGTATAACTCCATTGCTAGACCGCTGCACTGGGTCAGTAAACTAAAATATTCAATGTCCCGAGGTGCTTTAAGCAAACCTTGAATTTCTGAAAATATTTAAATGTCATTGACTGGAAAACTATTTTTAAGTAATAAACCTACATACCTATCAATTATTTAAATATACCTACGCATAAGAAATTCTAAAACCCGTTAATCCTTATTTCTGAGTTCTACGGTCGTGTCGATAAAAACATTACGATAATACATTAAATGCGTATTAAATAAAATACGTATTTTCGAACTTAATATAAAATATAGTGAATTTAATTCATATTTTAGTAGTCTTAATGAGTTATAAAAAATTCTTTTGAAACGTTAAATTGCATTTCAAAATGAACACGGCCAAAGAATTTTTCTTATTTTATTAATTTTTTTATTCAATATTATTAATATGTTGATTGAAGTATGTAATTATTTTCTGAAAAAATTGTAAATGCAAATTTTATGACCAATGCTTTTTAGATAAATGATTTGGACAACATCTTAGCGACAACTATATATTATATAATTATATACGAGTATATTTTTTTAAACTGGTATTTGTAAAAAATGGACACTATAAGTACAGGCAGTAGAGACGTGAAGTTTATTTTCCAATGAAGCAGTTACGTATATCAAGTACTTGCATCCCAATTCAAAGTAATGTGGTATACTTAAAAATATTTAATCGAATATTAGTGTTTAAAGTTTAAATTTGACGTAAAAAGCCTAAGTTTTTCCATAAAATTCTTACTATAAAAAATGTATATAAATTATACTATGTGTAGATAGTAAATTTCCAATAAATAATTACATTTTTTTTTAAAAAATACCATATTCAACTTTTATGAAATTTGATTTATAGATAGAAAAATATGTGACAAAACTTTTGATTGAAAAAAATGTTTACTGGAATTTGAAAAAAAGTTGAAGTATTATGATAAGAAAAGATGGAAAAACTATAAACATTTTGAATAAATCTGTAAAATGTTTAATACTAACACTTCGTTCAGAATCGTATTTTTTAAAAAATAATGATTTAATGTTTCTTTAAACTTTTCTGTCACACAATACTACCTACCCATCCTGTTTTAGTCATAAAGCAGCTGCTTCAAAAAACTCACATTGTGCCACCACTAAGTTCAGGTGGGCAGAAAATCAATTTTTTATTTGTCCATAATTAATTATAACTATAGTCGTACTTTAGAATGAGTTGTGTATAAAAGCTAATAACATGAAATAATAATATGCTAATAAGAGGCTCGATAATTGCGCTGTAAAAGAAAGCTGTTAAAGCTGTAAAATAAAGTTTACGTTTTATGTACTCGTACCAGCACAAAAAAAAAAATTCAAATACTGATTCTCACATTATCTATAATTATTTTCTTATTATGAGACATTTTCAAGTAAATTTACATCAAAACTATAATTACTTCCTCTACGTCACTAAATTCCTATAATTATAAGTATTACATTATTCAGTTATATAATACAGATTAATAAAAAATTAAGATTGTTCCTAATTTATTAACTTTCTTAGTTTACATGTTGATTATTATTATTATTATTATTATTATTATAATTTAAAATTTTTTTTTCTGTTTTTACTTTCACGTGAGAAATTAAAACTGCAATAATAGATTTATTTGTATACTTTTTAATAAAAAAAACTGCCGGTTAGGGCGTTATATAATTTTTTTAAAAGAAAATAATACTTTAAATGCATTGTTTCGAACAAAACACAACGTATTTGAATTTAGGGAATCTATCACTTTTTAATAACACGTCACAACACTTAAGGTGTGCTATTAAATGTATATAGTTATAATACGGGGTACCTAGTTCACGCAGGATACAGATATTCTATTCTGACAAACTATGAAATATAACACTTATTGAAGGCTAAACGTAAATTTTAATTTTTACCATTTGACGTTTTGGTATCAGAAAATAGGTGCGTATTATATGCAGAGTGTAACATGAATAATGACTTCAATTATTTTGTCTGGCGTTTATAATCAACAGGATATTCGAAACGTACACAATGCAGCCTGGTAATATGTAATAAAATAAACACCAATATATAATAATAATATTAATAATATTAATATTAATACGTAATATGTATCTGCAAGTTCATTAAACCTCGTGAGTGTGATTTTTTTCGTCGTTATTTATCATAGTGTGATAATTTATACGTAGATACCGTTAAAGCAGTCACTGATACAATGTTTAATGGTAATAAAATATTGATACAGATTTGAATCGGACAACCGATATTTGTTATTGCAAATACTATATTATATTAGCCTATACTAAAACTAAACTGTTCTACATACTTCGTTCGTTTGCAAAATGAAACATATTATAAATTCGTTCGAATCGAATAAGATTCTCAAACGTAGGCATAAACCGCAGGAACGATCGATCAAGATGTCAAGAAGGTAAATAAAGAAACTATTGATCTCTATATTATACTATGTGGTTTTTTTTTTTTTTTTTATAGCGTGCGTCGCATCCCGGCGGAGCATCGTGTTGACGTATCGTTTCCGTACGCTGCAAGTTAAAATTAATTAATGGAATGTGCATAAAGCGAGTGGGGCCTCCAAATTAAATATACACATATATTTAAGCGCTTATAACATTACCAAACAATATTCATTGTGATTATTACGTGCGAGAAGAGAAGACAATGACTGGCGGTTAGAACGTATAATATCGTAACACACGAACCACCTCTACGTACTTAATGTGCTCTACGAGTTGCACCATCGAACAGTGTATATTATATTCACGAAAATGCTAATTAAGATCGCAGTCCAAAATATTCATGCGCCGTTCACTGTTGTGAAGCTAATACTTGATATTACGTCGCATCGCATAGGACGAACAATCGTTGCGCACATGATAGTCGCGTTTCGTCAACACTGCGTTGCAGCAATAATAGCAGCGATCCACCACGAGTACATCGCATAGGCGCGCACATTCGATCCAAGACTTGGGAGTGCTAAATGTAATCATCCCGATGTGCTTCACTCCCCTTCTCTCCACACCTCATATTTCAGTATAACCAATACGTGTAATCACTCGTTTTCGTAATGTAATTCTCTTTAAACTATAGTTGTAGCAGAAAATAAACTAGAGATGTTTTTTAATGCTTCTCTGTAAGTATGTCAATAAGTGTAGATCACGAGGGATCTACCTACGCGATACCACTCGTAGGCCGTGTATATAAATATTACGTAACTGTATAAAATACCGATATTACTCAGCTATGCCCGTGAACGTCACGTAGCGCCGTGTTCGTGTAACATGATATACTCAGTTTTCACAGTTACACACCTGATAGTACGCTGCTGCAGTTTGCGAAAAATCATATCACGCTCGTCAGTTCGTTCACACACACGCGCACACACGCCCGTTCAGCACGTTAGCGTTAAGAACGCGAGCATAATGGGAAAATATGAATATATGAGAAAAACGGATGTGCGTGTGTGCGACTTGTGCCTCGGATATAATAGCAACGCTCCACACGGACAGTCGACTTGTCCACACGGTCATTGATCTCAACGTCTCCGCTACAACACGTACGATGTTTCTGTAAATCTCGCGACGACGACGGCGACGTGCAATTCTACCCGTTGTATACTACCGAAATCGTTTTCCAACAAAATACAACTTTTAGGGTAATTACTCGTCGGCCCACCCCGAAATTGCGCTTGTGTAGGTCCGGGGACGTTGATATTGCTTAAAATGTACAAAGCCGTCAAGTACGACCACCGTTAACCGTGAATGTTTCGAATTTCTTTTCGGTTGTCAAAAGATATGAATGATAACACATCTAATTTTAAACATTATTGAAAACCATTATTCAATAGTTTCTATTGAAGCCTTTTTCTTTCTACAGTAAAAATAATTAATTCATGTTAACACGAAATTGTTCTACTAAAACTTTTACAGGCCCGATTTGAACCCTTAGGAAAGAGTTGGTTTTTCGTGGGACCCCGATTTCTCAATAATTTATTGAAACACCAATACTCCAAAAACGTTTTAAAGATAGTTCATGATTATGACAATTACTTCTCTTAATATTTATATACATAAATGTTTATTTTCCACAAAACACGCTTTGGAAATCGGTAGTCTACTATTACCATCAAGATTAGTCATACCGAAATACCACAGCAACGAGATCTTAGCAGAATCAAAAGAGTGATAATAATGATTAATACATAAGCTCATAAGCTAGTATCGTTGCTTAAAGGAAAGTCTCACCTGTTCGCAAGCGTGCGAGTATCTCATGAGTAGTGGCGCGACCACGTGTTCCGACTCGACTTTGAGCTCCTTCCTAAGCTGCGTGAACTGGAACAACGCGTCCTTGTCGTACTCGACCCGCCGTTTTAGGATGGTCAGCAATATGGCCATGGACTTGTTCTCCAGCACGGGTTCAACGACGTTCAGCAGCGTCTTGTTCTTGATCAGCCGTTCCTGGATGTCGGTCTGCTGCAGGGACAACTGTCGCTGATGCGAAGCCTGCACCGGCGCCGGTCCCTTGCTCACGCCGTCCCGTTTGCCGGACAGACTGAGCTCCTCGAGCTTGAGCAGCGCCGCCTTGTACGTGTCCACCAGCTTCTGAAACTCCACCTTGAGCGCGTCGTGCAGATTGGTGAGCGTCTCGTCGCTGGTGCCGACTAGGCCGTGCTGACCCAAGCCCTCGACCGCCTTGTCCAGCGAGCGGCGGCGCACCTGCAGCGCCTTGCGCAGCTTCGGCTCAGACAGCACGATTACCTTGAGCAGCTTGCGTGTGCTGCCCAACCATCGGTCCGCGCCGCCCGTGGTGCCCGTGAACAGCTTGACCAACTGCATGAGTACATGGTCGGGCCGTAGCACTTTGATGCCGCAGTCGGATGACAGGAACACCTTGGCGTACAGCGCCTCCAGTATGGACAGGCTGTGCGGCATGGCCTCGACGAACAGGTCGACGGGTAGTTGGTCCAGGATCGCCTTGAACGTGCTGTGGCTGAGCCGGTTCACGAAGTTGGCCGCTTCGCGGTACTGCGCATTCTCGTACAGCAGCAGTATGCGCTTCACGGCGAACCTCGGGCTCACGTCCGCTATGGTCATCGAGCTGACCAGCTCCGGGAACCCGTCCACCCAGTTGGAGTTGCGCCACTGCATCTTCTGCACGTTGACCGCGTGCCGGTTCCGGTCCGGTTTGATCCGGTTGCCCTGCAGCGCCTTCACCGGCTCCGAGGTGTACGAGTTCCACGTGGCCGACGGGTCGGACAGCGGTGGCGGCGGTAGCGTCAACATGGTGGCACCGGTCTTCGGGTACGCCTCGTAGTATCTGTTCATGTTGCGCACATAACACAGGGCGGAGGTGGTCTTGCAGGGATGATCAACGTACGTAAACGTGCGCTTGTGTACGGCGTAACGGGTGGAAATCGGACGAAGAAATCGGACACAAAAAATTAATTCAATAAAATAAAATAAACGATACGAAACAAGAAAAAAAAACAAAAACGAAACGAGACGCGAACGTAGTACACACTATAAACGCAGGTGAATCGCCGCACCGGCGTGCACTGCTGTAGTAAATACGACGACGACGACGACGACGACGCGCGCGCGCGTTACTTCTACCACGGACGACGAGTGCGCACCGCAGACGACATGCACGGTTGGACACGCTGGCGAAACTGGTCAGGTGAGAGACTCTCCGGAGACTGGGTGTATGAAGAGCCGGCCGGAATAAGCGCGCGGAGCCGGTTGACCGCCGCGACGGACGGACGGACGGACGGACTATCTCCTCCCGTAGTCGCGGGTCGCCGTCGCCGCCGTGGGAGAAAACCGTTTAGACGGTCCGGACTGTCGGTGCCCATCAGCGGCTGCGACTCCGATCGAAATATGTTCACCTGACGAATTTTTTTTTCAAACGGCAAACGCGCACGAACAACACGGCACAAGACACACACGTACGCACATGCGTGTTCGAGTGCAGGTGTTGCCCACGTTAACGACGTGCGACGGAACACAGCTCCGGAGGAACGACTTCAGCCAGTGGCCGCTCCCAGGAGCCCTTGTCAAATTATAATTTGGCGCTTATTTTATGCAAAGAAAAACAAAACCAGATTTTAGTTCAATTCCAATGCACCCCCCCCCCCCCCACCCCCTTTTCCTTACTCGTCTGCGACTTTAGCAACCGTCCATTTCCCAAACATCCAGTTACGACACAGCCTACAGCTCACGTTTAACAGGGCTATATTCGTCAGACTTACTCGCGTATACACTTGGACGATAAGTACACTGAAAAATATGTTGGTCATTATTACCAGAATATGATTCATACGACCAGAATTGTTGGTAATGCCGTTGATAGTGGACAAGCAACTTATACAATTGAAATTTATTCTGGGGGCCTCGCAAAAGCTGGCTACGGCACTAATTTTCAGTTGCACTCGCGGTTAATATTCGTAAACACATCCGAGACTTAATTATTATAGAGTACCTACAGTTATGTCTTTAGGATATATTAAATCTTACCTTTTAATGACTCGGTTTCTCATTACATGCCGTGTAATCTCCCGGCAGACGCATATTATAACCAAAAAGTTTGATCGTACATCTTGTGTGCCTTGAAATCAGGGACGTCATGGAAATTTTTTTCAGTGGAAATTGGGTTCAACATTTTTACTACCATTTATTTCAAATGTATTTGTTTCACAAGATATTAATTTTAGTAATAAATAATTTTATAACAGTTGATAGGGTAGAGAGGCACTATTTCCAATTTTTTTATCACATTTTTTTTCCCCCAAAAGTTCTTTTTTCAATACCATTTTTCCCAAAAATTCCTTTTCACAATATTATTTTTTCAAAAAATTATTTATTTTTTTTTAAATTATATTCCCCCCAATACAAAACAGAAATGATTTATTGTTAATTTTAAAATGTACAAGTAAAAAAAATTACTATAAACAAATAAGAGTATTAAAATTTTAAATTATGACCAATGGCCGTGAGGTATGCAATTATAACATTATTATTAATAAATTCGTCATATTTAGAAACAATATTATAAATTCGTTGCTCTATTTTTAGTTGTACCTTATTACGACATTTCCTTATTTTTTGTCCAAGATTCAGTTGTCGTAACATGCACTCAGTGTCAGCTTATTGGATATAATATATATTATGTAGTCCAATTAAGCAGTTTTTTTTTTTTTTTTTTGGAAAAAATGGATTGGATTTGATCAGTTGATAGATCGACAATGGATTATGTAAATAACCCTGGCATATATTTATGATATTATACTTAAATTGTATACAAATATTAAGCAATACTTTTTTCTAAATTCATTGAAATTTTAAGTGGGGGTTTTAACATATCCTCCTTTAGGTCCGCTCTTGTCAGAAATCTAATATATTGTATAATTATTTGACGTATACTTATGTTAACACTTTTGATTATCATTTCAGAGAAAAGAGACTTCATCATTGATATTCGACGGAATAGTACCTTATGTATAAAGTATATAATATTAAAAAATAATCAAGTAATTAAATACTATATGATAGGTGGCGAAGTGAAGTAATAACAACAAAAACTCTTAGAGAATGGACATGCCAGGAGAGGAGGAGAAGGAATATCTTATGTATAATAATATATTATTTCGTCAAATAAATAATTACAAAGGATCACCGAAGAAATGTCAACGTCAACTGATACTGCATATAATACGGTTTCATCAAAACACATGTCGATCACAATATTTATTATCATAAATAGTGTTTTTTTTTCTAATAGATTTAATTATTTAAAAAAAGTATAATCTCTGTTAATACATACGATTTCTAAACTTGTCATTTTATCTTCCATATTTTTCTAAATGGACATGGAAATATACGAATAATTCATAAAGCTAATTGAATTTTATTACAATTAGCGTCTAATAAAATATAATTATACTCGCTTATTGGTTTGACGTACTTAAATTTTGACACTCTACACATTTATTAGTGCTAATTTAGAAATCAAACTAGTTTATTTTATTACACATTGAAAACACAAATTAAATAATTCGTTTAAATCGTTAAAGCCTTATAAAATAAGAAAGTATGTGGAAAGAAATAGGTAATAAAACATATTGATTTTAATTTAATTTTAATCTTAATATTATCTTTATAGTTTGAAATTGTTCGCGGCCCACATGGATAAACACACATTATTATATTATACTATTATAGGTATGGCAAACATGCATTATCCAGAGGTGTTTTAATGACTAGATAGCCTAGTCCTTATAATTTAACCTACATAAAAATCGAATTCAAGATACTAAAATTATAATGCGTAATTATATTAGGCACGGTTTTCTTTGTTGTGTACCTTGTTGTAATGAAGTCTGTTAGTGAACGTACGTGGGTTCCGATTTAAAAAATGAAATAAAATAAAATCAGATGCGATTACATTACACATTGTAGGCTCGCTGCATTACGTCTAAGTGTATCTAGACTTGTTTAAATAGTTTTATTCCGCGTGTTCACCTAAATATAGGTCTAATACGATCGTCGTTGTAGCCCTTCGAGCAGTTTCTACCTATTGCTCGGCCACGCCACGTTAAGATTCTTTCAAACGGACAAATGGGAATACTATGAAACTACTTTGAACTCTAGTTATTCATTTGCAAACCATTCGCTATAGGTATTCGTTTTTACGTTCTACATTGTGTATTAAATTTATTGCTTATTACAACCAAACCTGGATTAGATACCTTACAGAATTTCGCGTTAACTATTGTGCTATTGTATGTTCACATGCAACATTATAACACGTCAATTTGAAATAAAAATTAAACTATGCATCAATCAATTATTCTTAAACGACTATTAACGTTGTTGCTGAAAATATTTCATATGCACGTATAAGAAACGTTGGCTTGTACACGCACATTTCCGTATGCGATTAACATGTTTTAATACGTCTGTTATGTTGTAAGTAACTTCCAAATATTTCAAAAATATTATTATGCATATGAAACAAAATAAACGGTAATTTTTAATCATAACACATACGATGCATACGCGTTTTAACGTGTAAAAATCTAATCATAATATTAATAACATAGCATACTTAAAAAGTACAAAATATAACTGGACCCATACAAGTTGAAATGATTTTTAATTATACGTATGATTGATGTTGACGCATTTCACTTGCTATACAGAAGAAAGTTTTAAAAATGAATTTTCTTAACGTCGCACGTACTTCTTGTAATGTACACAGTGCAAACATATACGTGTACACTTGGATTGTCCCACATAACATTGTTTTGTTATTTACAGATAACCATATATAATCTCTCTATCTTCCCTCTCACGTAAATGTAATGGCAAAATCTAACATTTAGTAGGAAAATACAAAATTGAAGGCAATACATACGAGTGTTTATTTTCTAAGAGGAGTATAATCTTTTTTTTTTTTTTGATTTATAGGTCTTTAGGGATATAAATTGTTTTTCTTTTTTTTATTTCACTTGAAAATATGTACTGAAAAACACAACACATACAATTACCGTTCATAATATTGCAGTGTACGTCTGTATGGACAATTTATATCTGTACTGTTTACCGAAATTTCCAGTGTAATATAACTATCGGTCTATTACCTAACTAGTGTCCAAAATAGACAAAACTCAAATAAAAAATATAAAATAAAAACGCCATCATTCAGCACAATATAGGTAATACAATAATGAGTGCATGGAGACGCTTTTCAATAGCATTTTTATAACATAGTCTTCTTTTCAATATACATCCGAGACGGTACAGTTATATTAGTCATTCGTTTTCTTTTTTTTTCCCAAAGGAATTAATTTGAAAACTTAATTCTTCGTTCGTACATCGTCATCCGGTTTGAAACTTTACCGAAATGGAAATATTATGACGTTATCACTTTTGAAATAAATATGGTCCGTTTAATTTCTTCCGGCGTTTCAGTCCCATTATTGTTGACGGTTGTGTAACGAACATCACAAAACGTGAATAATACATTTTAATAAGACTTTTTCATCTCATAAAATATCGTTCGCCGTACGCGTTCAAGGTTTCTTATTTACTATTAATTAACGAAATTATAATAATCGTAAAAGAATGTACTGCGGTGCATTGGCAATCTTCGTTTCTCCACCAGAAACTACCGTTCGGTCTAATAGTTTTAAAATTTAGAAGGAAACCATTGCGTAATCATATGCATACGTACGTATATTATACATACAATTGTGTATACACGTTATACGCAATAAAAAGCCACTTAAGCTCGTGCGTTTATTTTGTTCACGTCATGTACGTACAAACAATCCAATTTACGTCGGGAAGGTAAGACAAATAACTTACGTGCATTTAATCGTCTTGAGATGATTTGACGATCTGTGTATACGACGGTTCGTAATTAGACATCGACGTCTTTCATGTGTCGTATAGAGTCCTTAAGCGTTGTAGTGCTCAGTAAAAATTATAAAACAGTATTAAAGTTCCGGTGCTACATATGAAAAAGTATAAAAATAATTTACTTCCTAATGAGGTACGCGCGGAGAAAAATAAAATTCTCATCATTATAACAGCTATCATAATATATTACGGCACAAATGCGTGATAACGGAAATACTGAGGTCATTATGTAATGTTTTATTCGGAAACTATTTTCCCAGGATTCCAAAGATCGATACTTGTAGCAGTGTAGGAAAAAAAAGAACAATGCAATGTTATTATTATTATAAATACCGGATAACTTATTATGAGGATAAGGCACAACGGCCGGTAATTATATGTACAGCTACTGCAACGGTCCTTGTCTTTTCGTAGATCAAATTTCCGTTCTGGTATAACTTTCCAGTGCGATACACACGACACATTAATATGCTACAAGAATATTAGGACCATTGCACCAGCTTAAGCTGGTATTCTTTAGATGTTGAATAGTCCACTGTTTGATGCGAGCCACATTGAGGATAGTGGCTAAATAATGACACGTGAAACATGTAACCATATTGAAACGTTTAAACTTAGGTCTTTACCTACATTTTTTAACAGTTTGTAAATTTGTAAACTAATTTTTTTCGAAAATCTTGAATATATATGAGTAGTTACCTATATTAATTGTTTATTGAACACAATAACTAGGACAAAAATGCTGTTGTTTTATTAAAAATATTTATTAAATCGTAACTTTTTTTTTTTTTTAGTTTGGATTTCACCACAAAAATATATAATGACAATGATACAAATTTAATATAATTATAATTATTCAACTCAGTTTTTAAATTTAATTTTTCACAGAGTAATAAATTTGCAATTCATTGGTAAGTTAAAGTATATATTCTACACCATGTATTACAAAACTAATTATTAATTAAATTATGAACTGCGCAAAACTTTCAGGTCGGTAAAAATGTTTTAAAATATATAGGGGAAAAATTATAGTAAAATCAATAGCTTATTTTGGCGAATACTATTCGCAATGTTTAAAGGAAGAGAAAAAACATATTTACTAAGAAATCAAATGAAAAATATTTTTTCAATATATTTCTCAACATAATATATTTCATTGCCTATACGTATGCCTTATATACGTATTATATTATAATCTAGTTATGGGTCATACTCAGTGAAATATTTCGGGTCGCTCTTTACCTCAAATGTATTGACATTTTCTTTTAGTATATATTCCATAAGATACATAGACGTTTTATGTTTATAAAATATCATAAAATGAAATATACTAGTCTCTTCTATATGTAAAAAAAAAAAAAAAATATGCTGAATATGTATATATAGTTTCGCGGCTATAAATGAGCATTTCAAAAATTTACCTTTAGTCGATTACGTTAAGAATACTCTTCAGTCTCACGAACCGTTGAAATATGTATGTTACAATAAAAATGTAAATTTAATTGAATTAAATTATGACTACGGCATAGATATTTTTAAAAAATAAATAATAAGTCTGGTTTTTTAAATATTCTGCAATAAAACTATCATGTTATGACAATTGTATAATCGGAATAAAAGTGTTCTAACGCTTGTACGAAAAAATGTAATAAATAAAAAAATGTCTGAAATTCAGAGTCTGAATGCTATTGATTTTCTCTATACTTTGTGAATATGTGATCGAAAACAAGTTTAAGCCTAATTTTATGTAAATCGATTTATTTTTACTCTTGAATATGTCCCCAGTATTAAATATAGCATACAGAGCAATATTCTTCTTTTTTTTAAAAACATTTATTCATTTTAATAATATATTACTTCAATTACATTGCGTCTACAAAATGATTTGTTTAGTTTGAATAATTTATGGGAAACATCCATACCATAGCCTAGAGTTTGTATACGGGAGGGCCAGTCAGTAAAAAAAAAAAGTATGCTCAAAATCATATTTTACATTTTTTCGATTTCTCAGCAACACAGTACAGCTGTCAAATATAATATTTCACTGATAACTAAGTACAAGGAGAAACTAAGCTAAAGCACACCGGAACATTGATTCTTATTAATTAAAAGCAAATCACTGTCAATGCGCGCAATCGTGTCGGTGCTGTTACGACGTGGCTTGGAAAAATGCTACATGAACGTTTTAATTAGCACATATGAGTATAATACAAGCGACAGCCATCTCGAGGACTTCATCGCGTCGCCCTGCAAGAGTATTGAACGTACGCTGAAAAAGACAAAAGTATAGAATTAGAGGTGCTTTTGTCCACATAGTTTAAGATGACTCATCGACAGTTATACGATGAATGTTATAATTAATAATTATCCATTGGTGGCATCAGGTTATCAAATTATATTTTCAATGTTACATCGCATCAAAATGTTTGTACTATGGTGATACGCGCTTGACAAATCCGTACGAATTTCCGTTGCCCGTAAAAAGCGTTAAACTGCGACAATCGACGTTTCCCAAAGGTTTTTTTTTTGCACACTAACCCACGGCGTCTCATGACTGTGCGTTTACGTTTCAGACATGCATTCCCCGCGCATCGACCTGAACCGGTTGGTTTCGAAAAGTTAAAAATTAAATTTAACGGTTATTGTGGTGCACTATATCCGTCACAATGCGTTTTATTAGGTCTGCGTCGAACACGGGAGATCGCTCGTGGACCCATTATATATTATTTTATATATACATAAACACCGTCATCACATGTGTGCTGTAACGATGTACAATGTTTTCGTTCTGTTACACCGATTCAGTACGCAGCATACACCGCGTATAGTATCGTTCTTTGTCATTTCCCGAACAACAGAGTCGATCGTCAGTACACGTACGTGCGCGTTGAAAAGAATATAACAATAACATATAGATTTGTCTCGGAGAACTCGAAATGTTTAATACATAGGTAATAATATAAAAGGGGAACTCCGAGAAATTAAAACCTTTTACCTATTTATAATAGGTATAACAGAAGGGGGAGGGAGAGGGAGAGAATCGTCGTATCGCACATACTCGAGAGGCCTATTCGCAAAAAACGTAATATATGCGCGTTTGTTGTCCGCACAGGCCCCCGCGTAGACGTCGCGTAGTCTGTTGACTGACGTCGTCGGTCGGAGAGAGTTTTGTTAATCGAAAACGTATGAAATTCTTTAGAAATGTCTTGAAATTATTATTACTGCGTCTCACGAAAAGTCCTATTATATTCTTCAACGATGCAGTCCAATAGTACTTGAATTACATGGAATGACTTGTGTGTGTGTGTGTGTGTATGTGTATTTTTGTTCTACTACTAAACAAACACGAATGGTTTTCCTCCCTTCGCTGAATTTGTTTTCAAAATTCAGTTTGACACAACACTTGACTCTAGGACAAAACTTGAGTTTCGTCATATTTTAAACTTAATGAAAAACAGATTAACAAGAGTCAAATTTTCCAAATTTGTATGGCCACAGATATTTATAATGATTTCATTTAGTGATGTCGAAGTGGCACCAAACTTTGGCATCTAAAACACTTTTTGCTGCACTGTATAGTATGTAGTTTCAAGTTTCACAAAGGAGTACTTAAATATGTAATCGATCGAAATAAGACACATACAATAAAATTATTTCAACTACATATAAAATATATGCGTAGAACTTTCTCAGGTTTCAAAAAAATTCAAAAAACGAATTCTCAAGTTCCATGCAAAGTATAAGCTGGGTTCCATCTAAATTGATTTTCGAACCCATTGATTCATCGTTACTTTTTAAATATACAATCACGTAATGTTAAGTGGCGCCGAAGTGAAACGATTGCCAATGTGTACGAATCACTGACCGGAAAATTCGCAATCCGAAATCAAATCTCCTATTTATATTTTATCATACTGCTCATTGTGAGTAAAATGTACGAAATTACGATTCTAGCTGTTGGTGTCCATAGTACAATACACATTTGAGACAAACGTATTCACATGGGAACAATCTCATCGTCATTATTCGAAAAGAAAAACATAATAAATCATCGCAAAAAAAATATCAGATGTTACAACCCACGTTTGGAGAAAACAAAAGACGCTCGCGTAAGACTGTTAGTTTTGTCCGATCTCAGAAATTAATGGTGCTATTATAATATTATTTATGTACACAATCTATGGACGAAAACCATTTGATCCCGGTTTAACTGTACATGCATTGAATGTATATTACACTCACGCGGTAGGTCGGTGCAAAGTGTGTTTGCATTACACTTGTTTTCGACAATTGATGTACCACAGTAATGGTATGCGTTACACGAAAAAATACGTTTCGACCAATAGGGGTGTGCGCGGAAACAAATCGAAAAATTATTAGTGGCAAATACTGCGAAACAGTAAACGTGCCCATTGCAATTGAATTAATCGTGCATATTATTTGTATACACCCGCATCGATTTTCCGGTCGCACGGTTTTTTCGATTGTAATTTCTCGGTGCGTGTGTCAAATGCGTTTTTAAACGTACATTGGAATTTAAACGATACGACTAGGTCGGAAAATTCGACTTCTGAATGCCAATTATGCGCTCCGCGCACGCGCAACACCCGAAACAACAAATAACGAGGGAACAATTATCGTTCAACTGCACGGTCGCGGTGACCGACGTGTTTCACACCGTCCGGCGATGTCGACCGTATATTACCTTTGCCGGCACAGAACTCTCAGCGGATAAGCGCACGGCGGCCGCGCGGTTTACCGCAACCGAATTCCACGACCGACATCAGCCGCGACTGTGCACGTTTCGGGTGGCCGAGGCGGCGGTACTGGCGGCGCTGGCGCTGGGGGGAGGGTAGGGGAGGGGAGGGGAACAGAAAATCGTTATTTCGTCCTGCCGCGGACTTATCGCAAATCGTAATTTCACTGCACCGCGCGTTTTGTGTGTTATTGTACCAGGAGACCGCCGTTAATGATATGCAGGAATGTTTATGGTCCCCGAAAAGCCTTGGGGGTGTGAGCGCGCGTGGTGATTTCACTTTTTTCCCCCCCACACGCCCGGCTTCACGTAAGGACTATACGCCGGAGCCGTGTCGGACCAAAAATAATGTGAGTCACGGACGGCGGGAGAAAAAAGCGAATCGCTTCCACGCGATGGGGCCGCAGCGGCGACGAAGCAGCTTTGAACGCGGGGAGCTGTTTCCGCCGGTACGGCCCGAGGTGGAGTCACAGACCTTTTTTTTTTCTCTCGCCATTATTATTATTCTTTCTTTTCATTGCCGTGCGCTCAGAGTCACCTAGAAGTGTGTCAGTGGGTCGGAATGCGATACGTGTCTACACACGTGCACACATACGCACGCACGCACGCACGCACACACGAGCCGAAGATGTGTCTAATATAATATATGTGTATAAAAAAAAAAATAAAAATAAAAAAAATAACTGGTTTTGGATTTCGATTTTCTATTTTGTTTCGGCACGTGAATGATATATTGTAACCACAGTAATTGTGTTATGGATGCTGAAGAAAGTAATATCCTGCCGTGTACGTCGCTAAATACACTCACACACACACACACACACACACAAACATACACACACATATTCACACACACACATACAGCGCGCTGCATACGATTCAATCGGCGACAACGGTCTTGTCATCGGTGGCTGTGCGCGGGACGATATCATTCGTGGGACGTATAAACGGCGGACGTCGCGACGACATGTCGAGGAAAAAAACGGTAAAGTGTATATAATGGCATTCACTTGTAGTACTCGAATATGTGCATATTTGATTAAGCGAATAACTGTAACGGGAAGGGTGGCGGCTGTGCGGACGTGAACCGCAGAGGGACCAACCGTTGAGGAGCCGACTAGAACGCGAAATTATTCGTTTGAATTATTCGATACAAACTGCTAAATAACTCCAAGGGGAGTTTCGAAACTTGACGAATTGAGGGGAAAAGTTTATTTCGAAAGCTTTATTTTGATGGTACCTACTGTCAAACGTAATACACGTAATTATACTAGTTCCGCCGAAAGAAACATCATAAACGGTTACAAGACGAATTCGAGAAGAAAATCACTGAGAAAATCCATAAACGACCGGTCTTAAAATTTTATGTCCGATTTCAAAGCTAAATAGCTGCTACTCGAAACTTTTGGTGTATATATATTTTATTATCTAACAAAACAAAAATCGTTATATACGAATGTATTCATTGCTTCTTTCATTGTCTAAGACACATTATGTTTAGAACCTATAAAATATTACATAACCCATTCGAATGCAATATTGTTGTGTTTGTTTCTCCAGGCGAGGTCTAATTGTCGATAGAATGTTAACCGCATATACGCGACTTAATTTATAATAAACAATGAATATAATTTTGATAGAAACAAAATAATAATCGATCGTCATACGTGTATATACATACGTACGTATATAAATCTAACGTTACATTCACTGACAAACCGATGACATTACTCGGATAAATATCGAAAATACGATACTACAGCTTAACAAGAGATAACACAATGCGTACAATGGTTCGTTCGAAGTACGTATAAACCTTGCGCTCCACGGAATGGTAATATAATATTATTAATTTTAAATTAACTAGCTTAATTTATACTTCCACTAATTATCCGATGGTTTAATCGATCACGTTGAGTAAACAATTGGATAAAAGTCGAAGAAAATTGTCAAGTCCGCCGAATCATTTAAAACCGTCTTGCAGAATTCGCGAACTAAAATATGTACACCTAAACGTAGTACATAATATTATGTTGTACGAATAATCGAGAACGGATGGATGCGTGCAATTAATATAATGTACGATGAAAATAAAGCCATTTCTCAACACGATTAACAGGTATTCGTCGAAAAATGAAATTATTTCGAATAACCTTCGACATGAACACCTAGGTTACACCATTAGGATTATAAATGTGAAATTATTATAATAAACAGTAATACTACACGCATATAACTCTAGAATACGAAACTGATTTGTACCTACGTCCTAATTCGTCATTTCCAAAGCGCGTGCGTTTGAATAACATGCAGGATGGTGATTCTGTCACGTAGTTTTCACTAATTTAAATGCGTATATTGCTAATGATTTATTTTCGTTTTTGTAGATTGTACGGTATTAATAAGAACACAACGTTGCGACTTTACATGTAGACAACGATTATTCTCGTTTTTGTGAGTATATGAAAATAGAAAATGATAAAAAACATTAAATTTAAAATCAACATTTAAAACATAAAAACATTTTATTCATTAAATAATATTGTGATTCTTAAAAACTTTTTCGAAATTGAAATAAAAAATTTAAAAAAATGTTTCTTCTATAATATAGTATATTATAGAAGAAACATTTTTAAATTTTTTTTATTTCAATTTCGAAAAAGTTGTGTATAAATTTTGTAAAGTTATGTTAAGTTAAGTAAAGTATGTAAATATTACATACATTTAAATGTATTATCAAGTAGAAATCGTTTAATACATACATATTTTAATTTATGTAAAATATACACGCTTAAAATGTAATATTGTTCATTCATTACTTGCCCTAATAAAACTTATTCGCAGCTGGAAACGGAAAACCGTGGTAAATTTTATGTAAATAGAAGTTAAATTAATAAACCATTGTTAACACAAAACTAATAGACTAACAATAAATAAAAAAGAAAGTGTACATTTTGTTGAAATTTAGAATTTAGGATAAAAATTGATGAACAACTTATACGATTAAAATAATTATACTATTTTCTATTGTATTTGTTGTACATTAGTATAATATACTAAAATATTTCTTCAGTTTTGGTTAAATATTTATGGGAAGAATTAGGTTTAAAAAATAATTGTAATGTGAAATATAATTGTGTTTTGTCTCAGCATCGAATAATATTTTATTGGATCAATAAAAAAACTCTACACGCAATACATTTAACATTATAATCTAGTCTTAAAGAATATTTTACTGTCTATAATTGTCTTTGAGTAATTGGTTTCCAATTATAATATAATATGATCATGAAGACAAAAAAATATAATATTACATTGATACATAGCTTCAATGATTTTTTAATGAATTTTGATTGTGAAGTATATTTGCGTAGAAATATTTTATATCTTAGATAGCTCTTAGCAAAATAAGTATTGAAATAATTTGTATTTGTTCTTAAGAGGACTTTTTAAAAGCCCAAAGAAAAAGTGAAAGATGGTACACTTTCACATCAATTACAGGTTATTACAATTATAAAATAAAATAAGTTCTTTTACACAGTCTGCAACTTTTAAACTAATTGATTGATCCGACATTAAAGCCCACTTAATATAAAACCATTTTAGTTACATCTTAAGCGATAACTTTGTTCCAGCAATTGTGTTCATTACAAGTTTTAAAAACAGTTTTACAATAAGCTTTTTTTTTGTTATTGAATTTTTTCTTCCTAAACGTAATCCTATATTTAATATTATAAATATCTATCGATAGAGGTCTGTTATATATGTTTAGTTTTCAATAACGATATTTTACTAAAACATATTGTACTCGTATAGAGTATACCAGAACATTTTTAATATATAAAATGGTCTTATATTTTTATATTTACGAGTATTAATCATTAAAACAAATATTCGTGATCGATCAATGTAAGTTCTTAAAGGCTTTTAGTAAATTTTTAGATTCTGAACGGAGTGATGGAATCTATTGGTTTTACAATGGTGTGTGTTTTTTTTTTTTTTAATTTTTTTTTTTTGTGTTATGTCGATTATCACATCAAATTATTTATATTTAATTATTAAAATATAAATTATTACGGTCAAAAGAAACAATATAATACTCTTATGAATGCTATATTAACTATTTTATATTTTAGATTCTGAACGGAGTGATGGAATCTATTGGTTTTACAATGATGTGTGTTTTTTTTTTATTTTTTTTTAGATTCTGAACGGAGTGATGGAATCTATAGGTTTTACAATGATGTGTGTGTTTTTTTTTTTTTTTATTTTTTTTTTTTGAATCTGACGACACCTTTTTTGGCAGTAAAAATGCTTCGATTTGCTTATGTAGCAACTTTTCTGAAAGGAAAGTGAATCTAGTTGGTACTCTGGGGGGTCAAAAGTAAAAAATTTCCAATATTTTTTAAATGCGACGGGAAAAACCCTAAAAAAATAAGGGAAAAACGGGAGTTTTTACGCAAAACCAGTTTTCGACAAAATCAAATTTTTATTTTACTATAACTCAAAAACTAATCGATGTAAATACTTGAAATCTTCACCAAATGTTAAGATTAGCGTCCTCTATATACCGTTAAATTTTCAAAGTATTTTGACTTTTATTGAGCTATTTATAGACAATTGAAATTTTCAATTTTTTTAATTTTTTTTTTTTAAATAACGATAAAATTTGTTTGGCCGGCCAGAAAATCTTGAAAATTTAATACAAGGTTTCTTATAAGTTGTTCCTTAACTGATAAAAAAAAAATCTAAAATCGTAAGTCACCATTTTTTTTTATAAGTGCTCAAAGTTCCAATTTATACGAAATATGTAAAAATTGCGAAAATTTGCAAGTTATTTTGTAGATAAAAATTCATAAAATTTTTTCTGTTCATACTTAAGGTTCAAAATTCTAACACTAGGTTATCTATAAGCTACTCTCCAAAATATTTAAAAAAAATTTTACCAGACTTAGAGGAAAAAATTTTATGACTGTTTGAAATTTAAATATTTACGAAATTGCATAAAATAACGATTTATTCTCGAACGATTTTAAATATTTGTTATAATTCAAAAAGTATAGGTCGCAGATTTTTGAAATTTCTACCAGCTGTTAAGATTGGCATTTCCTTTATGTCATATTTTTTTCAAAATATTATATTGACTTTAGTGCCACTTATAGGCATTTCAAATATTCGATTTTTTCACATTTTATTTTTATAATCGGTGATAAAAAAAATTTGGCTCCTACAAAGTACTTGAAAATTTAATAGAAGATTCCACAGAAGTAGTTCTTAATGTCATTCAAAAATTATTAAAATCCATAGGCACAATTTTTTTTATAAGCGTTTGAACAGCGAATATTGACATAAAATTACATGTAAAATATAATATAATGTATAATGTTTTAGACTAACAAATGATATCGGTTTTTTTAAAATGCTCTAACTCAAAAACCAAAAATCGCAACAACTTGAAATTTTCACCAAATATTTATATTGACGTTCTCTATACATGGTTAAGTTTTCAATGTATTTTGACTTATTTATAGACATATAACATTGTATTATACTCTAGACAAACATATCATCTCCGTTCAGAATCGTTTTTCGTATACAATGATACCTATCATTGAATTCAAATTTAACAAATCCATTATAATGACCTATCCTATAAACGAGGTGCACTCCACTACCAACTGTACAGCAGAGCGAGGCCCATCCGGTTCTTTTTTTATATTTATTACTTAATTTAATATGACTTTTGGAAATCTTATTTAAATTGCTCATCACTTTCAACATTATATTTTGTCTTATAGATTAGGTAGGTTTTTTGGTCTTCTGATAATAAAAAAATGTTTTACAAAATTGCAAGTATATAACACTTTTGTAATTTTAATAAAAAATAACGCAATGTATAGAACGTCCTCTTTGTATACACATTTGCTTTCTTTTTTTGAATATTCAATCATTTAATACTCAAAGCGAAACCAACTACACCGCACTAAATTTATCAAATAAATTCATGGATATTTACTCTCTAAACATTAATTCGTATTATTCATTTGTTCCAATTATCTTATTAATAATTAAAAAAAAAAATTATTTTCTAAAATCTAAATTTCTATTGTAGTTATAAATTTATACTTTTACCGTGTAATTACAGCTGTTTTTAGTATTCTCTTAGAGCTCTGAGAAATACTTGAAAGTCTAAACATTTTATCTCATTAACTTTAGAAAAACCAACATATGTGTATTATTTATCTCACATTATAACGCAGTTAATGAGTATAACTTCGTGCTTAAATGTTTTGTGAGTAAACCACATAATTCTTTTACGTATTTCGAAAAAATTATTGAAATTTCAAGTTCTTGCCATTACTGAATATGTATTTTCTATAATAGCCACTCATGTAAACAATATATGATAAATATATATTTATAAATAAAATATTTACCCATTTTCTATTATTGTCTTAGTATTTCCCGTTTTCGACATGTGCACAGACCATGGTTTACAACCGTATTGGTAATTTTTATTCTTACTTCAAGAAAGCTAGCAATCGTTCGGACTTGTTCAAACCAAAATTCAAAATAGCGAAAATTCTGAAATGTCCACATAATGTATAGTATATATTATCATATATCAATAGGACGGACTCTTCTGCGTATTCAAAATTTCTTTACACATATGCTGATTTATAAACAATAAAAAATCAATGCTGTACAGATACAGCATATTTACATCAAAACTTTATGGGTACATTTTAGTATAGACTATTTTTTTTAAATATATTTTGATTGCACAATAGAACATGATCTTAACATTAATTAAAACTAAATATTTGTTTTGAAAAATATTAGAACGAAAATATGTTTGTCCTAACACTTAGGTTGTTTTAATCCTGGAGAACTATAAACCGCAATAAAAAAATATATAATAATAATACAACTAAAACTAATGTATTATACATACAGTTCTAGTATTTATATAAATATGAAAGCAGACATAAATGATCTCGAGCAATGCACCACACACTGAATATTTATATTTTTTAATTTTAGTTTAAATATATCACAGTAAAACTTAAATAAATTTTACGTTATTTTAAAAAAACAAAAGTCTTCAACGACAAAACCGTAGGCACTTAAATAAAATAAACATATATTTGTACAAAAACATTTACGTAGAAAAATTTGTAAATACTATACGTACTTATTATTTTTTTCAATAACGTATTTATGGTCAAAATTATAACCATCATCCTATTATGTTTCCATTATTCTTACTATTACTATGATTGCTATTATTTATTTTATAATGTTTTTATTATGCTATCATTATTTATAGCAGGCATCTCAATAAAAAAAATGTTTCTATACGCAATAGTATTAATTTTATTTACTTTTAATTTTATAAATATAATAACCTAACTTGTCAGTTTTATTGTACACTTTCTATGTACTATCTGTATGTATATGCCATTTAGGCTAAATTTTTAAATCGTAAAACGAAATGATTTATTTTATCAAAATTAATGTAAATGTAAAAACTTTTTCTATTATACGAAACTCAAAATTTCCGGCGTTTATAAAATAAACTCAAAGAGAATTGAAATACTACTCAGACCTGCAATTTTCAATCAAATTAATTGCCACATCAAAAATATAATGTTACTATTTTAAAAAAGTGTTTACACACAAAAAAAAAAACATGATAAAACCAAAAATTTACCAAATTTGTTAGAAATTTGAAATTATTCAGCGTATATAACGTTTGGTCGATTGACAAACTATTATCAATAAAATCTGCGATAGCAAATAGTATAAAATTAGTATTTACAAAACACGTCATTATTCTCTGCTCACCTAAAAAAATTATCATAGGGAAACTGCACTAATTATTACACTATTATTTATACATACGTAGTATTACATCACATAAGTATGTTACACAATAGTGATAGTAAAGATAGTAGTGATTCGTTATACAAGTATATTATAATGTATGAATAGTATTTTGAATAGAGACTAATTACGTCACAAAAGTTTTATTAAACAAAAAAATCATCAATTTTTATCTAAATAATTTTTATTGCTATTATACTCATGATTTATTTCCGTTTCAAAACTTTCGAGTAATCAAGAATCTATTGAATGAAAATAAATGTTGGAGGTTGAGTTGGAAAAGATTAAGTTCCAATCTGCTGATAATTTTTTAACTAACACCGCTATACACAATATATTTACTTAATGAATAATTGTATCTCAAGTAATGTTTACAGATAGATGATAATAATAATCCAATAATGATATGTTATAGTATATTTACTTTTACTATTTATGCACAATTATTGGTATGTATGCCTGGAATCTTAATAATTCGTCACAATGCACAAGATGTCTTGTTTTAGGGATCAGTCCATTCTCCGTGTGATAAATGTTTCCAATTTGTAATGCAACAATCACTGGAAACAATTTAAGAGCATACTATTTCAGTTCTACAACTTACAAATTATCTCAGATTATTTCATTTTATACATCTGAATAATAAATGAACAACTACACATCATTTTAAAACAGTAATCAACCGAATAGAAAAAATTATTGAGATTTTGTGATTGTTTTTGAATTTTTTTGACCGGTTAATAATTTGTTGATAATTAGTTTTACCGATGCTAATGAAGACATTTTTCATAACCGGACGAGAAAAAAAAATATATTTAAGTCAATGTACATATATTTTTATATTCTCAATAATATGTTTTATAAAGTTAAAAAGGCATGTATTTACCTCGTTTTTGTAATAACCTTTTATATCAAACCCGTCAAAAACACTCGTCTGTCGGCGCTTCGAAAATATCAGTATATAATATAGTAAGAGCGCAGAAGATAGGTACGTAGGATTTATTAGTTTTAAAAACGAACTACAAAGAACGTTAAACATTTTCAATGAATAAGTATATAGATACGTACAACGTGTCTTGTCGACATGGTACGTTTTTTAGTTTTTGTGGTGGGATAAACCTATTACCTCAGGCGGCGCTTCTTTGAAAAAAACTATGGAAAAAAATTACAATCAGTAAACATGTATATATTGTACGTAATAACAACATTTATTTTATTTCAATAAAACGAATTTTTTGATTTATTAAATTTTTTTCCTTATCAAATCGCAAGAATGTAGCTATGGCATCCCTAAGACTAACCATAACGTTGGTTCGCTAAAGCCAACGGCTGTATTTTATAGTAACCATATGTCTATAAGTATATCATCTTAGTTTGGTAAACGGACATTAGTCCACATGAGTATGACTAACAAAACCAGTGGCCTGAATGCAGAGGTCCTCTGCAACTTCACGAAAAACTAGCATTTTGCTTAATAACCTTGCTTTAAAAAGTAAAAACTTACTTTTTTTATATATATACTGGCAATTATTGACTTTGATGGTCGTCTCAGATTGTACTGTATACTTGTAAGCTTGTATTAATGCTTCATCACGATTAAACTACTTAAAAACAATAACTCTTAATGAAATCTGCAATAACTATATAGAAAAATAAAGAAATATAAATGTGATATAATAATTCGTCTTCCTATAAATTAAAAATAATTGTTTTTATATCTATTTAATATTCCCAACACTATAATATGTGTATAGCTATAATTTTTAAATGAAATTCGATTTTTGAATATCAACCAACATTTAATTATTTATATAGGTTATAATATCATACATACTTAGTCTAATTCCAAAATCGAATTTCACCCTACATCTTGCAAAACATTCCGTTGGTCTTGAATATTTTATTATTTTGTTCTGAATAGTCAATTAATCGAATTAAGTATGTATTCGTGTAATATCTACTCTGTAATAAAATAGAAAACAAATGTTGCAATGGAGTGTCGAACAATATTGAAATTAATAATTATCTAAAATCCGAACAGTGCCTAAACGCATAATATTTTAATCATACATTTATATAGGTTTTTGAGTATTATACATTGGTAGATTATTCATTAATCAAAATTCAATTATTGTTTTAAATTACTTTGAGATAATACATTGTGCAGTACAGTGATAATGGATGCGTTAAAATTATAGATTTGTCGATTCAGAGTTGAAATAAATCGAAATTAATGATATCCAGGTATACACAACATACATAATCTATACATTATGTAGGTTTTATAACTTTACAATATATAGTTACAGATAACAATGGCCGTAATGTCTTTGATCATCCAAACTCTTGAATGGCTTTCCCGTTATTGTTGTTGGTTTGCTGCTGTCGGGTTCTCATTCAACTCCGCAACATTTAATCGGATTATTATTTCTTCGCATTGTGTATACCCTATACCCTATACCCGTGCCGATCATTGTAAAATTATAAATTATACAATAACTCAATACGCCGATCACGAGATTAGCTGTAGTTTTGGTGACGTTATTTCAAGGGACAAGGGAACACTTGTATTCCGCTCTATATCCCACCGGTCAAGGAAAATTTCTCATTTCGCTATCTCCGTTCTTAGACATTTTGATGCAATATATATATGTATAAAAGTATGAGGAATTTTCGAAGAAAATAAAATTGTAAATCCGTCAATAAACTGATTTTAGTTACCTCTTGCTGTTAATTCGGAAAGAATCAATGCTAACGAGAACTGCAACGCCGTGCGTTGATATCCAGTGATGGTCAATGTACATGACCATACGATGCGGGTACTTTCAATCCCATAACCAGCCCTTCGCTTAGCACCGCACTGCCTGAACAATTGTGCGCACTCATATTATTGTGCTCGTTTGAACATGGAACTCGACGCTCGTGCCCGTTTCTTTAGCGACCAATTCGCACTGTTGTTCGCCGTCTTATATGCGACGACCGCGTTGCCATTATCACGTGTTGCATAGATTTAGCGCCGTGTAACAGTTACTAATCCATGTGCACATCTTGCGAACGGGTTGATAAACGTACACTGCGTTGCACATTGCACGCACAGTCTTGGGTGCGCGCGGTCGTATTCCGTGACAAATCAATTGCTATTATTCGATTGGACATATTTGAAAACGCCGAACGGACAAACGACGGATCGTGATCTTTTGAGATGCACTGCGTACGCTTCTATTCGATGTTATGTAAAACACGTACCGAGTGTTCGGCTACAATGTTTCCAAGACGTTGCTAAAATTTCAACGCTCCGCTACGGGTTTCGCTCGCGCCCGCTTGCATACATCACAATATCATTAAATAACACGCACGCGGGCTATATAAACCGCAATCATTAACGTGCACGGATATGGGTATATTATAATATATAACGAATATTTTATCACATAGAGGAACCCGGTATTTCCCAGCCACGTGTCGGTCTCGCGTACGGTGTGGGCACACACTATATAATAGTACGTGCGTATGACGTATATTATAGTATACCGTAATTTATGCGTATAGATGCGTACGGACCGACGATCGTAACGGTAAATCGTATTATTCGTTCTCGCGACGGTTATATTATTATTAATAATGTACACACATACGCATGTAACGACGATATAACGTATACGTTATTAAATCGTCACAGTCGTCGTCGTCATTATTGTACCACCTCGTACGCTTACTCTTTACTTACACGTCATATGTTGTTATTATTTTAGTTGTTTTTTATTTATTATTATTATTTTTAATGCCGGTAACGAATAGCGCGCGCACGTTGTTTGTACGTGCACATCGTAGCACTGCGGTTACATACGAAAATCCTTATATCCATCGTTACGCCTCCCGTCCATATATATATATATATGTGTGTGTGTGTGTGTGTGTGTGTGTGTGTGTGTGTGTATTTGTGTATATTGTATACACAACTTCATATGTTTTATTAGTCGAAGTCGGTGACGGTGTAAGACGTCAAGTATTTGCTGCACTTGCTGCGCGGTCGGTATCAACACGCTGCGTTATTGTATTATATCACATGTTGCCGAGAAAAGTCGAAGGAAAAGGAAAAATTCCCGAGGTCGACATTTCTCTGCAACGATGTACATTAAATATATATATATATAATGCTCGGTGTAAACGTATTATTCCAGTGTCAATAAACTGTGCATATATATACGTACATAGTACACACACGCCAATCGATGGTAAATTACATTATGTCATTATATAGCTCCGACCGTTATACAATATTGCGGTTTACCGTATTTAACAACTTACCATTTTATTATTCCGCAAGATAGTGCGTAAGATAACGGAATCGTCTGTACAATCGCATAACAGTCGACTGTGATTGCTGATAATTATTAATGGTGGTTTTTAATTGCCGAGATGGCTTCATTATAATATTATCATACGAGCACTATCATCGTCTCAATCACAGTTATTGTGTAATATTTATTTGTACAATGTAAGCACAATGTAGGTACCTACTTATAAAAACACAGCAATCGATTCGACAATCTCGATCTTCGTTTATAAAATAAAATAATAATTATCCGGTTGAATTATCCGTAGTTGGGTTCTTAATATTTTGTTATTTAAGAAAAAAAAATCAAGTTATAATTAACTAAGAATATCAAACTCTAAAACCATTATGGTTAGTTCCTAGATACTTATTATACAATACGTAAAAATGAAAAATACACCTCTAAACTCCAAAAAACAGGATGAAATTAGAATTTCATTAGTTATACTTGAAGCTTGTAAATATTATAGAGGCCGCAAAAAACTTTACTATCACGAAGTATAAATATGAAAATATTAAGAAAGTTGAAATACTTTTTAAGATAAAATAAAAACTACACTTTCTAATTTATTAGAAATTTATAAATTATTTGATTAAAAAATGTATTGCAATTCAGAAATATAATTAAAAAGTAGTAGATATCGACAACTTGGTAGATTCAAAGTCCTATATTTTTTATAATATATAAAGTAAACGAAATTAGTTAATAAAACTAAAATTAGTAATTTTTCTCTAGTAAGTGAAACTTTTACTAAGTACTTTTATAAAGATTTCTAGTATTGAAATTATATATATTTCAATCAAAAATCAACATTTAAATGACTCTTATATCACTGATCTCGTTCAGCCGATAAAAATGAATACTAGGCTAATGAACCGTTTTCAGGATATTCATCGAAAATGTAATATAAAAATAAATAAACAAATAGTTTATACATAGAAATAAATAAGTACATAAATAACAGCTTCCTCCGAAGTATTATTGTAATCATTAAGTACGACTGGTTTAGAATTAAAAACCTAGTTATATACAAAATTAATAAAATCATCGCTCAAAAATATTTTTTCATATTCAGTCGCGATTTTATGGACTTTGTATCCTTATATACCTGACGATGATTTTTTAATTCACAACCGGCCGTACTTTACAAATGTAATAATACTCCAAGCTTTTATTTATTTATTTATATGTACAAACTATTTGTTTATCTATTTATATATTAATTTACGAGTATTAAACGTTTAATAATTTTTAACTTGTATTACATTTTTTTATTATTTTATTAAATATTTCAAATAAATAGTAAATATTATATATTTATAAGAAAAAACAACCAACATATATTCAACAAAATATTGTGATATTATTTGTACTACCTAATAAATATTTGACTGTAAATAATGTAATTTATCTCTTTTGAATAAATAAGCACAATATGTTGCTTATATTTGCCTATGTTTGATCGATTTGAAATATATTATGTCTACGTAAACATTTTACACACTCAAGACTCGTTTCAAACGCAATATGTTTAGATTAATTCGACGAACAGATATATTATAAAAAGTATACTATTATAATGTACGAAAATACAAACTAATTATGTACGCATTCCGTATTATTAAATTCAAAATGGATTAAAAAACAAAAAAAAAACCTTAGGTTAGTTTATAAAATAATGCATAACATCGTGGGAACAAAAACGTCAAACGAACTTTACAGTAATTTATTCAATATTAAGCAGTAATAATTTTAAACATATTTGACGATACCTCTTTGCTTCATGCGCACATAATACATTGATCATACGCGGTTTATTTGGCCACTCGAATACGGAAATTATCAATGCAATAATGAAATCCCTCATTATGAAAAAATTGAAAAAAATGAATGGTTATCCTCAAATCATCCATTTTTAAATATACATGCAGTATATATAATAATAATAATAATAATAATACGAGCGCATGCTATGACATATCGAAATAACATAATATTATTTATAATACTCTTACACGGTATAAAATAGAATACAATGAATATCGTTTTTGATGACTGAAAAAGCTAAACGTTGTGGAATAATAAATCCGATGAAATCGTATTATTTCATTTAAAACAGTCCGCAGTACCAGCACCAACGACATGACTGTAATAATTTATACTATTTTTTTTTTCGGAAAAAAATAAATGCGTGCACCCACAAAGAGTGCGTATAATTGCAGCCTGCTGCAGAATGAAAACGCTGATAAAATAATGATATCTACATTACGCTGCGCAAGTAAAAGTTCCGCAATGCATTAGGAAATACCTACATTGTATACGTTTTTTTCATGTTTTGATAAATTTGAATTATTGCTATAGTCCACCGACACAAAATGTTGATGTATGTTGCCGTTGCGTTTGATGAATGTTACACGTTTCTGGGACTTCGGGATGTAATACCTACTCGATCAAACATGCACGTAATAAACATGGTTTGCGAGAACCAGGATGGAATATTTTACAATGTACGGAATTCGTCTCGTGTGCATTGCACACATGAATTTAATTTGAAACATCTCCCGTGCTGAAGATATAATAATAAACATATGATTATTGGGGTTCTATTGCAAATGCTAATGCAAAATATGATCATCGCGACAACCCATAATAATTTTGCATAATATAATGTACTACTAATATTTGTGCACATTTTAGGGACTTTGAAATACATTTTAAAGGTAGCTTAATGAGTTTTAATATTAGTCGGAAAAACAAAATAGTTACAAATCTCATACATGAAAGCTATTCCATGTAGGTATATAATTATTTATACTATAAGTCACAGTCATGAACATTTGATTTGTTTGAAATATGAATCTTTGACGATATTTTTTGACTACTTGCAAAATAATACATTATATTTATACATTATACAGATAAAATAACTAATAATTTTCTTTGAAAAACATAAATGCAAAAATCGATAATAATTTATTTCTTAATATTTGTAACGTTTTACATTGCTAAAATAAAAAAAAAACCAAATTATTGATACATTTCGGTAATAATATGTATGGACACGCGTGTTACTGTATTCGGTGAAAAATAACTATTAACATTTCCACTCTACTCGTGTATCATTGCAGCTGTATGATTATAATAATATTATAAGATATAGGAACAGAGAAATTCGACACAGAATACATTTTTTTCTCCCATCGTCTCCAAAGAAAAATCTATAATCGCCGTAGTGGCATTATGTTGTAAATATTATTTTACTTAATCCAGCACCGACAATACTGTACCGTATAAATGACGACGCGATACGTATTCGTTAACAGTTTAGCGACTACAAATTCTATATTGACATTTAATAATTTCATAGTAGTTATAAACCGTTATAAAAATATTATGGGTACATACGCAAATAATGATTTGTTTACCATAGATACATTATTTTATTTTTATTTCCATGTGCACGCATAATTCGAAGTACTCGGAATATATTCTATAACGCTTTTACATTTTACAAGTAATACAATGTTGTTAAAAATTCAGAACTTTTGTACATAACTGATTCATTAAAAGTTATATGCTTGCAAAATTAAACTCTGTATGAACTCTGAATTGAAATACTTGTCTTGAAATATTTACTTATAAATGTCAAGTATAAATTTAATATGTTATTATTTATATAAGCTTTTCAAATTGAAAGTACAACGAAACGAGTTAGTGCAGTGAAGATACGGTTGTACGCTTCTCCTTTCATTTTTTAGTAATTTTCACTCTACTTGGATAAACTTTAAAATGTATAGTTCAGAGATTGTATATCATATTTGTCACAGATTTTATATTTACTCAGTTAAATGTTCCAAGTTTTCACTCATGTCAAGTGGGTGTCAAGTTAAAAACAATAGGGATATAATATTTTAAAGTGCGCATATAAACGGAAAGAATCTCTGGAGATTAAAACATTTAATATTAAAAATTTAATATACAGAATGTCAAACAAAAATTGTTAATATAACTTAATCGAACAATGTTCATGTCTTCACGGGACATCGTGTACAGTATTTAAAATTATATTTAACATAAATTCAAAGTGACTGCTGAACCTAAAAGGGGAACGTGTGAAATAAACATCAGGATAAGCAAGGTAAACGGAAAAAAGTCTAAAAAAAAACCCAACAGAAAAAAAGCCCAAAAAAATAAACACACCAAGGAAAAACAGTCCAAGGAAAAAAAGCCCAGAAATATAAATTTAAATGTGAACACTTATATACCGTTTTATCATTTTATCCTTATAATTTTTTAAGTTTTTTACTTTTTTGAATGACAACATAAAATTTTAATTTCATATTCTAAAGCAGAATATTTTTCTAAGTATTTTGATTCATAAAAATCGAATTTAGGGCAAGTAGTTAATGAGTTATAAGTATTTAAAGTTTAGACAATTAAAAGGTTTGGTATTATCCAATATAATTTAATATTTATATATATTAACCAGCTGAGTAATATTGACACTCATTACAGTACTCCATTACTTGATTGTTAAGATAGTTCCTACTATATATAAGATAATTCCTAGTACCTACACGTCCTACTAGCACAGTTTTATTATTTGTTATTATCATTTGTTTTATAGTTTATACTTTTGTTTTAATACATTTTGTATAACTATGGAGATTATAAAATCAAATAAAGGTAGTGACAAATTAAGTCACAAAGGTTATATTTATGTTGTTAAGTATAATGGCAAATCAAAAATAACTTGGAGGTGTTCTATGAAATGTAACGGAAATTTATATACCGATCTCAAAAAATAAAACCCAGAAGTAAAGACAGGCCATAGCCATGTTATAGATGACGAAAGCGTAAAGATGCAAAAACCTGCGATCTCACGTGTTACTAATCAAGCAAAGGTAACAGGTAGAAAGTCATTATATTACAGTACAATAAGTGGGAGTTATCAAAGGATATTTTTTAATAATATGTAAATTTAAAAGTCTGGTTCAGCCAACACATATCGGTTAGTCTGAACGAAAGACAAGTATTTGTCTTTAGCTTTTTTGGCAATATAATGGTGAGAGACATAATGCGAACTAAGTGAATTGATAATTAAGAAGGATATACAGTAATAACTCGTTGTTAGCGGTTAACACCGCGATCATAAGTTATTAATACGATAACACAGTACCGATATTTTACGAGCACAGTAAATAATTTAACTACATAGATTCATTTTTGTAAATAATTGTTGTTGTATCGCTAAGTATAACTATACAACTATGTATGTAAGGTATATGTGAATGGTTAATTATCGTCAACTGTTCAATTATCAATTGATTTTTGTGAAAATTAAACTAAAATTATAAATTGTACAAATGTATAAATTAAAAAGTGGTGATACCGTAGCATAACTTACTAGAAAATACGAAATAAACGATTCTAATATTCGATTAAAACAAAAAAATAATGAAATAACACAACGAAATGTTATGGATAGTGCTATTAAATAAATATATAAATTACCTAATTGAAGATAATACATGTTAACCATATTGCGATTTTTAAAATTAATATAATAAAAATTAAATTAAAAATTAAAAACTAACCTTCTTTTTTACATCATTTTATGTTCTCGTTATCCGCGCAACTTTGCTGGAACGTAACCTCCGCAGTAACAAGGCATTACTGTATTTTATATGTACTATTGGTTTAGGTTTGAAAGCAGAGATGAATCATTCCAATTTAAAGAATACGAGTAGTATGCAAACATCGAATATCCTATATCATAAGATAATTGTGGCACGAATGTTACGTATGGTAAAAGAATTCAATATCATATTGAATTGAAATAACGAATGAGGTATTTGTTTTATAAAAAAAAAAAATTTATAAAGGAATATTGTTTGAAGAAACTTGAATTTTTCAGTTTTGGTGTATTTTTAGATCGGCATAAGAATGAATATGAAATAAAAACTTGAGACTGAAAATAAAAAATATATATAAATACGATGAACAATATTTTAAACGTTTTTCGGTTTAGCTTAGAAAAATAAAGGGAATAACTGAGAGCATATAAAATCGATCACTCGGTACATATTTTAAGCAAATCATTTCCGTTGATACACACCCATGTGATACCATACACGAATAAGTACATTATTTTCAATTCGTAAAGGCAACAAACTAAATTATTATCATTATCCGGTATATTAAAAAAAAACTAGCGTGCAATATTCTGAAAAGAAATTTTTACACAAGTAGTATTATTCTTGTTCATCTATTTCTATTATACGTCTCATCCGTTTCGTTTTGCCGAAAACTTAAAGTAACTAACTGAGTAGTATTAGGAAAATCTAATACATCTTTACGAATAATTAATTAAATATTTTATTTGGATGATGTATGGTTAGTTATCTATTATTATAAGTGAAAAATAATAATATATGTAAATCATATTCGAAACGGAGAGAAATAAACCAGAACTAATCTTATTGTTAGTTTTTTATCATTTTTTTATGGCAATGACACGATTAGAAAAAGTTTATCTAATAAAAACATTCAATTCATTTTTATTAAAAAAAAATAAAATAAAATGTGTCCTATCTATCTATACATGATGATGTCTGCCTTGTTGTATATTATGGACAAATATATAAAATATATAAATCATTATATACAATATATCTAAAACTAGTACCGCATACCACAATAACGGACTTGTATAAAACATTAGGTGCACCATTATTGAAGTCCCAATCGAAATTATTTTGAATAATTTGTCAACTGATATTCTTATATGTGAAATCTATTTTTATTATGGAAATCATTTTAATTACAAATACAACTGTGGTTAAGGGGCGTAATAACTATTGATAAACCCAAACTGAATTCAATACAGTTTGAATTCACAATCAGTCCGAGTTGACCTTCAATAAGGGAAATCCATCGTTCAACGACCATTGTTGTGAAATAATAGTAATAATAGTCAATTTTAAAATGAAATATAAGACCATTTGTATAATAATAAATTCATTTCTTCATCAAGGTTTTAATTGTATCATTGTAACACTGTTGTGCTAATCTTTTTTTAAAATAATAATAAAAAAAAATCTTAATTTCCTAGAATATGATGAATCACACAAATTGTTTAGACCTGGTGTAATATGTTTCATAGCTGTAATGTGCACAACGTAACATGCTTAAACTTGGTCGTCAATATTAGAATATTCGTTGAATTAAATAAAATACACAACTATATAATAAGAATGAAATCATTGAATAACTTTATGAATAAAATAAAAAAAAATTTAATTAAATTTAACATCAACGTTTCATATCAACTATTTTATATAAAATTATTATATATGTATATATAGAACACAAAAAAATTCAACACTGATAAGTAATTATATCAACTACATTAGTTCGGATAATCAAATATAAATATATAATGTTTTGGTGTGTATAAGCTGTAATATGACAAAGTCAACCTGATTTAACGGTAATATTAAAAGTGATGCAATTCAATTTAAAAATTTAAAGTGAACATGTTCGCGAAAAAAAAAATTCTAGTAGAAATTCTAAATACTCGTATTACTGAAATTATTTATGATCCATTGACATAATAATCGAATTATGGTTTTTTATTTTTCCACTTAATAATTAATGTCAACTAGTTACTATAGTTGAAATGACCAGTTAAGTAATGAAATGCATCTTTATACGATAAAATTCGTCTTAATAGATAAAAAATAAAAATAAATTCTGACGGGATACAAAATATATTAGGGGCATAAAGCATACTCGTTACGTTTCGCTTACTTTCATGCAATCAGTGTTATATTATTTTTAATTTTTAAACATTAATTTATTATAACAACAATAAATCATCACAATAGAAAACGATTCTTGTGAGTGTATTTGTTAGTTTGTATCATTGTTTTGTATAAGTGCCTATATGTTTTTATTTTTAGAGTACAATGGGCGTGTTTTGAATACCAAAAATTGTATAATATAATATGTAATCCTACCCGTTTACTTTAAATTTAAATGTATAAGATAATAATTTAACGGGTCGTGGACTTTTTCAATAACTCATATTGTATAAACTAATTGAAAACCATTAAAAGTACGTTAAACTTGCGTAAACTTTGTTTTTAATCGATTACATTTTTAATATTGTTAAGAAAATATTTACAGTTTAGACTTGAAAGTTATATGGATTATCTTTACTGTTTTATTTAAATTTAAGTCTTCGAGTAGTTTTTCTCTCATTAAAATTGTCTGCTAAAAAAAAGATAGCTCAACAATTACAAAATAAAAATAATTAACAGTCGTAGTAACTATAACTGAACTGATGATTGCAGAAACGTCACGAATCACATATTTTATGGAATTGAGATATTAGTAAAAATGTACACTAGTCATTTGTTTTTACACTCAACACACATGAATAGTGCAGTGGCGTAGATACATTTTTTTTCTGAGGGGGGGGGGGGGTTAAGACCTTTATTTTCGACATTCTTAGGATATCTTAATTATAGACCTGCAAGGGCCATATATTTTCGGCTCGATCTGATCCATCAATTTTATCCTTAAGCCCGGTCCGGCCTGGTCCATTTTTTCTTAAGCCCGGCCCGGTCCAGTCCAACATTTTTTTTTTAGTATTGCTTAGCCAAACGCAACAAATTTTCTATAAATATTCCAAATTACCGTTTTTATTTTATCTTATAATAATAATGCCGCAGATACCTTAATATGATTTTAGTAGTGTGTTGTTTTATTTTGTATTGACATATATATTATAGTGTAGCGTCAATTGTGGACAAGATGAGAGAAAATAGGCTGAGATGGTTTGGGCATGTGATGAGGCGAGAGGAAACGAATGCAGTAAGAGTGGTTATGAAGATGGACGTTGAAGGGAAGAGAGGAAGAGGAAGACCAAAAAAACGATGATTGGAGACTTTGGAGAATGACATGAGGGCTGTCGGTGTGTGCAGAGGAGATGTGATTGACCGAGTAAAGTGGAGGTGTAGGACAAGGGTGGCCGACCCCAAATAGTTGGGAGGAAGGCGAGGCAAAAGAAGAAGAAGAAGAAGAAATAGCATTATTATACCCACGAATCAAGATATCATTATATTATATATTTATTATTATATGATTGTACCTAATTGTACCAGTATTGGTTTTATAATTATTATTTTTAATTATTGTTGAAGAAAAATCCTTAAAAAAGCCCGCCAACTCTTGATTTAATATTCGAAGTCAAGTCCAGCCCGGCCCGAAAAATTTTACGAAAAAAAGCCCATGTCCGGTCCGGAATAAAATTTCAAGACTTAAAAAGCCCAGTCCAACCCTTTATTTTATTTTACAACCCGGCCCGGTCCAATATCATTACGGGCCGGATCGACCCTTGCAGTTCTATAATCTTTATACGAATTCCTATTTAATAATATTAAATTTATAATGGTATTATAATTTTATCTCATTTTTAATGAAAATTATTTTGTTACTCAATTTTTATTATATACTGAATCATAGTAAAATTAAAATATAATTTTATTATAATGTGTTGGTAAGTACATTAAATACATAAAAAAAAAATCTGGGGGGGGGTGAAAACCCCTTGCACCCTCCCCGTAACTACGCCACTGGAATAGTGTACGCTGTTACTAATATCTCAAATCCATAAGATATATAAATCGTGACGTTTCTTCAATCATTGATTCAACTATAATAATGTAAGCAAAATAAAATGAAAGTTACAGTTTTGATATAAGATTAAAAAGATATAGACTTAGAGTAATTCCATAGAAGTAAATGATTCAGAACAATTATTTTTTAGTACAATTTCAATTTTATTAATGTCCTTACTATCCCACTAGCCCTACATGCAATATGATCTAAGACTAAAAACTAAACAGATTATTTAACCCTTAAAGATTTTTACAATATTTTATAATATTATACAAAGTAATATAGAATTATTATTTCAGTTAAAAACTTAAAATAGCAATTATTAAACTAACAGAAAAACAATACTTTCCAATATATACAGTGTGATCACGATAAGTGGAAACACGCAATAACTATGTATAGGCTTCATATATTTTAATTCTGATTTTTTGGCTAACTAATTAACATAATTATACACATTTTTATATAATTAGACTATTTTTGTGACAGTTAATTTCAAGCATAATAACTTTTTTTTTAAATGGCATGACCTATTTTTGACTACAAATTATTTTTATTTTTATTTTTTAATGAATTTTGGTAGTTGAATTTCTTTTCTAAGTTAAAAAATAGCCGATTTATAGCAATTTGAATTTATGTTATTTACACGGGTATAATTGCTATAACTCGGCCATTTTTCAACTTAGAAAATAAATTCAAATATCAAAATTCATTAAAAAATTAAAATCCATTAAAATAATTAAAAAAATCACTTTTAAGACAATTGTTTTATATTTGTATTTTTATGTATATAACTGTTTGGTTTTTTTTAAAAAATGACTAGTTACATTTGTTCTAAAACATATATGTATATATATATATATATATACACATACACACCACACACATTTTTATTGTGACTACAGCACTAACTTTGACTGAACACTGCAATACGTCACGTTTCGACTTGAGCAAATCAATTTTAATTATTGATAATCTTTGAATGAAAATTTGAGAAACGTAAAAATCAGACAAGCTTGGTTTATTGGCATAAATATAAATTCAAGACGATGAGTCATAGCTGAACTTAAAACATGATGATTGTACCAGAAAATTACTCGTTACTACATTTATTACTAAATTACTACATTTTACTCGTCGTTCACATAATCATAATGCTTAATAAATAATCAACATTTTAGAAAAAAAATATTTTTCTTCAGACATTAACATAACAATACGTGAACATTGGACACTATACAATTATTGTATTGATTCGCGATCCTACACAGTGTTCCGAGATGAAATTCCACAAGGATGCCATTAAATGCGAATTAAGAGTGCCAAAAATAATTTTAGTATTAATAAACAGTGAACCTATATTAAGGCTATAAGTCCAATTCCATTAGGTTTGTTCTTTTAAATATTATTATAATATACGAAAGTATTCAATCGACAAAACGATTAACTCTAAGTGAGGAGAACCAGGTACACATTAAAAGGAATTTTGTGAAAGCTACATAGTTCATTCCGCGCATACCCATATTATACTATTTCCATGTATTTTATAACATAGGTTAAAAAAAAAAAAATTGCTAATCAATAAAATGTTGTAAAACTAATTTTTAATCATTAACGTTGTAATACCGTGGACTGCGTGTACACAATAACATTCTGCGAAAACGAATAAAAAAATCATTGTACATAATTCGCACGTGTGTACTCATTAATTGAAATATTTGTATAATAATTTTATCAATATCAACGTGGGTATCCGTTGCCATTGATGCTCAAATTATGTTTATGGCCGTAATGTGTCTTCGGCTCTAATGCACACGTGATTCAACACAACATTACACTGTCTTATGGTTTTTATATAAATTTACCGTGTTTGCTAGCCACCTAGACACTACCATATATTAATATATGAGTATTACGTGGTCCGTTTTTCGATGTTATAATATAGGCGTAAATCATAGACCAATAAATTATATGGTACTGGTGTGTCTATAAATTTAACGGTGCAGTCCTATACACTCGTGTATATAAAACAACATCAAAACGTATTGTCCGACTGGAAAATCGATCGCACATGAACGTTAAAAGCTAACTTTCAAGTATATTGTTCGTCTGTACGGCAATGTCCAATAAAAGGACCGACGAGTTATTCGCATATAAGGAGAAGGAGATGCTTAACTTTCCGTAATAAAGCTTGTATTTCTCCAAAGCCTGCAGAACTCTGACATTTCAAATACATTTAATCAAGTGTAATTTTATGCAACAACATTGTTTACACAACATTTATTTATTGTTCCCGCCCGCAATTATGTTCTGAAATATGGTCCCGTCTAACCATTTTGAATGAGCCATCCCTTCTAAATAACACACACTATAATATTATTGTGATGTATTCGTTTTGTGTTTTTCCCCCCGACTACAACCGTTGCACGTACAAAAAACATTTAAATATGGATTTTTTTTTACGCTGTACACGCATTTCATTTCAATATATCTACAATACCAATATTAACGTCGAATGACTGAACAGAAATGTTATATTGCACATCTCTATGGAAGTGGATCAGAATATTTTCAAGGTTCCTCAGCTAGTCGCAAGAGACGACTAAATGATGTTGCTATTTCTAACTAAATGTTAAATTAACAGACTGTGTAAAAATGTTGATAAAAAGTCCAAAACAAAACTTAGGTGGTGTGTCCCATTTCGGATATGCATGGGAACGACAGGTGAGAGGAAGTATCATAGAAGTGGAGAAGAATTAGATGATGAAGTGTGTGATACCAATTAGACAACCAAACAACTAGTGTGGTAGCTGTTTCACCAGTTATGTTAATGTTAACTAATGTTATAAAAATGTATGTAAAATAGTGAAAAAAGTGGTAAGCAAAGCGAAGCTTAATAGGTATGATAAGTTATACGAGATGAAGATACCAAGAAGTTGAAGATATAAGGACATCATTGGCAATAAACGATGAAGTGATTAATGAAGTTGAGAACATTAAATATTTAGAAACATTTTTATAAAATAATGGGGGCTTTGGCATGGATGTAAAACATAGGATCAAATGCGGTTGGATGAAATGGAGAGAAGCGTTGGGTCTTTTGTGTGATAAAAAAATTCCAATGAGGTTGAAAAATGAATTTTACAGGAGTGTAGTGCGACCAACTATTCTATATGGTTCAGAGTGTAATATTGTGGAAATGAGAATGCTTAAATAGATGAAACAAGATAGGATAGAATAAGGAACGAATATTTAAGAAGTAATATGTTATTAGTGTAGCGTCGATGGTGAACAAGATGGAAAATAGACTGAGATCGTTTAGGTATGTGATAAAAAGTGAGGAAACAAAAGTAGTAAAAGTGGTTTTAAAAATTAACGTTGAAGAGATAAGAGGAAGAGGAAGATCAAAAAATAAATGGTTGGATACGATTGAGAACAATATAAGGGTTCTTGTTGTGAGCTTAGGGGATGTATAAAATTGAAACCAGTAGATATTTAGGGCAAAGTTGGCCGACCTCAAATAGTTGGGAGAAAGGTGAAGGAAAAAAAGAAGAAGAAGTGTACCTATATTGCACAAAAAATACTATATACGAGTACAATTCAAATACCCTCACATGATACACCTCTGTATGGTGTTTGTGAATCATATAAAATATCAGTGCATCTAATTTAAAAAAAAAAAAACGTAAATGTTGTACAATCTCCGAAACTTCATGATAGTAGTATATAATATACGTGGGATAGACAAAAACGTAAAAGCAGTTGTTTAAAAATTAATTTCTGATCTCAACATGGAATCACGATGAAACTGGTTTCCAGTGGCCTAATAAACTGCACAGTATCTCGAGGAAATCATCATCACCATCACAATAATGCACACGGACTGAGAAACGTACGTGGTGCACCAAAACAGGTAAGCCGCCAGAATATAACTCGTGTGTATTCCTTAAGGGATATTAATGACAACAATTTACGACTGACTGCACATAATATGATTAATCAGACAAATTTCTACAATACATATTATACTGTTAATATTTTTTGACGAATGAAGCCACGTTCTCCGACAATAATAACAGCGTTGCGATGACATGTGCACGATTGTACCAATATCGTTACAGGGTATACAAGTATATATATATTATTATAATGCACTATCGATATTGAACTTAACGAGCGAAAATCGGACGCCTACATCGCCTAACACATGACTGAACACAATAAATTCAGACCGAATAGCGATTAAATTTTTAATACACCACACGCGTGAGTTTATACAAATATATACCTTAGTTGTGATCCTTAATTTTTAACTATAAAAATGTTATACTAAAACGTTTTATTTAATACTATTTAAAATTAATTTAGGTGAAATTTGATAATGATGACTCATTCCCTTCCTGTGTCTCAAAAGGGTTGAAAAATTACTGAAAAAGGTGCATTTCTAGTTTTTTGAGTTTTACTCTAAAACTATAATACATAGGAAAAAATGTACATGAACTTTTTTTAAAAAAAAAACATAATATTGTCTATAACTTTTAATTTTACAACATTTCTTTTAAGTTATTTTTTGTGAAAAACACAAAAAACTAATTTTTTTATTTGGCGAACATTTTGGTATTTCATACTTATTATTTATTATTTATTATTACTTATTATTTACTTGTTATTTTATACTTTCATTATCACCAAATTGTACCTTAATTATTTTTATAAAGTATCAAAAAAAATGGAAGAAGATCCTAACTCAAGAAAATTAAAAAAAATATCTTTTCTTATAAATAGGAACCACCTTAATTTACCTATATTACTTGTATATCCATAAATATTGCTTATGAGCGCGTGCTTATCTATGTGGACTATGGGGTACTAAAAGTTTTAGACATTTAAAACAAGTTTTAAAAATAAAATTATTAGCCACAGCACCAAACTATATATTAACATTGACTGCAGTAAATACACTTTCAAACAACTCATAGCGTACATATAAGGCCAACTTTATCCATTGGAAATTATTTAGAAACACCGAGTTAGGTATAGCGCGATAAGGGTTTATGTTTGTGTTCCGATTGGATAAATATATATATATACATAAACACACACACACACACAAACACAAACTAAGCGAATTATTAGATATGAGTTCAGAAGTAAACAGAGATGCGTAGGTGTGTTTTTTACACAAACTTAAAATATACACGTGCGCAACATACGTACGTCTGCCAGCAAACTGTGATGGAAAGTTTCTACAAATATCATTCAAATTGGGTTCGGCGATACTTTTCCCGATATATTAAAATTATAGTTAAGTTATATAGATTTTCAATATTAAATAATAATAAAAAGTTTTTATTAAATAACTGTGTGAGAACCAAAGATAAAATAGTATACGGAAATGGTTAACTGACGTGTGCAATGCGCAATGATTTTGCTTTTCATTTGAAAAAACGTAAATTAAATATAAAACGTTAAAAAAATGTCTGCTTTGGTTTCGAAATATTTTATATAGCGAGGAAACTGGTTGAACAAGTATTGAAAAAACTAAAACGTTTATAATATTTATTTAGTTACCCAATTAAAACAGTAAACTGAAACACGTTTAGATGTACAAAATATTGAATACACAGAAACACTATAGGAGAGAGAATCATATTGCAGTGTGTAATGAGAGATAAGAAATTCTGATTTATCTGTGTATATTTACGTTGGAATATGAAATGATTGTAATTTTCAACGATCTTTGACGTAATCATGAAAATTTGACCGCTATTCGGTCGTATAAATAGGTATTTTCGATCAGATAGATAATAATATATGATTGAAATTTATTATAAAAAGTGCCGTTTTTTTCTCCAAAATTCTTTGCGTTATCGAGGTATTCGACAAACTCACTCAAAAAACTGTAATTAAACGAAATGTTCTTCAATAATTTTAAATCAGTTTTAACAACATATTGATTTTCAAATTTAATCTGGGAAGATTTATCGTTGTGTTCAACAAATATTTACACACTTCATAGTTATTTATTAAATTGAATATTAAACTATTAAATATTGTTTTATCCTTTGATTTTATAACGTCTTCGTGCAACTCCTAAAACTATTATGTTGCTACGCATTGTATTGTAAACTATATCAAAGTTATACGTATAAATTGTTATGTACATACAAATAACAATATTTTTACCTAAGTTCCAACTGTAATTCGTTCAAGCCAAATCAATATTCCATTAAATACTATTCATTTTCGATGTTGCTCATTCGTTTAATTTGTTAGCTTATTGTGTCAACATTATTTTACAGACGAACTGATAAATATAACGAATAATAAAATAAGAGAGAACAGGTATACAATATATGTTATATATAAAGATTATATATATAAGATTATTTACTTGATTACGTTTCCTCAACGCAATTTAAATTTGTCCCATAAAATTCAACCGTTTTATAATTTATGTTGTGATGCAAACTGCATTGTTCGTTGATATAGAACAAATTACAATACTTAAGTAGGTAAAAAAATGCTTGGTGATTTATAAATATAAATAGGAATTAGGAGCTGGACCTCGTTATGGGATATTAAACTAGTTACAAAGTGTTAGTCACAATTATTCACAAAATTATTAGTCATTCGAATTTGAACAAACAATGCGATAAATAGGCACATTCAAAAATCGATTTTGTACGAAAGCTTGTTTAATAGTCAAATAATAATGTTTAATAATTAAATAGCAAAATAATCCCTAATATTCACGACTATAATCAGTTTTTCTGAGAAATTAAAACTTTAAAGGTTAATGTTATAGTCAAGGCCAAATGTACTGTATTTGTAGTCTTAAATAAACTTAGTTGTTTTATGTCCAATTTAATTAACTATTTAAAGATAATACGCTAAAATACTGATTGACAATTAACAACCCAAAAGTTGGGTTAAAAAACACAGACAAAACCTTTGTTAAACATAACGTAAATGGCATCTATTTTACTCAAAAACTATGAGTACGTTAATTTCGAAATCACTTAAATTGATTTATCGACAAATTTACAAATGTATATAGCTAATAATAATTAATAATTAACGTTGGATCGAAGAAAGTCAATATCTTAACACTGTTTTGTTTTGTCGCAGGTTTTTAGAAGACGTTAAATGTGTGCATTATACTTCGAAACTATGATCAGTGTAAATGTGCCTATAATTCTTTTAATATGTTTTACCGTTAAAACTTATGGAACGCTCGGAATCAACGAGCGCCGAGAATCGATTGTCGGCATACTTTTAGGAACAATAGAAAATGAAATACAGCAATTGAACGATTTAGTGCGTAGAAACGTCAAGTTCGAACAGCCTCGCTGCAACGGCAGCTTAGAACGAGTTTTCCGGAGTAGATTGGATTTGTTTTTCGGAGTGCCAAGAGAAATGTTGACGTCCGGTATGGACTTGACGAACGTAGACGTGACCGTCCTGAACGAGTTCTTCCAACCTTACCACACGGCCCCGTCACCGTGTCCAACACATGCGAATGCCGACTGCAAAGGCATGGTGAACGTTACACGGGACAGTGCCCGTGGTTCATCGCGGAAAAGCCGACGTCCACCGAAAACGAGAAAGTCGCCGTCCGAGAAATCGGATCGTGTGACGACGAAGACTACTGCTGCGGCGATGGTGTCGCGTCTAAACAGCCAGAGTATTGGTCTCAGTGGTCCGAGCAACAGCCTAAGTGGTATCCCAAGTAGACGTTCAGCCGGTCGTACACGCACTCGGGTTAGCAGCAGCAGTAATGGCAGAAGCGGTAGAACAAGTAACATCAGTACGGCCGTAACAGTTGGCGAAGTTAATCGAACGCATTCCACGACGGGTTCTCGGACGCGGTTGCCGTTAATCGCCGAGTCCGACTGCGGTGGCGTTAACCTGACCGCGAGCGCACCGGCTTCGCTTCAGCCGTCTATGGGTTCGCAACGTTTTCCAAACGAACGGTCCGTGTTGGCTGCACGCGCGGACCCCGGCGGTCTAATCGGTCCGACGGCGGCCGTCGGGGCGGGTGTTGCTTCCGGTCATTTCGATGACGGATCCAACGACGCAGACTTTGGCGGACCGGACGTCCGCCGGGCCGACTGCGCGCGACCGGATGTGCTACCGAATGGACTGGACGGAGATCATGCGATTTTAACGCCGTCGGCACCGGAAATCACGGGCGCGGGGTCAAGAGCGGCCCGACCCTGCAGCGGCCCGAGACCCGAACCAAAGACGTCGTTAGCCGTGCCGATGGTGCGACACACTGCTGCAGGTGCATCGTCGCACCGGACGGCAAAAACCGACGCAGCAGTAGCAGCAGCAACACCGGAAACGGTCGGACCGTCGCCTTTGGGACCGGAACGGTGTCAAAAACGTTCGCGGCTACAAGGACGAAGGAGATATTCTACGACTCCGCGGCTGTTGCACCATTCGACGAACCGCAAAGTCCGACGGCTGTCGAGAACGGTGGTGCTTAGAACGCCGCGGCCGGTTTTCTTTAGTATTGGACCGACCGTCCGCCGCAGTCGCCGCCGCCACCGCTGTATCGATCAAATCTGATCCGTGAACACTAAACAACAACGCGTTTTCCCTTTTAAAGAGAGAAAGAGAGAGATTCGCCGTGCCACCTTGTCCGATATCTAATACTACAGTTATTATATGTTATTAAAATATGCGTACACTTAATATCTAATGCACCTGCTAGTGCGTAATAATGCACTGACAAAAAATAGTCGTTCCGCCGCCGCGGCGTGTATTTTACATACGGTGAGCGGAAACATGTCCAGAACACGAACATGCTGCAGCGAACGGCATGACGTGGCCGTCGGCAAATACGACCGGCTTTCCGTATATTTAAATATTTCAAGTTTTGATCCTTTTTTTTTTCATTAAAATTATATAAAATAAATCGTGACGACCATTATTACCGTAGCTTCGAGAAGGCTATACGAGGAAACACGTAGTACACCGATCGTCCGAACGTCGGACTGATTTTTTTTTTCAAGCAAGATGAAAAATGTAATTTTCCATTATTTTACCAAAAGTCTATAAAGTGCATTTAAATGTTTAATTATTTTTTTATCAATGAATTATCCAAAAAATAATAAATTACTAAAAACAATTTTATACATGAACAGAAAATGTTAAAAGATCAAATATCTGGCTACGGCACTGGTAGTTCGTGTGCATAAATTGAGTCTACGATAACATATTTAGAGGTGACGTATTGACTTAGTGATGTAAATCGCTCTGCGGATAGCTGAGTTTTAAAAAAATGTAAAATATACAATATATATATATTTATATGGGTATGGTCGAATTGAACTTATTTTTGTCGAATTGCACTTGGGCTTAAAAATGGTAATGGTCGAACTGCACTCGGGTAAAAAGCAGGTAGCGGTCGAACTGCACTTGGGCTCGAAAAATTTTAATACACGGCCTCTTCATTTTTAATAATTTTAAAATTATTTTCATTTACACAGCGACGTTAAAGTGTGTACTAATAATTAGTTACTTAGTTATTAATTAGTTACTTACAATTATTGTAGTTTACATGGGTCTACATACATAGTACACGGTATACAATATAAGTATTAATCTTATATTTTTATTGATAATTATTTATCATCCAATTAGGTTAGATTCTTTTGTTGATTTTTGGCGACAATAATATTATCTGCGTTATCTAAATGTCACGAACAAATATAAAATGCTATTAAATAAGTACGCCGTAGCGCTCTTCGACAGAGAGATAAGATTCGTAATATTTTTAACGGGTTTTCCATTTAACTCTTTTTATGAACTAGTGTAGTTCGACCACTACCTGCTTTTTACCCGAGTGCAGTTCGACCATTACCTTTTTTCAATCCAAGTGCAATTCGACCATTTATTTGTAGGTAATAAGTACAATTCGACTATCCCGATTTATATATATATGTTACGGGCAATGTGGAATACCGGGCAAAGTACACTTTGCCCGGTCAATGTGGTCCTGCCCGGGCAATGTGAACCACGGTATTTTTCTAATATCATTATGGATAATGATAATATTATAATCATAATATTATTATGGATTCATTATATTATATTGATGAAATGAAAAAGAAATTAATTAACATCATTATTTTATATATTATATTATATCGTATTATTATATTATCTCATAAATTAAATTTCTAAAAATTAACTAATATCATTATGGTATTTTTCTAATAAATTAAATTCAATGACATTTTTGGTATCTATCGTACTGCCTGTTTAAGAATCATAGTTATCCCATATTAATATGTGATATGTTCATATCGGAATGATAAAATTAATAGCTGTCTTGATAAAATCAGTCAATAATATAATATGAACAATAATTGATATTTCGACTAACCACTAACCAGTCGAGTTTTTGTACTTCACACGACAGTACGACACTATTAGTATATTATACTTCGTTACCTACTATTTTGTACGCGTGTGTTGAAAATGGAATCCAAATTTAACGAACATTTGAAAAAAGTTATCGAAATGAAAAAATCTAACAGTACTTTTATTTGTAAATCTAAATATGATGAGATAATTAATTATTTAAAACAACTTAAGCTAGAGAAGAAAATAAATTCAAAATTGATGAAGAAATACGACGTAATGACTGTACTCGAATCCATAATAATATTATCATTATAATATTATCATTATCCATAATGATATTAGAAAAATACCGTGGTTCACATTGCCCGGGCAGGACCACATTGACCGGGCAAAGTGTACTTTGCCCGGTATTCCACATTGCCCGTAACATATATACTATATCGCACCACCCTATGTATATATATGCTTAGAACGATGCTAGATTATTTTTTAACAAAATAATCCTATGGCGTTCTTCGAAAAAATGTTTTTAGCCGTTTAATGTCTAATTTGTCTACTGCGGAAGGAAGCTTGGCAAGCGTTTTCTCTGAAACAAATCGGATTCACACCACTGGCTTCAAATGTATACGCACCCGAGGTGTACCTTTATAATCACTTCATCTCTTTATAGGTTTTTTTCTCTCAACAATTCTGTAACGGTCGATTACACATATATCTTATCCCTAAACCGTGATTAAATGTTCATATCATATATTAATATACGTATATACACGTAGCATTTGTTTGGAAAAAAGCGTTCGCGGAGATACTATACAACACGACGATTCAAGTTTTTTCCGTCGTCTCTAACAAATTTTATTACCGTATTAACTCGACTAAATTCGGCAATAAACCCTTACCGTTAAACATTGGACATTATGGAATAAATACAATTAATTTAAGTATGAACGATATATTTTTGACTAATAAATTGAAGTAATAAACAAACTACGTTTTTCGCGTTGTATCGTTCACATTACAGACATTTCGATGTCTGAAGTTCGTCCCATATCTACACCATAAATGATACAATACTATATTAAAATAGTGACATGAAAGTTGAAACATGTTTCAGACAATATAATAAGACTTTTTGTATACTTAGTGGCCTCGAGTTAAAATTAGAAAAAAAGAGACAAACAAAAATAAATTATAACTACTAATGGTTTAAAGAATTTCGAGCCTAGGGCATTTTTTCGAGGTAAAAAGCAAATGCAAAGCAGTCTTATACTTTTGTTCTAACATAGGCCTATGCAGTGTTTAGGTCGTTATTTAATATTTGTCATTCTCGATACATGCATTTTCGTGTTTTGAAAGTTCAGTATACCCAATGAAAGTTCCAAGAGTCTTGAATAACCCATTTTGTAATTTCGACTTCGATAAACTAGCATATTGACAAACGTATTATGATGACTAAAAACTCGGAGTGTATATATACTCAGTTATTTTATGAAAATATAAAAAAAAATCCCATTTAAAAAAAAAACCTTTTAGAATCATCTTTTACTACCACAGCATGGCGACCCTCGCGTATAATATATCGCGTAACCGTATACACTTACAACTTTTCAGCTGAAACATCGAATCTCAATCTAACGCACTGTACATACTCCGGTGGTAAGTCAGCGTGAAGCATCCCCCCGGATCAATATGAGCACGTCCATGTTCAAATTTTTTCATCGTGTGCATACACACACACACACACACACCCATTGTATAGAGTGTAAATATACATCTGTGTACACTCTCGCAGACACTATTTATTACATTGTATACCTCTATATACTTTGAAACGCATCGATATAGATTGTTATAATGGATAAACATTATACATCTTAAACGAATAACAATTGTTAAGCCCACGGAAAATATCCGAATCTATAAAATTAGAACTAGACCATTAGACAAATAATGATTGATATACTGCATTTTATAAAGTATGTACAAAAATATATGATTATGAATTATGCGCGTCGAGTCAATTACCAATTACAGAAGCATTAAATTTAAAAAATAAGAACATTTTATATTATGTCTGCTAAATTATATACAGAATGAATGAACTACATATGTGGGGATATTATGCTTATTGGCTAATGAACGATGGCTGAAGTTATATTGTTCTCATCGTCTTCGATCGCAGAACTAATGAAATCACTAGTAGTCTTAATTTTTTTATTTTCATCTTCGAAAACAATTAAACTCTAGCCTCTTATAGAAAAAAACCCATTTCCCCTCAGTAATGGGAACCATTGTAATCTCATTTCGTGTAATATATTAGATTTGATACATGTAGATTTGACAGTACAAATGCATGAAAGTCGAATGACACGTTCTAGTTGAAAATTATTCAATTGCACGCACACATTTTCAATGTAATACGAGTATTACCTAAGCAAATTATTAACAATAATTACAATTTAAACGAATTTGTTGTTTCTAATGAATTCGTCAAGATCATCCAACAACAATTATGTTATTTAACATTTGATCAGAGTTATAATAAAAATAATTTTTCGTGAGAAAAGAAAAACAATGGCTATGCAATCGTTATATTATTTGTGAGCTTATTGATTACCTCTCTGTTGGTATCGTGCTCGTCAAAAGATTTAATAGAAGACTGACTAATTGTTAATTTAAATTAATTAATTTAGTGAGTTTTCAACAAAAAATAATTAACCATGAGCCGTCATACAGTTGATAAAGAAATGAAGAACAAGATCCAAGTTTGAAGAAAAATTACATTCGCTGACCGCCTGATTTAGAATAATTCTATTCGATTATTGAAATTTACCATATGTACCGGTTTATTTTCTCGGACGATAGGCAACTAAACTTTCTCCACATCTGAAACGGACATCAACGTGGATGATTAGTTAGTTGCCTATTTTAAAATTTTGCTGACTTGTCATTTTTCTTTCCCATTTCATGACGTATAATTTATTATAATATTATAATATTATACTAGGAATCAGTGCCGGCTAAAGGGGTGTGTGAAGGATACGAAGGATCCCCCGTTATCTAAAATTATTTACTGTTTGACAAATTGTTTTAAATCATAAAAATTTAATTTTAATAAAATAAGAAAAATTTAAAAATATTGTTTGAAAATTATATTCGAGTAGATTAAAATCAATCGTAGACATTTGCCGTGTACGTATATCAAAAGCTTAACTCATCATTTGATCATCATAACTAGAATATTTTTGTTGAATTGAAAATACAATTGTTGAAAGCAATTTGCGGTGGTCGGTAGCAACAACTATTTTAGTTTATTTGGATATAACAGCCAAAGACGATTAAAAGTAGATTTAACGATTTAAGTCTTAAGGAATCAAAGGCGACATTGCAAATCAGTAAAACTAAACCAACTACCTTCCGGCCTGGTCTATAATGTCAAAATTAAAATCTATTCAACATTTATATCAAAATCGTATTGAAATGTATTGTAATTACGTAACGTTTGTATAGTTCAATATTGATAAAGGCAAAAAACCTTTGTTTAGTGACGCAAGAATACTGCGTTCAGAGAACAATTTTTACGATTGATCACTATTATATCGAAGAGAGAAAAAATAGCTTGAAAATGCATCCCACGGTTTTTATTTCAAAAAATGTGACGGAACAATATATCATTTTGTTAACAATAATATTATGGTCGTTGACCCTCGTTATGTGGTTTTTGCTTCAGGTTGGTCAATTGCCGATACGCCGTGTCAGATCGAAGTTGAAGTGTCCACGCATATCAAACGGCTAGTAGTATTTTTTCGTCTACAGTGTAAGTTAGCTTTAAATAGACGAAACAAGGCGACTAGTGATATTAGCATCACGATCCTTTATAAGTAGGATTTCTTGAACAAAACAAAGAAACTGACATTCTTGTTAAATAGCTAAAATTGGCGATAACACATTTTAGAGGAGTCAAACTCTACCATGCAAAGGCCGATTTCGGGTTTTCTCTAAACCAGGAAGCCGCAAAAGTGCTCCAACCGATAATAAAAGACTACACATTAATATGAACATTGTACATAATTAAAATAGACCATTGGCCTTTTGATCTCGAGGGTAAAACTTTTGGCACAATCTAATTGACATATTCCGGTTTCACTTACGCTTTGAACATTTCCATTTTAATACGGAAAGTAATGTGAACGTAAATATATAGGAAACAAACGATTTTTCAGAGGATCAATATACTTTATTCTTTAATAAATAGGATTAAATCGTACTATTATTTCAAAATTTTGAAAAATCCTAGCCGAGGAAAAAACTGTTGTAAAGAAACTTCATTCGTTTTAATCCGATGTATGGCCTAATTGTTTAAAGTTGCAAAAATGGACCGGGAAAATGTTTGTTTTATATATTTTTCCATGTAACGCCGACGACGGTTGAACTATTAAAGTTCATTGGTCGGAAACAGCAGCTGTTTATGTTATTGTTATGTAACAACATAACGTGTGTAGAAAAAGAAATCCAAATTCCCACGGATCACGTGCCGAGGATCGACGGGGTCATAGATCGCGATGATCAACCGTTTGGCCGCCACTGATGCCTACGTATCCCACCGAACGTATCTAATGTACATTTATATCGTTGTGCGGAAACACCCGCGCCTTTGTGACGTCTCCGAGTGGGATCGGTGCCAGCAGATTTCACACGCACACAAACACACACACACACTCGTATGTATTACGACCATCATGCCTCGTCACTCCGTTCGTCGGGGATGACAAAAGCTATTGGTTTCGGAGAATATAATATCCTGGCTGTAGGTTACGCGCGATTCACACATCCGACTTCGGAGCCAGTCGATTTAACCGCACACGGACAAACTTACGCCCACGCACGCGCACATATTAATATATTTAGCAATAGCTATGTACGGCAATCTTACGGCCTCCGGGTCGACGTCAATTTTTCTCGGTTCGAAACGAGACGGGCTAAATCACGTGCGATGTATTTACGGCTTACGCGAGATGATCATTATACACGCTCTTAACCTACATTTTCAATCGGACATCATCGTACAAGCGTGTATACATACATATATATATATATATGTTTGTATACAAAATATTTACATATTAACGTCTATATTGACCAATGCGTTGATAAAAAATTGCACACACATTTATAATATACTTATTTACCTACTATTGTTCGGTACATGTAATGGCGTAGCCAGAGGGAGGTTAGCGGGTTATAATCCCCCTCGAAAAGGCTCTCTTATTTTGTAAAATATGCTATCATTTTTACATAAATGTCAATGTTAAACTATGTCATAATTTAACAATTTTCAGTAACAATAAATTAAATTTTCTATTTTAACTTATATCTCTTCCTTCTTCTTCTTCTTCTTCTCCTTCGCCTTTCTCCCAATTATTTGGGATCAGTCACCTTTTTCCTAAATATCTGCTCATCTCGATTATTTTCATCCCCTGCCTACTCATACGCCAACAGCTCTCATATCATTCTCAATCGTATCCAACTATCACTTTTTTGATCTTCCTATTCTTTTCATATTTTAACCTATGTTTAGTCAACTTATTATAACAAAAAAGTTGTTACTTATGTAGATGAGAAATAAAAATGTAAGCCCTTTCCCCTCAAATGTTTTCTGGCTACGCCGCTAAATACATATGAGTACGTTGTTCATTCCCCAAGCACTACCTTATTTGATGATCTATAGTGATTTAGTGCATAAAATCTTCAAAATGTTAGGACAATACATTCATAATTCAGGAAAATCGCAAACGTGTTTTATATAGGAGGGAAAGGTTTAATAGATGAGGGAACGTTTGGTTCGAGAGTGGTACCCTGCGAATCTACAACAGGAGGTTCCAATATCGATTGTTAGTTAAGCTGAGTGCTTCGTAACGATTTTTCGTGAAAAATAATTTTTTTTAAGTTTAGAAGGATGCTCTTGGGGTGATGTTGAAGGTTCAGAATTTGGATATGAGGAATTGGAGTAAATTATTTTCTTTTGAGTTGTCCAGTCACTCGTTGGTGTGGAGTTATACGAAGAAGCCTTGTGATTATAATCATTTAATTTTGTATTTACATCGATTTTTGATTTTGCGTGAGTAGGATGAAATAGCCGGCTCTTGCGTGTTCGTTGATTAGAGGCATATCATTGGTATTCTTTTTGTTTGTAGTCGTAGATATTCTGGTGGACATGGAGGTGAATAATTAGATCAATCGCGTCAATGACGGTCCGCAAATAAGAAGACGCCGATTGGTGTGTTACGTAATTGAACAGCAATTAAACTATTTATGTAAATAATTAATTTAAAACTATATAAAGTAATATGCATTCGTACGACTGTACGAATGCGTGAAAAAAAAATAAGTAAAATAAAAAATAAGATTATTTTAACTATGTACAATTTACAATGAAGAAATTAACATATTAATACGTTTATATTTGATATTTAATTGTTAATAACAAAATTAAAATTTTTTGTAAAATTTATGTTAGTTAATTGGCCTAACCTTCATATTGCATACAATCGGCTAGGTAGTCGTTTTTTCATGCTCTTCATAACACTCTGTTGGTTATGCACATCAATGGCTGTAATTATTTAACTATATTTTAACTATTTAAATGTTTTCTTTTAATTCTTATAGTGTATGTAGCTTATAAGTGAACGCTTAAGATTTAAAAAACCGCACAAAAAGAAATCAGGTGGCATTAAATCAGGAGAATGGCTGGTAGCACTACCATGTTGGAACCACAGTTCGTGATCTTGTAATCCTAATCGTTGTAATTCAGTTAGCAGCAAGTTGTTCAACATTTTCACGTAACGTTCAGATGTTACAATCACAACTACTGTGTAATTTGACACAATGGTGACATTGATTGGCCATCACGTTCTCCTGATTTAACGCCACCTGATTTCTTTTTGTGGGTTTTTTTTCTGTCTAAAATATTCACTAATAAGGCACATACACAATTAAAGTTAAAAAATGAAATAAAATAAACTTACGACGGGAAATTAAAGCCCATCCATGTGCATATCATACATAGTTATGGACAGTATGAAAAAACGGATAACCGACTGTATAGAAAATGAAGGACACTTAAGTAATGAAATTTTAAAAATTAAGATTTTAATTAATATATATCTTAGTGTTGAATAAAATACAATTTGTCTCATTATTTTGTTTCTAATACTTGACTAGTAAACTTCAATTAAAATTTGTCAGAATCCACTGTCCCACTCTGTATATATAAATAAATATAAACTATAAGTTTATCTATATATTAGTTATTTACATTTCTCCGACATCATACATTTATTCTGTAGATCCTTCAATTCTCAATTCTAATTCCATTCCAGTAATTTTTAATATTCTAAATTTTATGGGTTCCTAATTTAGTTTAAAGTTTACTATTTATTATTCTATTTTTATTTTTTTTTTCACTTTAATTGTATTGTTTGTTATGTTTTTAATCTCTTTTTATTTCTTATTTCACATATATTTTTGTCATATAATTTTTCTTTTCTTTTATAAATAAGTGTTAAGCTGTAATAATTTAGAAATTAAAAGCTTTATTATAAAGAAAAAAAAAAAACTATAAGTTTATTTGTTTAAATATTATTTTTTGTTTATTAATCATTTAATACTTCTTAATTTTGATTTAACTATATTTAATAATAATAAAGTAATAAACAATAATATATTTATGCTTTAATGATAAAATATTATATTCATGAAATGGAAACAGTCAATGGTACTATACCCTACATAGCAAATAAAAATGAACATGTACACTTATGTGTTATGGTTATAAACCATAATTTATGAAATGTATGTTTACTCTGCACACTTACTAGTTCAATATCAATTGTATATCACTACATAACACTTATTTTTATCTTTTTATCTTTGCACTTTGAAGAAAGTATGACCATAGGTTATTGATAGGTATAAAAAATTATGGTATCCCACTTATAATCTTGCTAAAGCAAATCCTACATAATTTACATTATATTTCTTTTTCAAAAAAATTCTAGAGAGCTTAATTTCTTTTGTGTTATATGTGAATGTCAACTGCAATTTATTCATAAGTAAACAGTGTTATAACTATCAGCCTCTAAAATATTTACCAAGTATTCCAAAGTAATAATAAGTATTTATAAAGTAAACAAATTAAATATTCACGCAAAATAAAATAAATGTTATATTATGCGATCATAAACTGTACTTACATTAAGAATTACACTACCCAGATATATTTCCATAAGCTTTTACTTGTTTTTGAAACAAATATGGTACTTTTATTTTCCAGACATAATGTTATCTTAAGTTAAAAAAATGTATTTAATCAGTACCAACTTTATAAATGAACCAACTCACACATATAATTCAAGGTATTACTTTTTAACTTAATTATTTTATAAATATGATTGAATTCTACGTTTTTGGTTTATTTCAATTAATATATTACTACTTCAAAAAAATATCACAAAAACTTATTTGGGAAGATGTGATTGTTACTGAATGATTTTTTTAGAATACTCATATATATATATATAAACTAAAATAAAAAAGATCTCTTAATATTGATTATCAAATTTTTATCAATTTATATATACATTTTATATTTTTTATAGATTGTAAAACTTAAAGAAATAGCTAATTTTATTTTTATATAACACAATAATTTTATAATAATAATAAAAAGTCTATTATAATTTAAAATATTTATTGATCCTTAGTTTAAAATTTTAGTTATGCTAATTATCAGTTAATCGTTCAAAATAAACAATTAATTCACAATGTGGTGTTTGTGGAAACATATCAACTGGAATGGCTTTCACTGGTACAAATGGAGCCCCTTGTTTAGTTTTAGATTCAGCCATGGATAAAGATATAAAGTTTTGTAATGCTGCTTTTGGATTGCAAGACATGTAAACTAATCTTTTCAAATGTGTCATCTTTCGTAAAAGCAATATTGCTTTATTATCTAAGATTCAAAAAATTATCAATGAAATAGAAATACTATTGTTTTAAGAAATTAATTTAGATTTCTTACGTAGTCCTGCTCTAGGAGGGTCAACAATGGCAACAACATCATTAGCATTTTCTGGAAATTGAAATTCTCGTCTATTCATTACTTCTTCAGCTTTTCCTGCAAAGAATTGGACATTGGTGATTTCATTTTCAATAGCATTCAATTTTGCCATATTAACTGCTTCTTCTTGAATTTCAACTCCAACTACTTTAGCACAGTCCTTAAAAATTTAAAAATATTAAGCTGAGTTCAGCAAACATTCTGTATGAAATATAAAAAAAAAATTAAATACCTTGGCTAAAGATAAACCTATTGTACCAGAACCACAACATACATCTAAAACAGTAGTCTGCAAATTAATGGAAGCTAAATTTTTAGCAGAGTCGAACAATATTTCAGAAGCAGCTGTGTTTATTTGAAAAAATGATTCAGGTGAAATTCTTAACTTAAGACCTTTCACTTCTTCGATTATATAACCCTGTCCATGTAATAGTTCTAAAGGAAATGAATTTCCTTCACCAGCACTGAAAAATATTTGTACATCATTGATCATTGAATCATAGACTATTAAGATAATATTAAAGCAGTAAATTAAATATTGAAAAAGTCAATAAATTTAAAGTACCAATACAATTTTTTTTAAAAAAAAACATTGAATAATTGAATAATTGAATAATAATTTAATAATTTATTATCCAAAAAAAAAACAAGTACTCAAACAATAATTTTTAAAAACTACAATTTATTTTTTTAGAAGAAAATTTTTTTAAATTTGAAAAAAAAAAAATTTGAAAAATTTTTGGGCACTTATTATTTTTGGAAAAATAAATTATTACTATGGAATATTAAAACTAAACCTTTTAAAGTCATGAATATTAAAAACATAACATTTGGAAAAAATTAATTACATATATTATAATGTAAATATTAGGCATATTTTTATATGCATATGCCTATTAATATACAATAATCTATATATATAAAAATGGAGACAAAAAATTCGAAATTGCATCAGTTGAGAACGGCTGGGCCGATTGTCTTGATTTTTTTTTTTAAATGATAGAGAATGTCGTGGAGCGGGTTTATAGGGTTTATATATGGACCTAACTCCACCCCCGGGAGGTGCTCAAACAGGAATTTTGAGATTTACGATAGAAATTTTTGTTTTTATTTATAAATGGTTGCTATGGGGGTTATACGATTTGAGAATAATATTTATTTATTAATGGTAAATATAATGAATTACCCGACGTTGCAAGGTAACCAAAAAAAAAAAAAAAACATAAATAAGTACTTTGTTTCTACTTTTCTATTTGTTTGTGTCATTAAAAATGCCAAGAAGACGCCAGAATGCCAATTTTTGTCGCAGAACAAATGCAGCTACAAACATGAGAAATAGAAGAGCGCAAAGAACAGACGAACAATGCCAATCCGATAGGATAGTGCGAATGATTCGTAGTTGACTCACGCAGAGCAAATGACCAACAATGCCAACAGGTACATCGAACATTTATATCTGATTCATTCCTGCGTCTAGCATTCCAGTATGAGCCCGATATTGAATATTATGCTCATTCAAAAGTAGTAATTTGTGCTATAGACAAGGAATGCCCGCGCTGCCATGCTCTCAAATTTAAAAATGAGCCAGTCGGGATGTGTTGCGCGTCAGGAAAGATGCAACTACCTGAAATTGAAATACCACCTGAACCATTGAATGGTTTACTTATCGGTACAGATCCAGATTCTAACGTGTTCCTGAAGTCAATTAGAACATTAAATTCATGTTTTCAAATGACATCGTTCGGAGCAACAGAAATAGTTCGAAATACTAATGCAAATGGTCATTTATACAATTCTACACTACGGATTTTAGTACGTTAAGGTTAGGTTAGGATTATGTATTAATTGATTATATTAATCCACCGCATTTACTTCATTAGATTTAAATCATACACTAAGATACGTACAAACAGCACTAGGTCCGCAATCTACCGCAGGTAGATTGCCTACCTGATAATATACTGCTGTGAATCAGAATTTTTATTCCGGAGAGAAAACTTAAGATAAATCTAGAACATCATCCACCGAATATTAAATAACGAATAGAACAAAGTTAGAGTCATATAGAGTTGGTGTATTTAACGAGCAACGAAGTGCACGGGATCAGCTAGTATATTTATATACATACATGTATTATTGTATATTAATAGGCAATGTAATTTCTAATTTTAGATTCTGAACGGAGTGAAGAATGTATTGATTTTACAATGATGTGTGTTTTTTTTTTTTTTTTTTTTTTTTTTTTTGTGTCTGTCGACACGTTTTGGGGCAGTAAAAATGCTTCGATTGCCTTATGTAGCAACTTTTCTGAAAGGAAAGTGAATCTATTTGGTACTTTGGGGGGTTAAAAGTTAAAAATTTCCAATATTTTTTAAATGCGACGGGAAAAACCATAAAAAAATTTGGGAAAAACGGTAGTTTTTACGCAAAACCAGTTTTTGACATAATCAAATTTTTTATTTTGCTATAACTCAAAAACTAATCGATGTAAATACTTGAAATTTTCACCAAATGTTTAGATAAGCGTTCTCTATACACCATTAAATTTTCAAAGTATTTTGACTTTTATTAAGCTATTTATAGACAATTGAAATTTTCAATATTTTTAAGTATTTTTTTTTTAAATAACGATAAAATTTTTTTGGCTGCCTAGAAAATCTTGAAAATTTAATACAAGGTTTCTTATAAGTTGTTCCTTAACTGATAAAAAAAAATCTAAAATCGTAAGTCACAATTTTTTTTTATAAGTGCTCAAAGTTACAATTTATACGAAATATGTAAAAATCACGATAATTTGCAAGTTTTTTTGTAGTTAAAAATTCATAAAATTTTTTCTGTTCATACTTAAGGTTCAAAATTTTAACACGAGGTTATGTATAAGCTACTCTTCAAAAATCTTTAAAAAAATTTCTACCGGAATTAGAGGAAAAAATTTTATGACTGTTTGAAATTTAAATATTTACGAAATTGCATAAAATAGCGATTTATTCTCAAACGATTTTAAATATTTGTTATAATTCAAAAAGTATAAGTCGCAGATTTTTGAAATTTCTACCAGTTGTTAAGATTGGTATTTCCTTTATGTCATATTTTTTTCAAAATATTATATTGATTTTTAAGCCACTTATAGGCATTTAAAATATTCGATTTTTTTACATTTTTTTTTTATAATCGGTGATAAAAAAAATTTGGCTCGTACAAAATACTTGAAAATTTAATAGAAGATTCCACAGAAGTAGTTCTTAATGTCATTCAAAAATTATTAAAATCCATAGGCACAATTTTTTTTTATAAGCGTTTGAACAGCGAATATTGACATAAAATTACATGAAAAATATAATATAATGTATAATTCTAGACTGACAAATGATATCGGTTTTTTTAAAATGCCCTAACTCAAAAACGAAAAACCGCAACAACTTGAAATTATCATTAAATCTTTATATTGACGTTCTCTATACATGGTTAAGATTTCAAAGTATTTTGACATATTTTGACTTATTTATAGACAATTTAAATTTTCGGTTTTTCTAAATTTTTCGTTTAAAAATAAAATATACTTATATAATATTTATAAATAACATTGTATTATATTCTAGACTAACATATCATCTCCGTTCAGAATCGTTTTTCGTATACAATGATACCTATCATTGAATTCAAATTTAACAAATCCATTATAATGACCTATCCTATGAAGAGTCGCACTCCACCCCCAAGTGTACAGCAGAGCGAGGCCCATCCGGTTCTTTTTAAAATTATATATTAACACAGTCATAAATTTTAGTCAACTTATTCATTATTTCTTATTTGTATCTATGAATTAGTTAACTTTTTGTAAGTATAGATTGTACTCATACAAACCTTTATAAGGAACTAACAAATTTATATTTTCCTACAATGTACGGTTTTAATATTTTTATTTACTTTTAATGACTTTCTATCACCAAAATTAACTTTGTTAAAAAGTTAAATTTTTAAAAACATTCTATGACACATGTCTACACATACAAATCAATAAAATTGTAATAAAAACTGCTACTTATTTATATTTAGATAATTTTATTTGTGATCAGTGGTAATGGCTAGAAAATACAATAATATTAATTTAAACATTTGAGTTATTTGTTCAATCTTCTCTACTTTGTTTAATTATAACATTTTTAACTTTTAAAGTATTCCTATATAAAAAAATTATTTTATTATTACAACAATGGTAAATTATATTCCAATTAGCAATATATTTTTTGTTTTCATTATCAAAGTTAAAAAAAAACAACTATATAATTTAGACAGGCCTCATTACCCAATTTAAGAAGGGGACTCATTGGCATTTGCTCACTTAACAAGTTGACTGCCTTGAGTATCATATATGATACACAGCTAACTATCCGATTTCGTCCCATACTTTTTAACGAGAATTGCCAACCTTGCCTTGAGTATCATATGTGCTTCTCACTTGTCAAACCAATCTCATCCTAGAGAAACGTTGTAGTCAATCTAAGTTGGTCACACTACTTTTTTTTGATTACTATCGATAATTTTCTACACATTTATTTATTTCATGATTAAAATTCGATTTTTGATAAAATTTAATCGATTTAAGTTGAGTATTATTATTGATACTCAAGCCCCAGTAGAACTCTTATCAATCGATTTGTATACAATTTTTGTGTGTTTTGGTTTTACTTTTTATAATCACTTTATAGTTATTTATAAATAATATATAATAGGTAGGAGAAGTAATAGCTAAGCAATGCAATAAAGGTATAACAGTATTGAAATGGAGAGACAACCGTGACGTACTAGCTATATCTACAAAACACTCCGCAGTCATGGTTAAAACTACTAATAAATTTGGATCAGATGTAATTAAACCAAAACTGATATTAGATTATAATAAGGGTAAATCATTAGTAGATGTATGTGATCTTCGAAACTCATATCATAATCCACTAAGGAGAACGTTAAAATGGTATAAGAAAATTGCATTTGAATTACTTTTGAATACTTCAGTACTCAATGCTTTATCATTGTATGAAGAAATAACTCAACAAAAAATAGATATTACTTCATTTAGAGAATTCTTGATTGAAAATTTATTAGAAAAAAATGAAGAGATTCCTACAGAAAATGTACACAAATTAGAAGAAACTAAGTCAAGAAGGCGTTGTACTACCTGTTATAAAAATATGGTGGCACAAGGTGGACGTATACATGCTCAAAGAATTACTAGACAAATTAGAACTTAATGTGCTAGTTGCATGAAATTTTATTGCATTCCATGTTTTGGTAAAGAACACAAAATAGATAAAAAATAATGAATTATTGACTATAGTTTTATTTTAAAAAGTTGATAATATATTAAAATGTTAATATTTTTATTTGTATTTATCATTAATTGTGAAATTTGAATATCAGTTTAATAATAATTATAAAAACAAGTTTGTTACATTTTTAAATTTTTTTTTTTTTGCTTGAATATTTAATTTTATTTGTTAATTTTAGATTTTAATGAACAAGAATAATACTAATTAATATAATAATATATGAAGAAAAAATAAAATAATTATATTGATTGTTAAAATTGATGATTATTTTTTAATACTTTCTCATTTTTATGATTTATAAAAATAAAAATAAAAATAAAACAAAAATTAATAAAGTTAGGCAAGAGGCCAAATAACCATAAGATTAAAAATATTGTGTAGTATTTTATCCAATTGCTGTATCGACATCAACTAGTGTTATGAATTAATAATTTAGTTAAGTAAATGAGTGTATATATGATACTCAAGGCAACTTTGGCAAGTTCTGTTGAGAAGCAAATGTGATACTCAAGACAAAGTTGGCAATTCTTGTTAAAATTAAGTGGACTGAATTGGAAAGAAGACTGTGTATCATATTTGATACTCAAAGCGGTCGTGGCAAAATCAATGAAATTTACAAGGCAGTCAACTTGTTAATGATCGATAAATCGGCTTCTGCAAACTATGTAGTGGTTGACTTTTAGTGCAAGTTTATTTAAAATATTAAAATTAATGGTATCTTTAAAGAAGGATTTTTAAATGATTTTTTTGCTTTTAGGAAATAATTAAGTTTTAATAATTAATAAATAAGTACTAATAATTATAATTATTCTTACGCTCGTTTTTTTGCTTTTTGAAAGAACAAAGAATCCACTTTACATTTAGATCCAGGACCTTCAGTAAAATAATTTAAAATCAATTTTTTTAATGATTCAGATGCCAAATTTTCCATATTTTCAGTATGAACTACACAAATTAACATTAACTGTCCAGTTTTTAAACTTAAACGAACAGTTAATTGGCGCCAATGACCTGTGTATGTTTCAGGATCAAACACAGGAATTTGAGAAGATCTAACTAAATCTTGAAAATACTAAACAATAAAATGTATAAAATATTATAATTATATTAAGAAGGACAGTTGATATTTTATACAAAAACTTACATTGACTACTTCTTTCATTCGTTGAGGAACATTTGAAATATTATCAATAGGAGCTACACAAGTTTTTCCTTGAATATAAGCACCAACCCGAAAACCAACAACTGGTTCTTTATTTTCTACATCCATACCTAAAATAACAAAACATTTAAATAATATACATTAGTATAGTATTTACTTACTAGTTATATTAATAATTAAGTACACTCTGTTTATTAAGCAAATGTTTATTGTTCTAATGCTATAAATACAACATATGAAGATTAAGAATCATCAAATTTAATGTTAGGTACTTATTTTTTAATATTATTACAAAACACAATTATATTAATTGTGTATAAATTATACAATTTCTATAATAATTAATTAATTTAAACTGATCTTTTCTTTAAGCTGTAATTAATACCAAAAATTACCTATAGTAAATTCACATTTATTTCTGTAACCAACACATTTGTTTGGATCTTCTTTAAGGCTTTGTACTTCTAAGAGTTCACATGGAAGACCATAATTTGCTTCTTGTTGTTTTCTTAACCAATTGGTAAGATTTTGATTACAATTGGTTCGTTTTAAACGTTTAATATACTCCAAAAGTACATCCCTAATAGAATTGGTTTTCTTTACTAGCTAAAACAATTAAAATCCATTAATCAAGTTAATATAATTTGTTTAAAAAGAAGAAAATAATAAATTTTTTTTAAAAAAAAAATAACATTAAAATTAAGTATTGTTTCCACTGAAGGCAAAAACTAATTTGAAACTGAATAAATAATAACCGATTCAATTATAAATTGTTTTTACTTGTTCTTCATAAGGTATATTAAAGAAAGGAGTCACAGCATTTATCATCTGTTCTTCAGCACTAGCATTGTTTAACTTAATTTTCTTTTGGTCAGGGTAGTCATTAAATTCTTCATTGCGTTTTGTTACTAATGGGTCAGGAATAGCTTTAGCATTCTAGTGAATTATTGAAAGAAAATATGTAATATATTAAAAACAAAAATGTATGTCTTATCTACTTACACTAGCATCTAAAGTAGTATTTTTCCAATTATAACCATTTAAAATATCTAAAGCTGTATTTTTGTCTTCTTCTGAACGAAAACACATATAAAGCCATTTGCCATTACGATTTGGCATTTTCACTTTAGAGCAATTTAATTTTAATTTCAAATTGATTAATTTTTTGAACTCCTAAAAAAGTATTACTGTTTACAATATCAATAAATCTACCATTTCAAGTATGCAGTAGCAATTAAATGGAAGGTGAGTGGATAGATCGCTCTTATGACATTTTTCGCAATAGTCATACCAATTTATGTACATATATGAATATATTTTATAATGTATTAAATCTTGTTCTGATTTGTTCTTGACAGTGTTATAAATTTAACGACAAACAAAGTACTGAACGAAATATCAAAAAAAAAAAATTTAAAAAATTAGATTTAATAAATTCATAATATTATTTTAATTACTTCTTTATAAATAAAGGTTGTACTTACCATAATTGAGAAAATTGATATTTGGCATTACCATAAAATTTATATTTAATAAAATAAATAAAAATAATAATAATAGTATAAATTATTTTTTATTTTAATGTTAAAAAATCAACCACATCTCTTCCCATGGTAAAATCATTGGACCACCACTGCAAATATGATAAAACTTACAGCGATTCCATAGTGCTTAGGAAGGTTTCTTATTTCTATCTTATACTTTTCAGATGTAAAATCGTCACGATCTAAGTAGGCAAATGGGTTGTCTTTTCTTACAGATTCACCATCATCTTCTTTTTTCACCGATACCACTACATCTACATTATTCGTAGCTTCCGTGTCATTTCTTATTGCCACTTGTTCTGTTGGATTTTCAAGCTTGATTTTCTAAAAAAGAATTACTCTTAGTAGACATACAATATTAATCTAACAATAATTCCAGTATAATACAACTTATAGCGATTCCATAGTGTTTTGGAAGGTTTCTTATTTCTACCTTATACTTTTCAGATGTAAAATTGTTACTATTTAAGGAAGCAAATGGATCTTCTTTTCCCACAGATTCACCGTCACTTTCTTTTTTTACAGATACCACTATATCTACGTTATTCGTAGGTTCCGTTACATTTTTAATTTCCACTTGTTCTGTTTGATTTTCAAGCTTGATTTCCACAACATTCACTTCCATTTTATGATTGCGGTATTTGCTTTAATAATTTGTAATAAAAAATATTGTAAGTAAATATCGGCGTTTACTTGTTAACTTCTAATAATTATTAATCTACAAAAATTCAAAAAATACCAAGTGGTAATTTTATAACCAAACTTTATGAACGGTTTTAAAATCGTTATCAATTTTGATGATAAGAATTCACGTGTTTATTTTGTTAGTTATTTACATAAATATAATATTACCTCAATTCCTATTTTGTAGCATTGAAAGAAGTTATACTTTTTTATAACGTAATATTTCATAACTGCCTTAGCCTTACCTTTTAAATATTTCATTCAGTATGCCACAAGGAAAATTTAAAAATAAATCACAAGTTTCATTTACAAAGAAAAAGAAACACGAAGCAAATAAAAGTAGAAAAGGTAATTTAATCATGAAACTATAAAAAGTTTATGTATAGTTAACATGTTATGCTGAAAGAGCGAAAAAGTAAGTAACATTTCAAATATGCTCGCCTTAAGATACAGAAATTAAATTGACCACTATAATATTGGTTTGGTTTGGTTATATTAGAACATTAAAATATTATACTAATACTAATTTAGCTCTAAATGTTTAAGCTTTCTATTAAATTTTCCTCGATATGAACCATGTTATTAACTCCTTTATTATTTTACATACATTAGGTATATTGACTTGGGTTTAAATTGTTGGTAAAAATATACTATAGCATATTTCAGATATGGAGTTAAGTAAATAAGTCATAATATATAACTAGTGATCTAATTGACTGTATATACCTGGCGATGAATTTTGATTTTAAAGCTAGTGCTTTAAAATATAATAATGCTCCGGATTAAGCATTTATTCATTTATTTAGTTGTATGTATAAATTATTGATTTATTGTTAAATATTGGTGTTACTACACTTGTTTGTTAATTATTATTTATTGTTAATTAACTAATTATTTGTTCAAATTTTTTTTCATAGCATGCCCAATGCCTTCAAAAAAACACAAGTATGAAGAAGGTCAACGTATTAAGCGTATGATCAGTAAAAATGTTAACAAATTGGCTGAAGATGAACTAAGAGCTTTGGCCACAGATAACAAGAAAGTATTTTTATCAAAGAAGAAAAAACAAATTGCACAAACAGTTGCAGCCCCAGCCACTAAACCTAAACCAGTTAAGGTTACTCAAAAATAAATGCATAATATGTATAATACGAATATAATTTAAAATTCCAATTAAATTTTTTAATCTTCATCAATATTTTCTTCTTTTTTTGTGAAATTAATAATTTTATTGTATTTTTATTTAACATTAAAACACATTCAATTATTATTGAAATATTTTTAGTTACATTATTATAGAAATACCTTTTCTCTAAATGCAATCAAATTATAATAACTTCTTTCCGTTGAAAAAAAAATAAAATAATCTTATTATTATTTAACAATTTTCTAATACATTAGATTATTTAATTTATTTTATAAAATTCATGTTACCCATATATTTTTAATTGTTTATTTCTTTAAAATTATAATAGGTCTGCCTCATTAAAAAAAACTTGTCGCATAAACCCGTTATGTGTGTCGTTAGTTGAATATAAATAAATAATTTTAGTATTCACTGTGAATTATGAAAATCTCATTATTTTGTATTGAATTTGTATAAATATAAGAATATGAAGAGTTATAAATATGAAACTGCTAAATATTTTGACTGCGCCTAATTTTTTGATACCTTTAGAAATCTTTGCTTTTAATAACATTTTTTTATTTCCGTAAATGTATAGTATTAAAGTATACACACAGTCATATTGAGGATTAATAGTCATACAAATTTGTTAAATTTCTTTTCTTATATGATGCGAGTACAAAGTTAGTATGTAAATTGAAAAATAATACATTTCTTATATAGTGGTAAGCATTAGACTGTTATATCTTGTACATGCTTACCTTTGACAAGTCTTGTTTTTAAAAACATCAATAAGTATAAACGGTTTTTTAAATCTCTCAGTCGTTCTCACATGATAGTTACGATAATCGTACATATTGTTTACACGTTACAATTTTTTCCTAAGGCACAGTTTCTCGGATACTTGATACGAGAAACACTTCTCGTCTAAATCCATCTTTAGGTCTTCAGAGGAATAACACAAATAAAAAACACCCCACGTGTAATACCTAATGCTTGAAAATACTTCTATAGTATACAGTGTGATCACGATAAGTGGAAACACTCAATAACTATGTATAGGCTTCATATATTTTAATTCTGATTTTTTGGCTAACTAATAAACATAATTATACACATTTTTATGTAATTAGACTATTTTTGTGACAGTTAATTTCGAGCATGCGCACAATAACTTTTTTTTTTTAAATGGCATGACCTATTTTTGACTACAAATTATATTTCTTTGTATTTTTTAATGAATTTTGGTAGTTGAATTTCTTTTCTAAGTTGAAAAATGGCCGAGTTATAGCAATTTGAATTTATGTTATTTGCACGGGTATAATTGCTATAACTCGGCCATTTTTCAACTTAGAAAAGAAATTCAACTACCAAAATTCATTAAAAAATACAAAGAATGTGTATAATTATGTTTATTAGTTAGCCAAAAAATCAGAATTAAAATATATGAAGCCTATACGTAGTTATTGAGTGTTTCCACTTATCGTGATCACACTGTATATGATATAAAATATTGTTAGTTAAAAGCAATATTTTTCTCCACAAAAAATAGTGATTATAATTTCTAGAGATTTAAGCAATTTGATTATCGTTTCAACATCTGTCCATTGGTGCTCTGTCACTTCAAATTTGTATGTCATCGCTGCTGTAGTCATCGAACGATCAGCAAGAACATTTGAAATTGAGCATCTATTTTTATAAAGGCGATCAAGCATCATAAATATAGAATTCCATCTATTTTACAGCTTTGAATCTAGCTTTCTGTTGGTAAACCTAGTTGTTCTTGCTTACCTTTTAAATATTGATTAGCTAAATTTGAATGCCTTAAATGAAAAATTATTTTACTACATACTTGAATTAAATTTTTTATATTATCATATTTTAGGGCATTGTTTACAGAAAGTTGTATATGTTAGATCATTTTAGATTCTGAACGGAGTGATGGAATCTATTGGTTTTACAATGATGTGTATTTTTTTTTATTTTTTTTTATATATTTTATTTTATTTTTGTGTCTGACGACACCTTTTTTGGCAGTAAAAATGCTTCGATTTTCTTAAACAGCAACTTTTCTAAAAGGAAAGTGAATGCAAATGGTACTTTAGCTAGTCAAAAATCATTTTCAGTACTTTTTAAAAGCGTCGAAAAAAACGTTAAAAAAATTACAAAAAAACGGGGAATTTTACGCAAATCCACGTTTTGACAAAATAAATTTTTTTTCAAAAATTTTTCTGTTTATACTTAAGGTTCAAATTAACACTAGGTTATTCATAAGCTACTCTTTAAAAGTCTATAAAAAAATGTCTACCGGATAAAAAGGAAAAAATTTTATGACCGTTTGAAATTTAAATTTTTACGAAATTGCATAAAATAGCGATTTATCCTCAAACGATTTTTTATATTTGTTATAATTCAAAAATTATAAGTCGCAGAAACTTGAAATTTTTACCAACTGTTAAGATTGGCATTTGCTTTATGCCATATTTTTTTCAAAATGATTTTTAAGCTACTTATAAGCATTTGAAATATTCGATTTTTTTACATTTTTTTTTTTTTTTTTTTTTTATAATCAATGATAAAAAAGATTTGGCTGGTACAAAATACTTGAAAATTTAATAAAAGATTCCACTGAACTTTTTCTTATTGTCGTTCAAAAATTATTGAAATTCATAGGCACAATTTTTTTTTATAAGCGTTATAAAATATTCTAGACTGACAAATCGGTTTTTGGAATTTGCTCTAACTCAAAAACCAAATAACACTTGAAATTTTCACATGTTTATATTGACGTTTTATATGAATGATTAAGTTTTTAAAGTATTTTGACATATTCTGACTTATTTATAGACAATTTAAATTTTCGATTTTTCTAAATTTTTCGTTTCAAAATAAAATATACTTATTACAATATTTAAAAATAACAATAAGTTATATTCTAGACTAACATATCATCTCCGTTCAGAATCGTTTTTCGTATACAATGATACCTATCATTGAATTCAAATTTAACAAATCCATTGTAATGACCTATCATATGAACGCTCCATTCAACCCCCAACTGTACAGCAGAGCGAGGCCCATCCGGTTCTTTTTTTTCTGTGATATTATCTAGTAAATGAACTGCATTCAACACATTTTTTGCATTATCAGTTACTACTAACATAATTTTGCGGTCGATTTCCCATTCTTTAAAAGTATTTTCTAGTTGATTCGATGTATTTAAAGCTGTATGAAAATCGTATATTTTATGAGTGGTCAAAGAATATAGATATAGATAGCGACCACAATCTAGTAATGATGAATTACGAACTTAAATTTAAAAGCATAATAGATAAAAAGAAGAAAATAGTGCAATGGAATACTAAAAATCTTAAATACGAAAAAATTAACAAAAATATAGTGAAGACACTAATGATGTAACTATTAAAGAATCCCAAAATATTAAAGAAAGATGGCAAAACTTAAAAGATATAATTACAAAGGTCGTAACGAAAACTCTAGGAAATAGCAGCAATGTAGCGAAAAAAGAATGGATTACAATAGAAATAGTCAACATGATAGAGGAAAGAAGGAAATACAAGAATTCGATCAGAATAGATGAACAGGAAAAATATAGAGTACTAAGGAATCTAGTCATTAGGAAATCGAGGGAAGCAAAAGAAAAATATTTGGAAGAAAAGCGTAGCGAAATAGAAACCTTCATAAGGACAGGAAGTAGTGATGAAGCATATAGAATGGTGAAAATGTTTTTCGGTCAGCATAAACCCCGAATAGGGGGAATAGAAGATAGCAACGGAAGAATGCTATATGAACAAAAGGATATAGCGGAAAGATGGAAAGAATATTTAGAAACCCTGTACAAGGGAGAAACACTTAAGGAAAAAGAAACCAACGAATCAAGCGAAAAAGACAAATCTAAATAATATAACGAAAATGACGAAATACTCCCAATTATGAGAGAAGAGTTAGATAAAGCTTTGCGGAATTTGAAAAATAAAAAATCAACAGGAATCGATGGATTACAAGCGGAGCTTTGGAAGAAGTCGGGAAAAAAAGTTAAAAGGGAATTATTCCAAATTATCAAAGTCATGTATGAAACCGGTGAATTGCCTGAAGATTACGTAAAGAGCCTAATTATACCCATCCAAAAGAAAACAGCAGCAAAGAAATGTGAAGAATATCGTACCATTAGTTTGCTATCCCATGCCTCTAAAATACTAAAAAAGATTATATTCAAACGTATTGAAGGTAAAATAGAGCAATCACTGACAGAAGACCAATTCGGATTTAGAAGAAATATGGTATCGAGGGAAGCAATATTGGCGTTAAGGATAATCATCCAAAAAAGGATTAGGAAAGAAAAACAAACATTTATAGCTTTTGTGGATATCGAAAAAGCATTTGATAACGTAAACTATAAGGTTATGTTTAAAATGATGAAAATATTAGGAATAAAATACGCAGATAGGAAACTTCTGTATAACCTATACAAAGATGAATTCGCAGTTTTAACGATCCAATATGAGGAAGAAGAAGTAAAAATTAACAGAGGAGTTAGACAGGGTTGCACATTATCCCAAATTATATTCAATGCATATATTCAAGAAGCAATAGATATGATAAAGGAAAATGTCAATTTAGGGATAAAGATTAATGGATAAAAAATAAGTATGCTACGTTTTGCCGATGACATAGCTTTAATTGCTGAAAGCAGGGAAGACCTGTCTCAACTAATTAAAGCGATGGATAAAACATTCGAAAAAAAGTTGAAAATGAGAATAAATGTGAATAAAACAAAAGTACTGGTATGTGAAAAAAAAAAATAATACAAGAATACAGATAAAAATACGAAACCAAACAGTGGAACAAGTAGATGAATTTACATACCTGGGAAGCGCAATCAGTAAGGATGGAAGAAACAGAAGTGAAATTATAAAACGTATCTGTCAAGCAAAAATAGCCTTTAACAAAAAGAAAACTATTTTCACATCCAGAAGTATTAGTCTAAAAATAAGAAAAATCCTATTAAAGACGTACGTAAGGAGCATTGCCCTGTACGGGTGTGAAACCTGGACAATAACAATGAAAGAAAAAAGAAGACTTGAGGCGTTTGAAATGTGGTGCTATAGAAGGATGCTAAGGATAAGCTGGATAGACAGAGTAACCAATATAGAAATATTGGAAAGAATATCAGATAGAAAGTTACTATGGAATAACATAGTCAGAAGACGGAACGAATGGATAGGCCATATTATGAGACACGAAGGGCTGTTGAAACAGATAATAGAAGGAACAGTAGAAGGAAAGAACCGCAAGGGAAGACCAAGATTTGAATTCATTCAACAAATAATAAAGGACCAAGGATGTGACTCATAAGTGGAAATGAAAAGGAAGGCGGATAAGAGAAAATACTGGAAGATGACTGCAAATCAATCTATAGAGAGAGAAAGAGACCTAAACAAGAACCATACACAAGAAATCACAAATTAGAAGAACTCGACATCCAACCACATCTAATAAAAGACGACTAAAAGGGGCTTGTAGTAGGGCAGCAGATATTACAATATTGGATGTAGGTTTATCATCTACACGCCAGACAGCAGCCAACAGATACGGGAAACTGTACGACTGATGGCTGCACTGCGATACGGAAGGCAACGGGAAACCACCGTATTAATATCCCAAGTAACAGTCATGTCTTCTTTTCAAAATAAGAGGAAGAGATGGCTGCAAACCAATCCACTGATTGAAACCATAGAGAGACTTAAATAAGTACTTATGTCTACACTGTTGAAATATTGTTCAAATAAAATATGTTAACATTTTTAATTTTATTTTTATTTTTATTAATTTATTTGATTATAGAAATATACGGAAAACTGATGTCATTTTTAAAAATGATTAATTTGTCGAAAGAGGTAAAGGAGGTTTCATTGTACTTGGAGTAGACGTATTTTTAATTTTGAAATCTGGCAACCCTAATATTGATACAATAATAATTATATGAATGGCTTATGAATATAAACTGGGCCCCACTGAGATTACTCGTGTGGGGACCCAGGAGATCAAAAATATAATTATATATAAATTACAAAATGAAATAATCGTATGAAGATTAACCCTTTCAGGCCCAACGACTGAAATTCATTAAAATTAAATTTTTTTCTTTTTTAATATTACTAAATAGGACTTAAATAAGAGATAAAAAAATTGTAATTTCCATTTTCATGAAAAACTTAGTTTTTCCAGACCTGATGCCATATGGCATCATTGGTACTATAAGGATATATATTTTACACTTTAAAATTTAACAAAGTATTTATTTGAAATAAAACATAACATAATTATCAACTTTTATAAATTATTAAATTAATATAAAAAACATAAAAATAATTGCCAAGCCTTTCTATTCTTAGTTCAAAAAATTCATAATTATATTATATAAAATAGATAAAAAATTAAATTTTTAGTCTCAAATTTTTCTTAGGTACTTTAAACTTTTTAGATTAAAACAAAATAACATTAACATAAAAATAATTAACAAGCCTTTCTATTCTTAGTTCAAAAAATTCATAATTATATTATATAAAATAGATAAAAAATTAAAATTTTAGTCTCAAATTTTCCTTAGGTACTTTAAACTTTTTAGATTAAAACAAAATAACATTAATATAAAAATAATTAACAAACAACTTGTGGTAATATTCAATTATCACATTGAATATTATAGAAACATAAGTTCAAAAAATGCATAGTAGTAGTATATAAAATAGATAGAAATAATAACTAATATTTAAATTTTTCATAACCTAGAGATAAAAATATTTGTTTCTAAATAAATTATAATTTATAAATAATAATAATAATAATACAGATGGTTATTAAATTTACTAAATTATTTAATTCAACATCATTTTGATGCAAAAAGTTGTCCATGTCTCTGAAAGCATCCAGGAAATCAATATTTTCTTCATCATTATCTGACTCTTCAAATTCATCAATATCTGATAAATCTCCACACAATAAATTTGCAATTTGATCATCATTGAGAGCCATAATAAGACTGAATAACAATAATCATTATAATAAATAAATTGTTAAATAAAAAAACAATATTCAATAATAAATGTAACCAAGATACACACAGTTTGTAACCATTACAATATAAATATATTATATTCTATACATTCCCAATGATGCCATATGGAATCATCAGATATAAGACATTGTAACGTCTAAACTAAATTAAATATTATAAAATGAAATAGATATTTACATAGATGAATGTGTGTTGTTTCATAAATAATTTACCAAATAGCAATAATTATAAATTTACTTACCTAAATTAAATAAAATTGAACACGAATGATGTCAATAGTGGAGAGTCGTAATTTACGTAAACATAATCAATGATAACTCGATAAATAATGGATTTGGCGCGAAAATGCATAAATGTGATAAGAATAAACACATGTTTTTCAATAAAATGTGATATTAACTGTTAACGATCAACAATAATTACGTAAAATGGAAGAATGATAAAAACTATGATGCCATATGGCATCACGGGGGCTGAAAGGGTTAAGGAAGTATACAATTTGAAATTAATTTTAATGGTAAAACAATTGAAATAGGTATAGTAATATTATTTTAAATAAAATTCGTAAGGAGAATACAATAGCCACTGTAGACTGTTTTTTTTAAGTACATTTATTGGTAGGTTTGTTAGATAAGGCTTGTTTCACACAGTCCGTTTATTTAACGGCAACGGAAAAGGATCGGATAAAAATGTCCGAATATATAAAAAAATTTTGTCCGTTGGTAAAAACGTATAATGTGAACCAGTGGCGTAGATACATTTTTTTTCTGGGGGGGGGGGGGTTAAGACCTTTATTTTCGACGTTCTTAGGATATCTTAATTATAGACCTGCAAGGGCCATATATTTTCGGCTCGATCTGATCCATCAATTTTATCCTTAAGCCCGGTCCGGCCTGGTCCAAACTATATTGTGAAAAAAAGCCCAGGCCCGGCCTGACCCATTTTTTCTTAAGCCCGGCACGGTCCAGTCCAACATTTTTTTTTTTAGTATTGTTTAGCCAAACGCAACAAATTTTCTATAAATATTCCAAATTACCGTTTTTATTTTATCTTATAATAATAATGCCGCAGATACCTTAATATGATTTTAGTACCTAGTGTGTTGTTTTATTTTGTATTGACATATATATTATAGTGTAGCGCCAATTGCGGACAAGATGAGAGAAAATAAGCTGAGATGGTTTGGGCATGTGATGAGGCGAGAGAAAAGGAATGCAGTAAGAGTGGTTATGAAGATGGACGTTGAAGGGAAGAAAGGAAGAGGAAGACCAAAAAAACGATGGTTGGAGACTTAGGAGAATGACATGAGGGCTGTCGGTGTGTGCAGAGGAGATGTGATTGATCGAGTAAAGTGGAGGTGTAGGACAAGGTTGGCCGACCCCAAATAGGTGGGAGGAAGGCGAGGCAAAAGAAGAAGAAGAAGAAATAGCATTATTATACCCAAGGATCAAGATATCATTATATTATATATTTATTATTATATGATTGTACCTAATTGTACCAATATTGGTTTTATAATTATTATTTTTAATTATTGTTGAAGAAAAATCCTTAAAAAAGCCCGCCAACCCTTGATTTAATATTCGAAGTCAAGTCCAGCCCGGCCCGAAAAATTTTACGAAAAAAAGCCCAGGTCCGGTCCGGAATAAAATTTTAAGACTTAAAAAGCCCAGTCCTACCCTTTTTTTTATTTTACAGCCCGGCCCGGTCCAATATCAATACGGGCCGGATCGACCCTTGCAGGTCTATAATCTTAAAACGAATTCCTATTTAATAATATTAAATTTATAATGGTATTATTATTATATCTCATTTTTAATGAAAATTATTTTGTTACTCAATTTTTATTATATACTGAATCATAGTAAAATTAAAATAAAATTTTATTATAATGTGTAGGTAAGTATATTAAATACATAAAAAAAAAATTTGGGGGGGGGGGTGAAAACCCCTTGCACCCTCCCCGTAACTACGCCACTGATGTGAACGGATTGTATAAATAACTAAGTGTCTTATCTACTCCGTTTTCTTTTTTTATCCGATCCGTTTCCGTTGCCGTTAAAGAAACGGTCTGTATGAAAGAGGCCTAATATGGTATTTTGTTATATAGTTTGGAGCCAATTATTTCAAAATTTGTGCTAATCGTGGTTTCTTTAGTATTTTTTATGAAAAAATGGTTTTTTGCGTATCTTGTGTTTACTCCATGCGTTATTGGTTGCAATAAATTATTTATTTTTAAAAATATAGCAGTCATTTTAAATATATTTTCTTTACAGGAAGTACGTTTAGTTCAGTATATAATAGCCAGCCTATTATACCATATGATATTATTGATTCCACCAACGCTAAATACACTTTATGTAGTTTTGGTAATTTTAGGACTATATTTAAATATCTAAATATATACATAATTTTTCGAAGATTTATTCTTAATTGTTCAATTTTTCCATCTCATATTACTAATTTCAATACCCAAATATTTATTAATTCTCAATAACAATTTTTGTCTAATTATATACAGAGCTCATTACATTATAAATATTTATTTTTTTTTAGTAGGTAATATATTATTTATTAAGACATGAGGTATAACACATGTTTTTTCTAAATTTAGAAGTATATTATTTTCAATAATATTGTTTATTGATATTATAATATTTTTAAAAAATAGAAACATTTATTTGGCAAATATTCTAGTCCTCTCTTTTCAAATGTATAATCTCGGGAATGGGTATTAATGGCAAGCCTAATCGTTTGAATGTAATTTAATTTTAAAAAGATCTTTGGAATTTGTAAATTTTAAAATAGAAATCCTTCAATAATGAACGTATTGTTTTTGTTTTCCCAAATATAAACGAAGGAAAAAGGTCTTTTTATTCGTTTGTAAATTAATTTTAAAATAATCAAGTGGGTCGTTACTTAAAGTATTAAAAAAATTCCCTAGCAAATCAAAATTTTCTGCTGACGTTTGAGCACAAGCCTGAGCAAACGTAGAACAAATAAATAGGTCGATTACAAAGTGGATGGGAGGGGAGCTGAGCATGTCCCCAGCCACCCCGCTTTGAAAGTTCGATAACTCGGAAACGAGTTAAGCACAAACGACTGTAAAAATTTGAACTCGAAAGTTCGAGGTGATGGGGGGGCTGAGCTTGTCCACAGCCCCACCACCTTAAATGTTCGATAACTCGGAAACGGGTTAAACACAAACGACGGAACTAAAAGCACAAACAAGCACAAACGACTGTAAAAATTTGAACTCGAAAGTCCGATTTGGGGGGGGGGGGCTGGGGACATGTAGCTGGGCTCCGTGTACCCGTGTATATTAATACCTGTTCACAACCACGACCTCTTATATACACATCACATGCACACACTCTAGTTAAATTTAATAGAAATAATAATTCATCAACAAATTAAAATTGAATATCGATATTTTCTATTTCTTTCTAAAAACGAAACATTTTCTAGATACAAATTTTTTTTCGATTAAATACTTAAGCTTGTACAACCATTGATCGTATCGAAACAAATATTATAATACATAAATATATAATTCTTATTACATCAAAATAAAAAATGTACTCGTATATAAAACAATACAGTTAAGTTATCATAAATATATATATATATATATATATATATATATTAGGGTGGTCCTTATATGGCAGTTTTGAAAAAATATTTAAATTTCTCATGGGAAACCCCCTAGATTGGTTTAGTTAGATATAAAAATGAAATATTAGAAGTTTCAAGACAATCAAAAAAAGTTAAGCTGTGCCACAAGAGCCCCAAACTTATTTATTTTTGATTTTCACAAATTATTTTATATTTTAAATTCTGACCAATGAAATATTAATTTTTTACAAAATTGTATCTTACAATATTTGTATAAAATACTTTTTTATAAATTTTACATCCTTTACTGTTTTTCATAGAATAATTATTTTACAAACAAATAGCGTTTTTATACTAAATTTTGTTTATTTTTATAATTTTGTGGACAAAGAGTACCATTGTGACATCCAATATAGAACGTTTATTTTGTTAACTATAATCTATATCAATAATCAATATAATAAGTATTATAATATTGAAATATAACTTACTTCATGCATACAATTGAATAAGAAAGTATTAAGTATAAATACACTATTGTACATTATGGTTTATCTTAACGGTTTGTTGGAGATAAAATGCAATACCTAACTAAATTCAATAAATATCTTTTTTTGGCTTATCTTATCTTGGATAGTTGAATATGGATTATTTCTCGAACCAACTGACCCGTACTAGGTATATTGTTTAAAGAGGTTTTAGTTTTGTTGTGACTTTGGTTTCAACATTTTTTATATATTGCGTGTAATTCAAATAGTGAAGAACGTGCTGAAAATATTCGTAATAACTATAAAATATCGATCGATGATTCAATAACTATTCACTGGGATGGGAAACTTTTACCGGCTTTGACAGGCAAGTACAATGTGGATAGACTTCCAATTGTAGCTTCATGTAATGGTAAAGAACAATTACTTGGAGTTCCGGCTCTTGATACCGGGACAGGAGTTGATCAGGCTAATGCAATATTTCAAACACTTGAAGATTGGTGTGTTACAGATAATATTCAAGCATTATGCTGTGATACAACTGCCTCCAATATGGGTCGTATAAAAGGTGCCTCTGTTTTATTGGAGCATTTACTACAGCGTAATATTTTATACGTGCCGTGTCGGCATCATATTTTTGAAATTGTATTGAGGAGTGTATTTGAAGTGAAATTTGGTATAACTACATCAGGTCCATACGTTCCAATTTAGAGATTTAGAGAATTTTGGTCAAATGTAAATACTACAAATTTTGAACCTGGTATCAAAAATGAATATGTTGAAAAATTATTGCACAACGTTAGTACAGAAATAATAGAGTTTTGTATTAGTTATTTAAATAAAAAGCTCCCTAGGGAAGATTATAGGGAACTGTTAGAGTTAACCATAATTTTTCTTGGAGGAGTACCACCACGAGGACTCTCATTTAAAATACTTGGAGCCATACACCATGCACGGTGGATAGCCAAAGCAATATACTGTTTAAAAATATATATATTTCGAAAACAGTTTGATTTAAAACAACGAGAAGAAATATCTATTGCTAGTATATGCGTGTTTATTGTTCAATTATATGTAAAGGTTTGGTTTAAAGCTCCTCTAACTTCATGTGCGCCACTACAAGATTTAACATTTTTAAAAGATTTAATAAATATCAGTCAGTCGATAAGAGTATTTCAGATATATCCATAAAAAAAATGTGTGGGCATTTATGGTATTTATCTCCAGAAGCTGCAGCATTCTCATTTTTTGACGATGATGTCTGCGTGGAAACAAAGAAAAAAATGATAACGGCTTTAAATACGGATTCCGAAGACGAATTCAGAATACAATATATTCTCAAATTAAACCAAGTTGATTCAATTTTAAACAAAGGTCTTGAAGATTTTATATGTTCAGAATCTATGACACTATTTAATCGCTTCAAAATAAATACTGAATTCCTAAAAATTGATCTGTCATCTTGGCAAAATAATAAAAACTACAAAAAAGATGCAGCTATAATAAAAAATATACCTGTTATCAATGATGTTGCTGAGCGAGGGGTTAAACTAATAGAAGACTATAATGACAAAATAACAAAAGATGAAAGCCAAAAACAATATTTACTGCAAGTTGTGTACGACTATCGTAAAACATATCCAGACTCAAGAAAAGGAACACTAATGAAGAAATAAAATTGCATGTAATGATGATAAATATTACTGTCATTTGTCACTTACATGACACTGTTTTAGTATGTTTATATTACATATTCGTATATTACATTTATTTTATGATATGAAGCAATAATTAATATAAATTTTTTTAATTGTCAAATAATATTTACTCAAAATTTCTAAAATAAAATATGATACTTTGCCTTTTTACCATAATAAGTATGTTTATACATTTTTTTTCTTTTCTTTTATAATTACCTTAGTAAATTGTAAGTTTATAATAAAATAGATCAGAATATAAATTTTAGAAAATATTGTTTTCTAAAATAAAGTTAAGTATACATTTTAAAAAAAATATTTATTTTAGGACCTGCGATTAAAAAAACCAGGAATTTTTTTTTTCTTGAAAAATCAATGTATATCAATCTTTGGCGCTCTTGTGGCACGGGTTAATTATTTTCAATCATTCCCAAACTTTACAAAACTCATTTTTATCACTATCCAAACGACTTTGGGGGGTTTTATTTGAATAAATCAGAGATCGAAAAATAAGGACCACCCTAATATATATATATATATATATATATATAAATATAATCATTGATTATAAATACTAGTATTTATAATCAATGATATAATGTACAGAAATTAGGTATAATTTGTTTATTATGTAATGGGTACGTACTATAAATTATTATAATATGAATATAAAAAATTGCAATGAATATAATATTAATATTAATATATTAATATAATAATATTAATATTAATATTAATATTTATTATATTGTATTTCATTTTATCCACAAACGATCAAATTTTTATTTTTGCCTTTTGTAACACTGGGCAAAGAATTGCTTTCTTTCAATTCGATCACGCCGCTTTTGGAGCCTTTTATGTCATGATATATCCTATAAAATGTTACATTTTTGTAGTGGGTATCTCAATTTGAATAAAAAGACAAATATTTTAGTTTACTTACTTTTGATTAACACCAAAACCATTAATACTTAACAGCTTACAATTTTTCGATATGTTAATGAATTTAGTAACAAATTCTATTAAATACGGAACTTCAAGAATTATGTCTCCCTGCAAATAGAAGGAATCATTTTATAATATTTAAAATATTATTCTCTTTGGTAGTATAAACAGTCAAAAATATATTAATGTACTTTGTTGTGTGGATATTGAGATGATACTTTGATAAGTAAAAAGTTATCCATCCCCGAAGTGACTTCCAATTTTTTTATAAAATTCAATGGTATCTTTTCTTTTGGTTTTAATTTGTTTTTGAGTATTTTGTTTAAACATAATGATTTATTTGTAAGTATCAAAAGTCTAGTTCTTTGTTTGTATCCTTTTCGGTCGAATTTTACCACTTTGACACCGTACTAAAAAAAAAAAAAATTGTAATTAATTTATTATTCGTTTGTAATGGTGCTATTTTTAAATTTAAATTATTTTTATAATAAAAATAAATAGTTTTATAATCCTTACGATATATTTTTCGTTTAAAGTACGCATAAATGACATTTTCATACATTTCTCCATAGAATCTAACCGTTCGTTTGAAAACAAGCCACGCATATAACATTCATAATTACATTTTTTATCTGAAAAATAATTTCAAATTTTATTGAACTCGATTAGATGGAATCGTCGAGAACAAATTTTACAATACTTTTAATTACCTTTAAAAAGATATTCAGCAAGTATTTTAAGTTCTAACTGTTTTTTACGTTTTAGATCCTGAGAAATTTGAATTCTTTTATTCTTCCAAATCACGTGTATTTTTTTCAGTTTATTAGTTGCCTGAAAACAGTATATTGGTACCTATATAATATAATTATTTTACATTGTATACTAAATAAATATTATAAAATCAATTTTGAGAGCCGGTTTTAACTACATTTTAACTAGTAAATTATAATTTAAATGTAAATCCATACAATCTGCAGACTTATTATAATTTACAATTTATTGCAAAAGTACCGCTTTCTTTATATAATCGGTGTAAACAGAAAGAAACTTATTGAAATGTTAAATGTTAATCAATCAAAAAACGAAATCGATAATTATAATTTATAAAAGAGATACGTATTAGCCGTGACATTGCAATATTAGCAATAAACCAATATACGATTATTGAAACTCTAAGATGAGTTAGAGTCCAAGTCCCAGCAATGTTCTAAAGGTAAGTTATAACATAGAGGCCAGAGTTTAAAAAACTTAATGGATGCCTTGGTATCAATGCACAATTCAACTTTCTAAATTTTTAATTTTGGCTCTCTAAATTGCGCCTATTGGTGTCATTATTTTACTACTTAACTAAAAATGTTTGCATTTTCTAATGGATTTTAATAGTATATATCAGCGTTTCCCAAACTTTTGTTTGGGCTGGCCCGGTAATTTATATTTTTCATCTTCGTGACCCACCAAAATATTTTACGTTTATAATTGTGTAATAAAAGGCAAAATAAAACACATTTGAATATCTACATACAATTTTTTAATAAAATTAAAGCGTTCATTTATATTTTGAAACTACAATGTAATAATTATAATACAGATACTAATTATATTAGTTGACTACTATCAGTGAGAAGTATGAAGCTGTTTATTTTTAACTAGGAACTCCAAGTTTGCTGGAAAGGACGTTAATTTTATTCTTAAGTCCGGTTCAACTTCCAACCGATTCCTGTATTTATTCTTCAGGAACACGAGTGTTGAAAATCCTGCTTCACACTTATAGGTCGTGACAAAAGGCATTAGAAATTTTATCGCTTGTTCTGCTACAACTGGGTACTCTTTACGACAAGATAACCAAAAATCTATTAATGGCCATTTTGAAATTTAAATTTCTTATCACAGCTAGAATTTTATTACAATAGTCGTTTTCTTAAATTGTTGAAACTTGGATATTTGGATATAAATACACGTTATAAATATCCAATATTCTAATGAGTGCCCAGCCCCCCCAAATAATTTTAATGGGTGAATTAGCACCCGGGCACCCATCTACATGGCGCCTATAAGTTATAACATAAGAAACGTTACTTATTTTTCATTCAAACAAAATCGTTAAATTTATATTTTTTTAAATAATAAGCAAAAAGCATTTACATACAATATTGAATTGATATTGCATCTATTACAGTGAGACCTCTGAATACCGGACACTCTCAGTCACCGTAATTTTTTCCGTTATTTAGAGGTATCCGATATTTAGAGGGGAAAGAAGTTCGTAAATAATTCGGAGAAATAATAACTACATAATATAATATACAAAATGTATAAATATGTACATATGTATAATAATGATATAGGTATGTTTTGTATGTGAATTAGTTTAATAATAAATAAATATTAGTTGTACATATTATTATTTAAGTATTCTCTAATTGCGTCTTATCAAAATTAAAAGAAAAATTGGAGGAAATTATTGGCGACTATCAGGGAGGCTTTAGACCCGGAAGATCAACAACGGATTAAATTTTTGTTCTTCGGCAGATATTCCAAAAGACTTGGGAATTTGACAAAGAAATCCATATTCTTTTTATTGATTTCAGGAAAGCATATGACAGTATTCATCGAAAAAGTTTAATTAACATTATGAGAGAATTTAACTTTCCACAAAAACTGATAAAGTTAGTGGAGATAAGTATTATGGAGACATTCATTAAAGTCAAAGTTGGAAGTAGCCAAACGGAACCAATATTAGTAAAGTCAGGTCTGAGACAGGGTGACTCAATGTCACCGGTGTTATTTAATATAGTGCTAGAAAAAGTTATTAGAGCAATGAACGTTGGACCCGACAAAGGAGTGAAACTGCAGGACTCATCAATAGGCCTATTATCGTACGCGGACGATTTAGTATTAATGGAAGAATCACCAAACGCACTGAAATCACTGTTCGACCGTCTACAAAGAATGGCAGCGAAAGTAGAACTACAGATAAACGAAACTAAAACGGAGTATATGGTCGTTGGCAGACAAGAAACTGCGGGTGTGTACCCATCACTGAATGTAAGAAACTATGTTTTCAACAGAACCAAGCAGTTTAAGTACTTAGGGTCAGTCATAACTGAAAAAAATGAGATAGCCAAGGAAATATCAGCGAGGATACTTGCCGGCAATAGGGCGTAACATGGACTAGCAAAACTGCTAGGATCGAGATCGCTATCGAGGGAGCTTAAGATACAGCTTTATATGACATCACTGCGCTCAGTTATAACTTACGGAGCGGAAACTTGGCCACTACGGAAAGAAGATGAAAGAAAACTGATAGTATGGGAAAGAAAATTTCTAAGGAAGATTTATGGTCCGATGAAAGATAGCAGTAGCACTGAGTGGAGGATAAGAACGAATAATGAATTAGGATTACTTTTCCAGAAACCAAATATATTGGAAACAATAAGAAGTAGAAGACTAAAGTGGGCTGGACATGCTTGGCGTAGTCAGAATCCCTTGCTACGTATAGTGTTAGAGAAAGACCCTGCTGGAAGGAGACCGTTGGAAAAATCTCGTATGAGATGGAAAAATCTGGTTAAAAAAAATGTAAGTGCCTTAGGTGGAGTATCAGATTGGAAAGAACGAGCATCCGACAGAGATGGATGGAGGGAGGGATGTTTGACGGGATGGTCCTAGCGGCCGTTTTACCCGAAGAAGAAGAAGAATTATTATTTAAAATTATGATATTATTATATATGTAAAAATTAATGAGAGTAATTAAATAGGTAGACACTCAAAATTCAAGAATCTAAATTTTTTTCTTTCAGACTTAATCTTTTTCATTTACTAGCCATTGCGTACTACAGTACGTTTACGAATACGTCCGTATGTATTGTAATCACCAGGGAACATAGGCGTAATCTGGGGGGGAGCATGAGGTGGCAACTGCCCCTCCAGGTATTTTATTGATGGGGCAATAGTATCATTTTGCCCCTTTAAAATGTATAGTTCAATTTCTTTTTTATCATAGAAAAATAAATCAGCATAATTGTATAATAATTAATAATACTCGTATATTAATTGTTTTGAGTGCCTCAGTTTATTATTTATTAACATTACTATAAACCAAGCGTCCACATTCGTAAAACGAGGAATTACAGAGCGATAACAATGAGGGCGGGATGTTACCACAATAGCACAATACGAGCTAAGATTATTATCGTATTTATTTTTATCACTTACGAGTATAAAAACCCATGGTATTAGAGTTATTAACTGACTATGATCAAATTATATTATTATTAAATACTACACAATACACATGGTATAATCACGTCCGAGAATAATAATATTGTACTATAGCTAGGGTTACCATAATTTTTTTAGACTATATCCGGACATCAGTTCCGTTTCAGGAGGGGTGGATTTAAGATAAACAATATTGTTCTTTCATTAATACAATTTTATTTAAATCTATGAATAAAATGTCTACATAAGAGTTATTAGGTTAAATATGTTAGTAAAATTAATAATATTAATTAAATAAAAAATAGATAAATAAAGAGAAAACAAAGAGAAGGAGTTTATAAAGAAATTAAAAGAAAAAGCTGTGTGGAATGTTGAGGGACATATAAATGAGGTTTGGAGAAGGATGGCTACTTGTGTTAAGAACATAGCAAAAGAGGTTGTTGGTGAAACCAAAAGTAGTTTACCAGAAGACAAGGAAACGTGGTGGTGGAATGAGAAGATTCAGAGAGTAGTAGCGAGTAAGAAAAAGCAATTTAAGGTATGGCAGAAAGGCAGGAAGAGAGAAGATTGGATAGAGTATAAAAATGTTTCAATGTAGGAGTAGGTGTGCACCCGGGGTCAGCTCTAAGCCCCTACCCGTTCTCAGTGGTAATGGATGAGGTATTAAAGGAGATACAGGGTGAGATACCATGGTGTATGATGTTTGCGGATGATATAGTTCTGGTAGGAGAAAACCTGGAAGTTGTCAATAATAGGGTAAATGAGTGGAGGTTAGCCCTCGAAGAAAAGGGATTGAAAATTAGTAGAAATAAAACAAAGTATATAGAGTATGATTTTGGACAAAGAGACCAAGAACTTGAAGGAATGAGGAGGAAACTGACAATAGATGGTGATATGATAGGTGAAGTTGAGAGCTTTAAATATTTAGGATCTTTTGTTCAAAAGGACGGGGGCTTTGACATGGATGTAAAACATAGGATAAGTACAGGTGGATGAAATGGAGAGAAGCATCGGGCGTGTTATGCGATAAGAGATTTCCAATGAGGCTGAAAGGTAAATTTTATAAAAGTGTAGTGAGATCAACTATGCTGTATGGTTCAAAGTGTGGGGCGGTTAACAGGAGAATGAAGATGGACGTTGAAGAGAAAAGAGGAAGAGAAAGACCAAAAAAGAGATGGTTGGAGACTATGGAGAATGGCATGAGGGCTGTCGGTGTGTGCATAGGAGATGTGATTGACCGAGTGAAGTGGAGGTGTAGGACAAGGGTGGCCGACCCCAAATAGTTGGGAGGAAGGCGAGGCAGAAGTAGAAGAAAGAAGAATTAAATAATAAATAATAATAATAATAATATAATTAATAATATTAATAATAATTAATTATGTGTTATAAAATCTGTCACCTAATAACTCTTTGTATCAATAAAACCACGTTAAACGGTTACCTTTATAAAATCTGGAAATTTTTAAAATCCGGACAGGTGTTTGAAATCCGGACTGTCCGGACGAAATCCAGACGTATGGTTACCTTAACTATAGCGGCCTTACAAATTAATAATAATTAAAGGTTAAAAGTTACAAATTTTCAAGTTACAACGACGTTATTACACATTATAAGCGAAAAGAGAAAAACTCTATACAATTACTTTGAAAAAAAAAAAAAAAAACTTGATAATGAGAATACAAAGGTAAGTAAATAAGTAATAAGCTAATAACCTACTTCCGTGAATAATTATTGATGAATACATTTATATAAAAAATATTATATGAATTATGAATAGATAAACTAATACTTAAAAAAATAATTTTACATTATAAAATATTATACATTACAAAACTCAGTTAATTAATATCGTTAATTTATTGGAATGAAATCATAATAAACCTTTTCTAAATTTTAATATATTATTATAAAACCTTAAATTACCAAGTTAAGTTAATTAATGATATATTTATTATTTTAGAAAAGGAAAAACTGTCAGCAGGTTTGGAGAAAAATCTGGATCTGTACCGATAAGTAAACCGTTCAATGGTTCAGGTGGTGTTTCAATTTCAGGTAGTTGCATCTTTCCTGACGCACAACACATTCAGACTGGCTTATTTTTGAATTTGAGAGCATAGCAGTGCGGGCATTCCTTGTTCATAGCACAAATTACTACTTTTGAATGAGCATAATATTCAATATCGGGCTCATACTGGAATGCTAGACGCAGGAATGAATCAGATATAAATGTTCGATGTACCTGTTGGCGTAATTGGTCATTTGCTCTGCGTGAGTCAACTACGAATCATTCGCACTATCGGATTGCCATTGTTCGTCTGTTATTTGCGCTCTTCTATTTCTCATGTTTGTAGCTGCATTTGTTCTACGACAAAAATTGGCATTCTAGCGTCTTCTTGGCATTTTTAATGACACAAACAAATAGAAAATATTCAAAGTACTTATTTATGTTTTTTTTTTGGTTACCTTGCAACGTCAGGTAATTCATTATATTAACCACTAATAAATAAATATTAATCTCAAATCTTATAACCCCTATAGCAACCATTTATAAACAAAAACAATAATTTCTATCGTAAATCTCAAAATTCCTGTTTGAGCACCTCCCGGGGGTGGAGTTAGGTCCATATATAAACCCTATAAACCCGCTCCACGACATTCTCTATCATTTAAAAAAAAAAATCAAGATAATCGGCCCAGCCGTTCTCAACTGATGCAATTTCGAATTTTTTGTCTCCATTTTTATATATATAGATTTTACATGTAATTTTATATCAATATTCGCTGTTGAAACGCTTATAAAAAAAAAATTGTGCCTATGGATTTTAATAATTTTTGAATAACAATAAGAACTACTTCTGTGGAATCTTCTATTAAATTTTCAAGTATTTTGTACGAGCCAATTTTTTTTATCACCGTATATAAACCGGATGGGCCTCGCTCTGCTGTACACTTGGGGGTGAAGTGCGACTCTTCATAGGATAGATCATAATAATGGATTTGTTAAATTTGAATTCAATGATAGGTATCATTGTATACGAAAAACGATTCTGAACGGAGATAATATGTGTGTCTAGAATATAATACAATGTTATTTATAAATATTGTAATAAGTATATTTTATTTTAAAACGAAAAATTTAGAAAAATTGAAAATTTAAATTGTGTATCTGTCGGCGCGGCAAGTGCCTACAATATTAGGAGGCTGGCTTGTTCGCCTGTTATAATTAATTAAATAAATATCAATATAATAAATAAATAAATGAGTCAATGTAATTCTGCTATAAATTAGGAATAAATACAATATTGGCCCACACGGCACACAAATAATAATAAATAAATTATTAAATAATAAACTAATTAATTAAAATGCTGCCCACACGGCACAGCCAATAATAATAATTAAATAAATAAATGCTGCCCAACACGGCACAGCCAATTATAATAAATATATGAATAAATAATAAATTAGCCTTTGGCGGCTAGGCCCGTCGGCCTTTACACAAGAACAAATATGGTCGACCAATACTCACATGTGACTGTGATTGATGGCGGATTTCATCCCAACGCGACCGCACCAGATACTGTGACTTGACAAATGCCTACGACGGCACACCGCAGTGTATAATAAAAATAAGTCACAGCGACTAGTGCGTGCGACCAACCAAGCACAGTCACCAACGAAGAACAATTCTGCAGCCCGAAAATATGACACAAATGACAAAACCACGCTATTCACAGGACGACCGCTGGTAACACTAAAAACAATAACAATTAGCACGCTAGACAATATTCCAATGCCTCGAACGATACTATACCAGGCGGTCGATTCACAAAACGAAAAGGTGACGACAACGTGGTTTCACAAAGAAAATGGCTGCAGACACAGGAACACGAAAACTGAGTAGGTGTGCACACCACGAAAACGAAAAGACAAGAGCGAGTTGGTGCTGACGACATTCACCACGAAGGCTTAGGCCACCGGACACCAGAAAGAAGATTAAATGCCTCAGTGCCACCACACAAAACTGAAAAACACGCGAACTTACTGAAACTTGTGGCACTGAGAGCATGACTTTAACTTTTACTGAACAACATAACCGAAAATATTTGAAAACGTGGAATTAACGAATACATTTTCATGCGACTGATAACGATGCAACCACGCCGCTGGCCGACCGCACACGGAGGCACGCCGCCACCGCCGACCGTTGCCGCAACAGCGTGACACACCGTTACGTCGCACGAAAATGATAACACAACAAAAAATATAACAGTTAATGTTTGCTGCGCAAACATACACCCCCCCTTGAAAGATTATCTTTCAAAACTTACACATTAAATATAAAACAAAATTACCGAACAATTGAAACTTGATAGAGGGGTATGCTATAAACAATAAATATTATGATGAATATATGAGAACTTATCTGCAAAAATAATATGAATAACACAGCCCAAAATAATATATAATGAGACACAACAATGCCTATATAAATAAACAAAAAATAATAGTAACAAAAAATAAAAATACATAATATAAACAATTCCCCTTCCTTAATTCCCTAATCTTCATCTTCATCGTTACTGATAGGAAGCAAAGCTAATTTGATTGTAGGACGCTTGAATTCGGTCCCAGAGGAATTGCGCACAGTCACTGCTCGAACACACCCATCAGCCCCAGGGTGTACAGCTGTTACTCGTACTAGTGGCCACTTCAGTGGTGGCATGTTGTCATCACGTAGAATTGCTAAATCACCAATAGCGAAATTGCGATTCTGCTTGGTCCATTTTCCTCTCCGTTGTAATTGTGGCAAGTATTCCAATGACCAGCGCTTCCAAAACACCTGCATTTGCCTTTGCATAAGTTTGTACCGCTTCAATCGATTCTGGGGAACAGATGACACATCGGGTTCTGGTGGCAACATGAGTGGACCTCCTATGAGGAAATGACCTGGTGTTAATACATTGAAGTCTGCTGGATCTGATGAAGTTGGATACAAAGGTCGAGAATTTAACACAGCTTCAACCTGGCATAATAGGGTAGTGGTTTCTTCAAAAGTTAGCAATACCCCTTTTGATATGCGAACAAGATGCTTCTTTGCAGACTTGACAGCACTCTCCCATAGCCCACCAAAATGTGGGGCAGCAGGCGGGATGAAATGCCATGCGATTTCTCTCATGGTGAGAAAGTCATGTACCTTTTTACTCTTTGCGGTTGTCTTGAAATAGGTTTTGAGTGTGCGGTCCGCGCCAACAAAATTAGTGCCATTGTCACTGTAGAGATTCTGGCACTGGCCTCTCCGAGACATGAATCGGGATAGAACAGCCAAAAAATCTTCGGTTGACAGTGATGATACTAGCTCTAGGTGAATGGCACGAGTAACCATACACACAAACACGCATATATAACTTTTTATTGGTGTTACCTTTCTTAATCCGCTTCGAACAAATATTGGACCACACAGATCTACACCACTACTGGAGAAAGGCCGAGCTACTGTCACACGTACACTGGGCAAAGGAGCCATTAATGGTGATGCAAGCTGAGGTTGAGCACGAAAACAAGTAATACATTTTCGAACAATTCGTGCAGCGATTTGTCTACCTCTGATAGGCCAGTAATTTAATGATATGTGGGCAAGTAGCGCCTGCGGTCCGGCATGTAAAAGGCGAATGTGCTCATATTTGAAAATTAGATTTGAAACTAAAGACTTAGATGGCAGTACGATAGGATGTTTGAAATTGTGATGACCTGAAGCATTGCTAAGTCGCCCTCCAACTCTGATCAATCCTTGGTCATCAATAAACGGATTTAAGGACTTCAAACAGCTACTGCGATGAACCATTTTACCAGCACGCAAAGCTGACATTTCTGTTGATAATTCATCAGATTGGGCTTTCATTAACCAAAAATATTTAGCCTTATTCATTTCATCCACTGAGATGAAACCAATACATTTTTTATGATGTAACCTTCTGGCCATACAGTTGAAAACAAAGCGTTGAATTAGGGCAGTTATTCTTAATAGTTCAGACAAAGTTGAAAATTTCTGCAATAGCCAGAACGGTTCTTGGCTTGTAACGCTTAAAACTAACTTGACCTTGCGTAGCTCTGGTAATTCCGAAGGAAAGTCTGGTACACCAGGCCAAAAGTGCTTTTCCTTCCTGAGCCATCTTGGCCCTTGCCACCACAATTCAGTTGATATCATTGTCTCAACATTAACACCTCTGGATATTAAATCAGCTGGATTGTCTGAAGTGGGAACATGATTCCATTGCTCTGGAGTGGTTAGATCTTGAATACCAGCAATTCGATTTGAAACATATACTTGGAAAATGCATTTGCTATTAATCCATGCAAGGACAATTGTAGAGTCAGACCACAGGTATACCTCACAGTCTGGAATAATGATGTTTACTAGCCGTAACTCAACCTGAATCTCAGCTACGAGTTCTGCCAATAATAATGCACCACACAATTCCAAACGGGGTATGGTAGTTGCTTTTAATGGTGCCACTCTGGATTTGGAAGTGAATAAATGAGTATGTACTTCACCATCATGAGTAACAGACCGCAAGTATAGACATGCTCCAAAGGCACTTTGTGATGCATCGCAGAAGCCATGCAACTGGATCGAAGCATAAGTACATAGAGCCCTTCTTGGAACAGGCAGTTCAGTGAGTCTTTGCAAGCTTGAATAAAATTTAGCCCACTTTGACTTGAATTCAATTGACAACACTTCATCCCAATCAATCTTGAAGCTCCAAAGCTGCTGTATGAATATTTTTCCTTTTATAAGAAGAGGTGCAATAAGTCCTATAGGGTCGTACACACTGTTAATGTCGGACAATAAGATACGTTTGGTCATGTTTTGAGGTGGATGCCAGGGTTTTATTGCGAATCGAAAGCTATCAGTTGCTGGCTGCCACGTGAGCCCCAAGGCCGTGACCATGTCTTCTTCAGTGAGTTTGAGTACGAATGTGGGGTCATCACATGCTGCTGGTATTTTGTTAATTAAATCAATTGAATTAGAACACCATTTGCGAAGCGAGAATCCAGCGGGCTGCAAGTGTGTTAACAATGACCTGTACATTTGATAGCATTCATCTACAGAAGATCCACCACTAAGTAGATCATCTACATAGAAGTCTTGAGTAATCACTCGTTGTAGTTTGGGATTATTTGTGGAACGTCCTATATCAGTTAGACAGCGAGTGGCCAAGTATGAGGCAGACTTAGTGCCATATGTTACTGTGCACAACCTGTATTCTTGTAACTGATCTGCAGGACTTTTTCGGTAGAGAATTCGTTGAAGATTCCTATCTTCCGGCGCAACTGATACTTGTCTGTACATTTTCTCTACATCCGCAGTGAATGCTACTTGATAAGTGCGAAATCGGAGAAGGATTTGAAATATATCAGGCTGTACTTTTGGTCCCTTAAGTAGAACGTCATTGAGAGAAATGCCAGACTGAGTTTTGGCGGAGCCATCGAATACAACCCTGAGCTTAGTCGTGGTACTGTTTGCCTTGAATACTGGATGATGCGGCAGATAATATTTTGGCCCAGAAGCATTAGGACTGGATAGTTCCATGTGTTTTAACTTTAAGTACTCAGAAATAAACATATCATACTGTTCAGCTAATTCAACATCTTTAGCAAACCTTCTTTCTAGGTTATAAAATCTTTTTTGTGCCATTGTTCTGGAATCACCAAGGTAACTAAGCTTGTCATTAACTGGCAACCTTACAACATATCTCCCATTTTCATCACGCTTAACAGTTGATATGAAGTGCTCTTCAGCTTGAACTTCTTCATTGTGTTGCTCATTTGTGGTTGAGGTGAACAAGCTAAGCGCAGAGTTGCTGGATGTTGGGACAGCAAGCATTGTAGTTGTTGACTTGTCTAAAGACTTTTCAAACAGTTTACCAGTGAGTATCCATCCAAGCTTTGTATGATGTACACTAAGATGTTTGGATAACTGTTGACGTGCACCAAGGAAGATATCATAGAACAAATCAGCACCAAACAATATGTCCACAGCAGCTGGTATATTCGGTTGTGGATCAGCCAAGTTATTTTTGATGTAGTCAGGTATGTTCACTTGATCCAAGTCGAACATCTGATGTGGCAAACTTCCGGTAATGAATGGCAATGAATGAAATTCTACTGTAAAACAATAGTTTTGACATTGAGATGATACAATGCATGGCATTAAGCGCACAGTTGAGGAAGACATTTTACCAACACCTGATATTGACAATGAAATATTTGTCTGACTTAGACGTAAACGTTGAGCACAAGATGACGTTATAAAGTTGAGCTGCGAGCCTGAATCTAAAACCGCCCTGCAACGCCGAGGATTTCCATCGGAATCAAGGATGTATACTATAGCAGTAGCAAGCATGACAGATGAAGTAGAACTGGATGTATTTTTGGTATTGTACTTAACATGTAGTACTGAGTTAGCTGGAATGGATATTTGCTGTTCAGTTTGCATTGGGTTCACTTGTACTGGCATAAGGTTTGACTCAATATGAAGTTTGGAGTTATGCTTTTTATTACACGTGCGACAACCACCGAAACGACACTGATTGGAATGATGACCTGGCAGCAAACAATTAAAACACAATCTATGGTCAGATACAACCTTTGATCTATCAGCTACAGACAATTTACTGAACTGGTCACAAAAATACAACTTGTGTGCTCCTGAACACATGACACATCTTGGCGGATTAATAGATGTAGGAGTTTGGCTGGCTAAGAAAACTCTCTTAGCCAATGGTTTGAGCGTGGCGCGTTCGTTTTCTCTCCTGGTAGGAACTTTAGTTGTCACGTTTTCAATTTCACCAACCTCGTAGGCACATACTCTACTTGCTAAGAACTGCTCTATATCTGTATACTTTGGTAATTTTCTTGATACTTGACGTAGCTGCCATTCTCCTACTGTGGTTGCATCTAGTTTGCTACAAATTAGAGTAACTAGCCAAGCATCCCAGTACTCAACTGGCTGATTTAATGCCTTTAATGCTCGAACTTGAGAAACCACATGATGATGAAGATTGCGTAATTCTGTTGCAGAAGGTTGACTAATTGATTTTGTAGACATAAGTGATCTTACGTGTGACTGAATTATAAGCGACTCATTTTCATAACGTTCAACTAATGTTTCATATGCCATTTGATAATTGCCTTCAGTTGTAGGAATTGAAGAAATAACCTCAGAAGCTGAACCAGTTAGACATGACTTAAGATAATGCAACTTTTGGACTTCTGCTAATGATGTGTTAGTATGGAACATAGCATTAAATGTGTCTAAGAACGCTACCCATTTCTGCAAATCACCATCAAAGTTGGGAGCCGGAATAGATGGCAGTTTAAAAGCGTCACGTCCAAGTGCTTGTGTTGATGACTGATTACTTTCTGTAATCGTTGGCTTGTGTTCCTTTAACAATTCTAATAATATTGCTTTGATGGTATAACTTTCATCACTGATTGTAAATCGTTCTTCTAATATTGTATCGGACACATCATCTCTCTGTTCCAACTCAGATTGCAACTCTTCAAAACTCACCATGAGTTCTTTTAATTTATCAAAGCGTACTTGCAGCTGATAGTAGGAATTCACAAGTGGATTGAACTTTTCAGCATACCTTTTTATAATTTCCATTGATTTAACAACAACGTTTCTCTTTTTTAACAATTTGCGCACTGTGGGTGTAGTATCTTGTTCATCTGGCATGTTGAATGAAGTTGACAATAATAATTTGAAATGATAACAAAATGATAACACGTGTAGAGCTAAGCTCACAAAAAAATAATAATAAATTAAGTAAAAATAAGGAACTCTGATATAAAATTAAAACATGAGATTAATAATCAAATAAAACAAAAGAAGAACAAATGGTAACTAGAATTAATATAATGTAACATACAACTGTAATAAATAAGAATAATAATAAAAATTAACCATAAAATAGGTAAATGACTGAAGACAATTTTAACAAATGGTAAATAGGGCAGCAAAATATAATGGTAAACTTGTGCAGTGAATTACATTGACAGATATAAAAAATTAAAAATAAAGAAATAACATAAATCACGTCGAGGTCACCAAAATGTCGGCGCGGCAAGTGCCTACAATATTAGGAGGCTGGCTTGTTCGCCTGTTATAATTAATTAAATAAATATCAATATAATAAATAAATAAATGAGTCAATGTAATTCTGCTATAAATTAGGAATAAATACAATATTGGCCCACACGGCACACAAATAATAATAAATAAATTATTAAATAATAAACTAATTAATTAAAATGCTGCCCACACGGCACAGCCAATAATAATAATTAAATAAATAAATGCTGCCCAACACGGCACAGCCAATTATAATAAATATATGAATAAATAATAAATTAGCCTTTGGCGGCTAGGCCCGTCGGCCTTTACACAAGAACAAATATGGTCGACCAATACTCACATGTGACTGTGATTGATGGCGGATTTCATCCCAACGCGACCGCACCAGATACTGTGACTTGACAAATGCCTACGACGGCACACCGCAGTGTATAATAAAAATAAGTCACAGCGACTAGTGCGTGCGACCAACCAAGCACAGTCACCAACGAAGAACAATTCTGCAGCCCGAAAATATGACACAAATGACAAAACCACGCTATTCACAGGACGACCGCTGGTAACACTAAAAACAATAACAATTAGCACGCTAGACAATATTCCAATGCCTCGAACGATACTATACCAGGCGGTCGATTCACAAAACGAAAAGGTGACGACAACGTGGTTTCACAAAGAAAATGGCTGCAGACACAGGAACACGAAAACTGAGTAGGTGTGCACACCACGAAAACGAAAAGACAAGAGCGAGTTGGTGCTGACGACATTCACCACGAAGGCTTAGGCCACCGGACACCAGAAAGAAGATTAAATGCCTCAGTGCCACCACACAAAACTGAAAAACACGCGAACTTACTGAAACTTGTGGCACTGAGAGCATGACTTTAACTTTTACTGAACAACATAACCGAAAATATTTGAAAACGTGGAATTAACGAATACATTTTCATGCGACTGATAACGATGCAACCACGCCGCTGGCCGACCGCACACGGAGGCACGCCGCCACCGCCGACCGTTGCCGCAACAGCGTGACACACCGTTACGTCGCACGAAAATGATAACACAACAAAAAATATAACAGTTAATGTTTGCTGCGCAAACAGTATCAATAAGTCAAAATATGTCAAAATACTTTGAAAACTTAACCATGTATAGAAACCGTCAATATAAAGATATGGTGAAAATTTCAAGTTGTTGCGATTTTTGGTTTTTGAGTGAGAGCATTTTAAAAAAATGTAATTTGTAAAAACGTGATTTTGCATAAAATTTTCCGTTTTTTCGTAATTTTTTTATCGTTTTTTTCGATTTTTTTTAAAAAGTATTGAAAAGTTGGATTTTAGACTAGCCAAAGTACCATCTACATTCACTTTCCTTTTAAAAAAGTTGCTACTTAAGCAAATCGAAGCATTTTTACTGCCAAAAAGCTGTCGTCAGACACAAAAAATAAAAATAAAAATAAAACATACATCATTGTAAAACCAATAGATTCCATCACTCCATTCAGAATCTAAAAAAGTATTACATGAATAGATTAACTAATACCTAATAAAAAATATTTTCTACAATTAACATTATATTATACAATACACACCTCAGTAATTTATACTGTTATTTTATTAGAACAGCAATTGTTCAATTTTTTTTTTTAAAAAAACTTAAAATTTTAGTATTATAAGCAATATTATGTCTTATATATGACATTTTATATAAGTAATAATTGTGTAGTTACTAATGTACCAGTGCGTGACCCAGCAAGTAAGACATAATCATATATATTGTTTGTCGAAAATCATGGCCCTTACCAACCAACAGATGCTAAATTTAATAAAGTAATAGGTAGATCGTTTAGAACCGAATGGTATAGCCAATTCCCATGGATTAAATTCAGTGAGCTTTTACAAGAAGCTTTTTGTTTTAACTGCAGAGTATTTCCTTCTTATAATGTTGAAAATATAAATCCGTTCCCTAGTAATCACAATTACAACTACGGGTAGGTTAGGGTTAGGTACGGGTAGGATGACATCACAGAATATAAACTAGAAAAATATTTCATCAACGCGATAATGGACGGCTATGATAAACTATAATTGTGCATAGTATAATAATGTATTGTAGTAACCTTAGATTAGATATTTCTTAAGCCATTCTACAATATTATTCTATACTTACGATAAAAATTACCAATATCAAAAATTAAATTGCCATAAAAGTATCCGTTATTTAGAGTGTCCGGTATTTAGGGGTTTTCATATATAAAAGTGGTGAAAATGTCCCCGTTCCCTTAAAGACGTTCGCTACTTAGAGATGTCCGTTAAGGGAGGTTTCACTGTATTTATAAATATGACATTTGTGATTGATATTTTATTTTTTAAAGGTCCTATCTTCATTAGTCCTTATTGTTTATAATTAAAGTAACTATAATACAATAATATAAATCTAAATAAATTTTTGTTCGTTTATACATTTTCAGTATTTTATATTAAATTATTGTATTAATCAAAATTAATAATAATTAAAATAATTAATTTTATTAATAATAAAAACAATATAAAAGAAACATCACATCATCACTTTTCACTTTTATTTATATGAAATATATACACGAACCATATATTTAAATCTGTATTAGACTTACTTTTAGAAACATTTTTTTATGCCATCCTCTAGGTAATACCTGTAAGTTTGGTAATGGATGAAAGGTAAAGTTGCGTACGATTTGTCTTCGAGTATTAATTATAAACGTTGGTTTAAAAGGAAGCTCTTTCGACATTATTTTAATTTAAAAACAATTGTGAACGAATAATCTACTGAATTTCTGCACCTATGTCAAAAATCGTAAAATTAATTTAAAGACAAACCACACACGTACAAACGATACGAGTAAAGAACAATAATATTTATTTTATCGTAACGTATAGTGATGGGTACTATCGAACTATTCGATAGTAGTTCACTATTCGAACTATGCGATAGTCATTCCATAACTATTCAAATAGTTAAAACATTCGAGGATAGTCACGATGTATTTGATACTTTTAAAATCATTCGAATAGTTTTTTATTCAAATTGTTTAAATGATTAGATGAATAGTTTTTTATAGTTAAAAGTTTAATATTTTTTTACAACTATTAAACAATATTTATAATACTTGTAAGTTATAACTTATTAATTTGTTACCATACTCGATATAATATTATATAATTTGTTTATATTGTTAGTAGAATACTGATTAATTGATTATTTATCCATTGAAGGAATTAAAAGTATAAAAGTACGGATTTAAATAAATTTGATTGTTTAACTTAGACTACAGCCGAGTGAATCTTGCCCTAATGAAATGGTTTTTAGTATGTTCTATGTTTGTAAGACGGATATAACGCAGGCGAGTATTGCATCCTCTCCACCAAACTAAAAAAGAACTATTCGATAATTGTTATTTAAAAACTACTAATGCGATAGTTTATTTAAATTATCGAATACTATTCGATAATTTCTATCACTATTAACATATACATACCACCATGCCACATATTTAATCAGTTATTTCATAATACGTAACAAACCGTTGCACGCAAATGTATTGATATGCCCTCTTCAACAAATTTGACCTCTGCCGAATTAGTTCGTTTTAAAACTTAAATCGAAATGTATGGTGTAAAAAAATATATTCTAGAATCTAGATGCCTAGATTCTTACATTGAATTTAAACTCTATTGTACTTGATTTTATAAACTTGAGCAAGACAATAACTTTTGGATATAAATTTATATTACCTGTATAATATCTATAATATAATATTATGATTCATTTATATGATATACGTTGAAATAATAATATTTTTGTAAAAATATTATTAGAAATAATATAAATGATTCACAGTTTTTAATTATAATTTGTTGCCTTGAATTGTAGATACATTTTGTGGAATTTAAGTCTTTATTAATTTATGATTTTATTTATAAGGTCAAACCACTATATTAAATGTTATATCAAAAGCGTGAATAAAATGCAATAATAAGTTACTAACCAAATAATGCATAGAAATATAAATTATTATTACACTTATAACAATAGTACATATTTAATGCAAGCGAAGATTACCTAAAATAATGGACTTTATTCAGATTTATCAATAGAACGTTAAAAATTAATTATTATCAATAGTTAGTGAGTAATATAATTATTATAAAAAGAGAACAGGGGCTAAATAAACTTAAACATTTTTAAAGCTTCGTGTATAGTTGAAGTTCCTGTTAAACCCAAGAGTTCTTTGCTATTAGTGAACCCCAGCAAATAGATAAGATACGTCATTATCATTTTCTAAAAACACTTCAAGATACGTCTCGACCAGTCAAGATAACCGTCTGCATTGCCAAAATCAATTACCAACTTATGTATATAATATATATAAACAAAATATTACTTTTTCCATATTTTTCAGAAATTTGAAGTGTCAAATGTTAAAGGATTTTAAAAATGTAGTTAGTTTTTGTTTATTACCTACAATTTTCTGTTTATCTTTATTACTTTATTATAAACTAAAAGAAGAAACTACAATAAGAATGTCAAAGGTTACCCAAGGGCCAAGTTCCATTGATAACTATAGGTTCAAACGTTCATTGTAAATGTGTCAATATGTTCACAATATATCTGTAGAAGTATAATTATTCATAAATTTATCAAATTCATAGACTGTATAATATTCCTAGTATATATAAAAAAACAGGCCTTTTTATGTTCCGATTTTCTGAGGACACTATTGTACTTTTTCATAATTTTTTTTTTTTTATAAGTGTCACCCGATTATTCATTTTTTTTTCTAAAGAAGAGGAGAGGAAATCTATTGTATTTAAAGGTTACGGTATTTTAGCGTTTCATTTAAATATTTAAACGATTTTTTTCACAAAGTTGTTCCAAGTACTCTTCTGAATTATATTTTTATTCCATTATGTTAGTTAAACTTATTTATGTATAAAGAAGAAATCCAGATTGTTCATTATTAACACAAAACCTAAATATTGATAGCTCGTGACCTAAAATGTTTTGGTTATGTTTATACTATAGCCTAGACGTGCAATAAGAAAGGATTCTAAACAATTTTGATTTTAAGTGATAAAAATAGGCAAAAAACAAAACTTAAGTAACTGCATTTTAAAATTTTATTTTTTCGTAGCTGTCATCTTGTGGCTCTGTTATATGACATCTGACTGCGTTTTTTTTTTTTTTTTATCAAATAATACAACTTTTCATTATTTCAGTAAAATTGAACTCTTACATTTATATAAATATATAATAATATATTAAAAGTAGGTATAAAAAAAAAAAAAAAACCAATAATATCAATACAAACATTTTACTTATAATTGTGAAGATTAAGAAATAATATTAATTAATCATTTCGATGTGTATTTTAAATTTTACTATAGGTACTTACATTGATTATCGATAAAAAATAGTAAGCACCGTGATAGGTAATTTTCATGTATATTTACCGGTTTCAAATCTTAGTGTTGCACAAAATGTTACTGCATTACCATCAGTAAAAAAGCGCCGTGTTAAGTGTTTAGATAGAGTAAGAAAAAATATTTAAAAAAAGACAAGCTATAAAAATGTTCAAACAAAACAAGCCTGAAATTAATGTAATAGCAGTGAAAAAAAAGAACCGAATGGGCCTCGCTCTGCTGTACACTTGGGGGTGAAGTGCGACTCTTCATAGGATAGATCATTATAATGAATTTGTTAAATTTGAATTCAATGATAGGTATCATTGTATACGAAAAACGATTCTGAACGGAGATGATATGTTTGTCTAGGATATAATACATTGTTATTTTTAAATATTGTAATAAGTATATTTTATTTTGAAACGATAAATATATTTTTTAATTAGGATGGGTTGGCAGTTGCATACAGCGACATAGTTTTTTATTCTAAAATATTATACATTATATTATATTTTACATGTAATTTTATGTCAATATTCGCTGTTCAAACGCTTATAAAAAAAAATTGTGCCTATGGATTTTAATAATTTTTGAATGACATTAAGAACTACTCTTGTGGAATCTTCTATTAAATTTTCAAGTATTTTGTACGAGCCAAATTTTTTTATCACCGATTATAAAAATAAAATGTAAAAAAATCAAATATTTTAAATGCCTATAAGTGGCTTAAAAATCAATATAATATTTTGAAAAAAATATGACATAAAGGAAATACCAATTTCAAACATCTGCGAATTATACTTTTTGAATTATAACAAATATTTAAAATCGTTTGAGAATAAATCGCTATTTTATGCAATTTCGTAAATATTTAAATTTCAAACAGTCATAAAATTTTTTCCTCTAAGTCCGGTAGAAATTTTTTTAAAGATTTTTGTAGAGTAGCTTATAGATAACCTAGAGTGAAAATTTTGATCCTTAAGTATGAACAGAAAAAATTTTATGAATTTTAATCTACAAAATAACTTGCAAATTATCGTGATTTTTACACATTTCGTATAAATTGGAACTTTGAGGCACTTATAAAAAAAAATGGTGACTTACGATTTTAGAATTTTTTTTATCAGTTAAGGAACAATTTATAAGAAACCTTGTATTCAATTTTCAAGATTTTCTGGCCGGCCAAAAAAATTTTATCGTTATTTTAAAAAAAAAAAATTAAAAAAATTGAAAATTTCAATTGTCTATAAATAGCTCAATAAAAGCTCAATAAAATACTTTGAAAATTTAACGGTGTATAGAGAACGCTAATCTAAATATTTGGTGAAAATTTCAAGTATTTACATCGATTAGTTTTTGAGTTATAGCAAAATAAAAAATTTCATTATGTCGAAAACTGGTTTAGCGTAAAAACTCCCGTTTTTCCCTTATTTTTTTAGGGTTTTTCCCGTCGCATTTAAAAAATATTGAAAATTTTTTACTTTTGACCCCCCAAAGTACCAACTAGATTCACTTTCCTTTCATAAAAGTTGCTTTATAAGCAAATCGAAGCATTTTTACTGCCAAAAAAGGTGTCATCAGACACAAAAAAAAAATAAAAAATAAAAAAATAAAAATGAAAAATAAAAAATAAAAATAAAAAAAAACATTCATCATTGTAAAACCAATAGATTCCATCACTCCGTTCAGAATTTAAAATTAATTAAGAGAAATCAAAAAGGTGGATCTATTTTTTAGTGGGGTGGGAGGTGGTATAAAAATATGGTTGACTCAGGGCATAAAAATTGTAAATACGGCACTGGTCAGAGCTTTTAAATTAAAACCAAAAATTGACTAAATAATAATATTCATAACATAAAATGCATAACTTGAATAATATAATATGAAATATCAAAAACTGCTAATCTTGAATAACTTTTAAATATCTTATAACATTAAACGCAAATGTTGAATATCGTTTAAACTCCACATAATACTATACACAAAACTTGATCAACAATAACTAGTAACGAATAATACTATTTTTATTTATTTTTTGATTTAAGTCCTTATTTTGACTAATTTTCTTACTTTACCTATCAGTTTATTATTATTGTTCACGAAATTAATATGTTGGATATTGAAATTTACTTCACTAATAAATAATATTTTTTTTTTGTGTGTTCATAATTTCATGAATAGGTTTTGAATTGAACCTAAGTAAAATGTGTCGTCTAAGTTGTTATAAATTGAGTCTTTGTAAGTCATTGTTTTACATTTGTAAACGTTTACATAACACCTGATAAAATTCTTAGCATAATATTGACAATGAACTCATATGTCTTTTGTGGAAGTGTTATAAATGCACAAGTGTATATGTTTATTCATATTTTGTATGTATAATCAAGTGGTTTGTAAAGGGGAATTTAATAAAAAAAACCTAACATATTGTAGTCTACTAATTACATCTATGATATTCTGTAATAATTACTCAGTTCATTCGTCACGAAATTGTATATTCTATAAAACCTACAATGTATTTACTTACACTTTTAGTTCTTCACGGAATACAATTACTCGCCAATGCAACAGAAACACAGGTAAGTGCATATGAATTATATGTAACTGGTGAGGAAAGTGATTCCGGTGACTCAGAAAAAAATTTGGAAAATATAAAACATCTGATTAATATTGTGGACGAGTATTACAATCATATTGATAAAAAGGACTTATTACAAACTCATAATACAATAGCGAGTTATAAATGTGGTGCATTAATTCAACATTCAGATGTCAACAAATTAGAGGACGATATATTTATTATTTTAAAAAAAATACATAATTATTACTCTACAGAACTTCGAACTAACGAAGATGTTTCAAAAGACGGGAATCTTAAACAAAAAATAATTGATGTATTTTATTCAGATTATGTACAAACTGTATGTACTCATATTCCACGATGTCTTGATTTCATCTACATTTGTATACCTACATTTAAAAACTTCGGCAATATGCTTTCATTACATTCGGACCTTTGTCTCTCACACCAAGAATACCCTACAGAAAATCTTTCTCAAGATAAGCATCACAATCATGTAACAACTGAAAATGTTCTACATAATCGTATAACTTCGTTATACAATCGTATTTCTAAAAAAGAAGTTATTAAATTAAATACCGGAGTTTTAATTGATAAAGATAAACAGTTTATAAAAACCCTATTTAAATTAATCAATGATATTGATAAAACTGAAATGATAATAAATAATGATTATTGGAGTACAAAACCGATTTTAAGGAGTAATTTTGAATCAGAAAAGACCAAAAACAATCCTTTATTTATAAATCATTGTATGACGCATTTAAGTTATAAGATGACTGAAAAATTAAATAAAATCCAACAGGAGTTAGTAAAAATAATGTATGAAGATGGACAATCTTTATTATATTCATATCAATATAATAATAACGTAATAGGATTAACCTCTAATGATACGGAGAAAATATTCAGTTTATTAAGTGAAATAATATTTAACACTATTCGAGGATTAGAAGTTCATTTTATAAGGCAACTTTATAATGGTATACAAAATATTGAAAAACATTCTCCAGTTATCGACCAAGCAATGATTAAAGATTTATTATCCATTAATAAGCGTATTAAATTTTGTAAATATATTTCTTCAATTCTATATTTTTTGATCTGTCATATGGCACTTCAAGGATATTCATCCAGTTTAAACAATTATTTTGTCATGTGCAGTGATTGGATTCATTTTTTGAATGTTCGATGTCTGTCTAATGAAAAACCCAGCGGATACATTTTATACAATGTGAATTGTGTAAAACGTTCGGTAGATGAAAAATTATATTTAAATTACTATTTGATAATGGGATCGAGGATCCATGAAGCCTCCATGGAACGAAATCCAAAAGAAGATGAAATAGAATCGACAATTAAAATAATATATGAAAAAGTGAGTAAGTATTATAGAAATATGACTATGAAGTGTTTCTTTTGGAATTCATTTAATTGGTTAAGTGGAGTACACATGTTTACTGAATATCAAAATTCCAATTACCTGAACGACATCAAAGAACAGACAGTAAAACTTGATTTAGAAAATGTACCAATAAAAGAGATGTATGATCAGTTATTACCATGGAATTTAAACTTATTAACGCTTTATGATTTTAAAACTATTACTGATGAAAAATTTCTTAAAACATTACTCCAATTCATTTGGCGCCAAGGTATAATATTTATGAATTACTTTAAGTATAAGGAGCCATATAGTATCAGTGACGAAGTATTAAATCTGCTGAAAATATCTATTAAATGGTATAATAATGGAACGCAGGAATTGCTTGACTTTATGCAAAAGACAAATTCAAATAATACAGTTCCCTTAATATTTAAAACTCTTATCAAACAAATTGAAAATATTAGTGTTAACTCCATCCATCTTTTTAATAAAACAGTAAAAGATATTCAAATGGGATTTAAAGAAAATTGGATTGATACGAACAACCTGTCGGATGATTTTTTAAATTATTTGAACCAACTCTTTTTAAGAAACTGTTATGATGCTGTAAATTATATAAATAATTTTATTTCAATTATAAATAAATCAAAAGCAATAATGAACCCGGATTATATCATGAATATCCATAATCTTCAAGAACTCTGTTACAATAACAATTTAGAAAACATTTTTATAGCTGATAAACCCCAAGCTAGTTCTACCGGTAAGAATACTCAAACGAATGACGTAGAGGAAATCACACGAGATAAAAAAAAAGCAAAATACGATTAGATCTTTACTTTATTATATATTTCTTATGAGTTTTTTTATTTATTAATACATTTTATTATTTATAAGTTTGTTGATATTTTGATTTTTTTCCTAAAAAAAAAAAAAAAATTGGATGATATTTTTAATTTCAATAAAATTTAAAACGAAAATATTTAACATTTATGATTTTTTTTCTGGCGAATCTAAAATTAGAATTTTTAATATTTATTTATGTTTAATGTTTTAATTAGATCTATGCACTTTATTACTTTATTCATCGATTTGCTCTTTGTTGAGATTAGGTTAAAATTAACTGAAGAAAAATAGGATGAGCATTGATGTATTTAACTAATTCTTAATAATGATTATAAATAAATCTACACGTTTATTATAAATATGTTATTAAAAATAAATTAAATAATCTTTTTTATAGATGTACATAATTTGTATTTAATTTATTTTATTTGTAATATTTTAAAATATTGTGAATATTTAAAGGAGTAGTGTGGAGAAATTTTCACACAATTAAGCAAAACGCGCGCAGTTACCATTTGAACAATCCATCTTAGTGCAAAAGACATTTTACTTATTTTATTAATTTTGTTTTTTTCCGAGTGAACTCTTTTAAGATTAATAACTGAAATTGCATAGTGAATATTCAATGCTACTAATACGTATAATCTACACACTTATACATTGAGATTCTGATGTATGTTTTCATTATTTTTAATGTTTTTCAAGCAAAAAAGTCGGTTTTACTTTTATCAACACTCAGTTTTTATCAGTCTTTATCAGTTTACTCATTTTATTTGGTCGACAATAACATTCGAACAACCAGGCTTTATAGTAAGGTACAGTAGGACACTAACTGTGCATTAGGAAAAATAAAATATGCAGTTGATTTAATGAAGATCTGCACTTGAATACTTAACTGCAGACTTGAGAAGTACAATAAAATTTACTTCACGGAAGTTATTTAAAATTAGACATGTGGTATTTTATTACTTGAAATCATCGGTTTAGTTTATTATTCATATTTTATAATATTAATTTTTATAAATTATATAATTATAATACAAATATTTGCTAATTATTGTAATTATTATTATAAAGAATGATTTATAAAAATAGTAAATAAATATTATATATTATATATTTTATTATATAAATAGTTCAAAAATAGTCTATAAAATATAAAATAAAATAAATAAATGATAAATATGAGATCAAATGTTTGAATAATTGGTTAGTGAAACCAATTTTGGCTCCTTCCTCGTCTTTGGATTCATCATCTGTATTATCAGAACCAATAAAATAAGTGTTCAGAGTGTGATATATATTTTATTTATGCAGTTGGAAAAAATACTTACAATAAAGCCTGCGAACAACAGAATTCATATAATAATAATTCGTAGGTCCAGACAGTCATTCAAATATTATACTATTACAGCTTTTGTCAACAATAAATCAAAAACGTTAACAATTAGTTTCCAACTTATGCAGTATTTACAGGTGGCGAGTGTAATGCCGATCTTTTTGAAAAAATAAAAATAAAATACGAACTTGTGATCATCATTATTGTTTTAATATTATACTAGTTTATATAGTTTTAATAATATGGTTATTTTCACGATACTGTTGATACATTTCAGAATGTTTTCTTTATACTATATGAGTAAAAGTCATTGTGTACATGTATAAATTATAACTAAAGATCAGATTCCCGTGCGATTGCATCTTTAAATCGCGTGTTCATAATTATATAGAAACAAACTACAAGTCCAAATCAAGAGATGTAGATTAATTTAAAGAAAGTTTTATGTTGCACAAAATTGCATGTTTTTGGGTTTTTGCACAAAATTGCACGTTTCGAGTTTTTTTATATAAATTTAATGAATTGGTATATAATAAATAAGATGACGCCCAATCTGTCAAAAAAGTGAAATCTATTTTGAGTACTACATCTATTATATCTGATTTATCATTTATTCGATCACATTTGTCCCAGTTCCCAAATTTAATTACAAAACTTGAAAAACAAAATTCTACTTTAATCCTTTGTCGACCAATGGTACCTATAAGTACCACACTTTAAAACTACATCATAAATTGTTATGAGTCTGACGAATCGAATGGTATAATTGGATTTGAAGAGCTATATTCAGATTTAAGATATGAATTTCCTTAATTTGGTCGTTAGTTATGTGTTCGGTGGTTTTAATCTACAATAATAAAGAGATATATAATTTATATGTTATTATAGTGTCATGTATAATGTATAATGTGCTATTTATATTTTGTTTGTCTTTTATATCATTTGTAATGATTGAAACATCGACATTAGATGAGACTATAAAAAAATAAATAGTTTTGCGTTTGACTTTGCTGAATGTAGTTTACGTCAGTTAAACAATATTATCATTATGACTGAAGAATTTTGAAATGATTCGCTAATATCGTTAGCACTTACACGTGAATACATTAATGTTCTTTAAATAATTTTAAGTCTTATTATAACATAATATCATTATGACTGAAGAACTAATTAATATCGATTAATAAATATATGTGATTCCTTAACCTCTTAATGCATGTAGGTATCATATGATACCGCAACTAATTTAAGACTATACAATTTGATATTTTCTGATTTTATCAAATATAAATGCACGGCGATTGTTGGACAGTATATTTTTAAAATTTAAAATGGTTGTTTCACGTCTACTAATATTATCGGTATATATTTAAAATATTCCAAGTCATTTAATTTTAATATCTCAGGTAAACTTTCGAGACTTCCTCGATTTCTAGATAAGATAGATTTGGTTTCTATGTTTATATCTATATCTATAATTGTTTATATATATGTTTATTATCTAATAATAGATCGTTAATACTACACGTGAATACGTTAATGTTTTTTAAATAATTTTAAGTCTTATTATAACATAATATCATTATGCCTGGAGAATTTCTAAACGATTAGCCAATATCACTTACACGTGAATACATCGACATTCCTGGTAATGACTATTAGACGATCAGATGTGTTAATAAATTGAATAATAACATTTTAAATAATATTTGTAGTCTTAAATAATATTATTTTACTTCGATAAAATAATTAGAGTATGGTAAAATGTGAGGTATGTCAATGAATTTATCATTTAAATAATGAGGGGAAGTATAAGGAGAGGTGATAAGACTTGACGTATTGAATTTCCAATGGGAAAATATGAAGGGGGCATATTATATATGGGTTACGTAAACGATTGGATCACGCGAAGAAAAATGAAAAAATTGAAAAAATAATATCCACGACGGCGGAGGGTGGGACTAGAGACTAGGTGACGGCGCCGCGGCGTAGGAAATGTAGGTTGAGGCTGGCCATCAACCGCCCAAAACATACTACTATCGTAGACCTGTTGATAATGAAGATACTGATAGTAATACTACCGATACTTCCAAGGATAATCCTAACAAAAAAAAATCAATACTATGATACTTATCGAAATTATGGCAGCCGAGTTCAGGGACCTTGGGTGTTTGGTATGTGCTTTTTGCGTGAAGGTGAAATTTTGGAAAGCCGTTTTTTTTTTAGTCAATAAGAGAGATCGAGACACACTATTACCAATCATAATTCAAGAAATAGAACCAGGATAAACAGTTCATTCAGATGAGTGGAGAGCATACAGCACTTTAAAAAATCACAATTTTGTTCAAACTGTTAATCATAGTAAGAACTTCATAAATCCGTATACAGGTGATCAAACACAAACAATTGAATGTTTATAGGGATACCTAAAGGTCAACTACAATATAAGATCACGCGGTGCAATAAACCTACTCCGAAGGTAATTACAGGAAGAATGGGGGTGTTCAGTCAATCCAACCAATAAGTTCGAAAGTTTTTTAAGAGACAAATGATTTATAAATCTATTATAATTTCAATAACAACTGTAAAACTACAAGCTCTAATAAAATTATTTAAGTAAGGTGAGATTTTTTTACATTTTTTCACGTAGATAGCATACGACACAAGTATTCATTTTTTGTAGTTAACATACGACACGTGTACCTATTTATCACCTATAATTTTCTCTCTATTTGTTAATGGTATAAAATCTGCTATTCCTGATAGTAGATTCCTTATGTTTTCGGATGATTTAACATTTTTTCGAAGAATTGATTAATTTGCTGACTGTTTAATTCTTCAAGTTGAATACTCTTGTGTTGTGGTTTAAGTCTATTGGATTAAATTTTAACATTGACAAATGTAAGTTTATGTCTTTTACAAGGAGTCGTTCACCTAACCTATAGTAAACACATATTCAATCAATGGTACAGGTAGAGATATAGTCACTACTAAAAAAGATCTGGGTGTAATTTTCTATTCTGACCTCAGTTTTCACATTCATATAGAATCAGTTTGCTGTAGAGCGTTCAAGCCGTTAGGTTTTGTTATTCGAACTTCAAAGAACTTTAAGCTGACCTCCTCACTCAAAAAGCCATATTGTTCTCTGGTACGATCCTTACTTGAGTATGCGTCCATTCTTTAGGATCTGTACACGACAACTGACTCCTCACATATAGAACAAGTCCAGAGGCATTTTTTATCATCTGCCGCCAATATTTCAGGAATAAGCTTGGGCTGACTTCATAAGCGGAAATCCATTGAAAAAGTTGGGGGCTACGATTTTTCTCATAAACCACACCCTCTCATAAATGATCCTAAACAAATTTTGAATATAATATAAGAAAATAAAACTACAGCCCCCCCGATTTCCGCCGATGGCTGACTTCCTTGGTTGATAGACGAATGACAGCGAATCTAATGTTTTTGAGTAAACTAACTATTGTATTGAGTAACTAATGGTTGTATTGATGCTCTCTCCTTTCTCTCCCAAGTTATCTTTAAAGTTTCTCATCGTTTTTCTAGATCATGTTATCCTTATGTAATTCCTTTCCATCACACTAATTATGGTAAAAACAATTCAATTGATCGAATAATGCATTCGGCCAATGAGCATCTTTCCTTATTTAGTCTATAATATTATATAAAAATGTGTTTTGTTAATTATTAATTACTTTATGTCATCATAATGCTGTTTTATTTAAGTTATATAAACTGATATTTTACTACTATTTGTTGTCATATTGGTTATTAATTATATGTAAAATGTAATAGCACTTTTGGGTCTTAAATATAAATTTTGTATAAATTATACATTAATGAATAATTAGTATTTACGAGTAAATAGTAATTTATATGGTACATAATATACAAAAAATAATATGCCCATGTTATGAAATTCAATTTTTTCCAGTACCTAGGGCTTACGGATAGCTTAATCCGGCCTTGATTGTTCTAAGACGTTTAGTGGACAAAAATGATCGACTAGAAAGTTTTTAAGTCATATGGAGTAAGTATCTAGATTTAATAATTATTTAACCCTCTAAAAACTATAATTTATTTATAACAATAGTTCATTATTATTACTTCAGTGCCAGTAGTTACATTTAAATATACTGGTTTATGATGCACCTGTATCCCTATATCAGTGTTGTTAAGGAATTGATTCCATTTTAGAGAAACGAAGGAATTCATTAATTCTATTATTTTTTAAAGGAATAGGAACGTGAATTAATTCCTTATTTTTAAGAATAGGAACGTAGTAAATATTATAATTCTTTTGTTCTTTTCAGAAATGTTTTAAAAAATATTTTGTGAGAAAAATTTTGTTTACTTTTCTAATTTTTAATCTATAATATAATAGTATTTAGACGACTGATAAGTGATAACGAAATACTCAATTATCAGAACGGACGCAAGCCCGGTATTTTTTTGTCTATTTATAGATCCCGTATATTACGCTATAGTGTTATACGTACATTAGTATTTATACTCAATGTTTATTCGTGTAATTTTTTATACAAAGTGTCTTTGGGCTTTTTTTCAAAACACCAAACCAAACCAGATGGAATTGTATGTATGACGCGATGCTCCAAATCAAAATGCTCACATCTAACCATCATGGTATTAACAAAATCAATAGGATTTTGTACTTCTGTGAAATATTACGATTCACTGTTCAAGAGATGACTCTTCTTCAAGAATATTGTGATGTAATGGAACCCTTGGCAAATACTTTAGATTTTTTGCAAAGTGAAAAAGGAATGTTTATGGGTTATTTTATTACCAACACTGTATGCACTGAAGATAAAATTGACTGAATTAGAGAAAAAAAATTTAATTTTTTGTAGTGAACTATTAAATACCATTAAAAAATCAGTAGAGAAAAGATTTGAGCCAATTTGGGAGAAGAAAGAGTTTGTATTGGCAGCATGCACGATGCCTCAATTTAAGCTAAATTGGTTACAAGGTCCTGACAAAATTAAAGCTGGGGAATGGTTAAGGTCGGTATTTGAAACTGAAAAATCAGTACAAGTGGCACAGAATACGACTTTAGAAGATGAAAGTGAATTCAACAATCAAAAAAAAGATTTCTTTTGCCTTCCAGTTTCAAAAAAAATATATACTATAAATGAAATGGAGAATTATTTAAACAGTGAAAGTCAAGAAATATCATCATTATTTATGTATCCTATAGTTTTAAAGTTATTCCTGGAATACAACACTCCACTACCATCAAGTGCACCTGTAGAAAGACTTTTTTCAACTGGTTCTATAGTGATGACTGTTAAACGATACAAATTAAGTGATGATCTGTTTGAACAACTTGTACTTTTAAAACAAAATAATGTATACACCTGAAATTAGATAATATTTATTGATATATTGAATTGTGTTATTACTTATTTATCATAATAAACTATAAAGTATATTGAAATTTGCATTAATTAGTATATATGTAATAAAAAAAATGAATGTTAGGGTTTTAAGTACATTTTTGGTAAACAAGTAATGTATATAATATATATTTACTTTTTGAGAAATATTTGAAATCATATTTTGTACACATTAATTGTACTTAAAATTAAAATATGTAGGATAAATATTGAAATAATTGTATAAAGTATTAATGTAAACCAAGGTAAGAACCAGATACTTTTTTAGAGGAACAAGAAAAAGAACGAGTTCCTTTTTTTATAGGAATGAGGAATTGAACCAGTTCCTTTTAATATTAAATGAACGAGGAACTGAACGAATTCTTATTTATGCTAGAGGAACGAGGAATTGAACGAGTTCCTCTATAAAAGGAACTTTAACAACACTGCCCTATATTATATATAGTTAAAAAAAATAAATCAAAACAGTTTTCATCATTTTTTATCTAGATATTTATTTTATTATCTTTTATTTTTATCTAGATAAATTTTAAGTTATCTTTGTCTAACACTGCCCATAGTTAGGTCAGATGGTTAGATTGGACGGCATGGCCTCGCGTAAAATGTTGAACACATTTATGTGTGTTAAGGCATAGATATTATAAGATAATTCTTATAATATCTATGTGTTAAGGGGCCTATACACGGAAATCTATGTGTCAAACTCGTCGTCATACCAATCGACCGATTGTTTATCACACCAAAATCAATTATCAGTTATCAATTCACAATCGTCATTCGAAATTTCATCAAAACTTTTATAAAATTTATTGTTTATTGAGTTTTTAAAGAGGTAAACGATATTAAATCAAAGTATCATAATGATGGTACATAAATGTCCTCCGCAGACGTACTTATACTTTTTGATAGACGAACTTTGTTTATTTACCTTCTAAACGCAGTGCGTATATTGTTTATTTTGTGTTTTACAAATGCTTCATGAGCCCCAATGCATTTACCTTTATTAACACACTTTTATAAACTCCTCAATACCTTTGGTCCTAAGATGTTTGTTTTTAGACAAATCACTTTTTGTGTTCCACAGAGCGGGATGACACCTGTAGACTTCAATAAAGTCCGTTAAAAACGTTTTATCTTGATCCATCTTAACATTTTTATTTATTAATTATTTTTATAAATAGGTATAAATGATATACGAAATAGAAATTCAGAATAAAATTAAAATATTATATTGTGATAATTAATAATAATCAGTTCTGATAACAATGATGTGTAGTTCAGTTGTAGGTCAGACAGTCATACACACGCACGAATCGCTAAGATAGTTGTCAAGTTGGTTTGACAATACGTCCGACCGACGATTCGACAGCATACTGACAAACACGTCCATATACGTGACGATTTGGTTTGTCGAACGCTGTTTGACGACAGTTCGTTCCGTGTATGGATCCCTTAATGTGCGTCCATCGAGTGCTGATAACAGCGACAACCTGTGCGGGCCACAAACGATTGTAAGTACTGCAAGAAGGACCACCCGTATGACACGTGTGCGTCTGATACCTGATACAGTGATACTGTCGTATTGCAATATTTTACGATGTGGACGTATCGCGTGCCCGTCTGGTCGCGCTCGAAACGGCTCTTGGTCCGTCTTCGCGAACCGCAAGCACGTTCTTCACACGGAACGGTGGACAGTCGTCGTGCGGACGCGAAACTTGCGCGCAGCCGCAACCGTAGAAAAACGTACGAGCACTGCGTCCAACACGCCCAACATTAGAATGTAATTTCTCGGTTTGTTTTTTCTTCTCCGTTCCGCAACACTATTATTACGTAACGGTTTTCACCCGGTCGGAGAACGGTGATTCTCAAAGCATTGCATTGTTCCGCTATAGTGACCATCAACCACCACGTCAAACGTTTTGGAAGTTGCGTACTCACTCAGGTATCCGAGGTAATTTAATATGATATTTTTACGTACAACGTATTTGCTCTTGGCAATATTACATTATTTGAAGACCAAAAAAAAAAAATCGAAAGTATAACCTGTATTTTCTGCATTTTGCTTTGGTAATTGTTTGAGTTTCGTCCTGTAAGGTGGGGGTGTTAGCTTGATGAAAATTACAATTCGAATATTTTGATTTCAAGTGGTGCTGGTTTTTTCGATTTGTATGATTTGTACAGGTGTATGATTCTCGTGTAATGATTGGTCTTTTATTTTTATCTTTTCAGTCTTAATATACATTTGAGCTGTTTTATTCAAGCGCTTACAAAATGGACAAGTGGATTGAGGAAATTGTCAAACAATCATCAAATATAGAGATATATCCAAATCCAGGCAACCAAGTCTTTAAGTACGGTGTGTCTGGTATCCGTTTCAGGTAAGCAAAAATACTGTATTCTGAAATTAAAACAATTATAAAATATTAATTGTTTTCAGTTCAGAACATCTTGATCATGTCATGCATCGCATGGGCATGTTGGTCGCTCTGCGTTCTATGTATTTTAAGTCAGCAGCAGTAGGTCTAATGATAACCGCTTCACATAATCCACAAAATGACAATGGTGTCAAACTCATTGACACTCAAGGTGAAATGTTGGACTCTTCGTGGGAAGGGTTAGCTACTGAATTAGCAAATGCTTCTAGCGATCAAGATGTTTGTGACATACTCATTAATATAGCTAATAAATATGCTATAAGCTCATTATATACGCCTCGTGTATTTATAGGCCGTGATACTAGGTATTTAAAATATCTGGGTATGCATTGTAGAGAACTACAATCATTGATACAACTTTTTGGTTTTAGACATTCCAGTAAAAGGTTGTTGGATGCTGTACTTTATGGTGTTAAAGCTTTTAAAAGTAATATTGAGGATTTTGGTGTAATTACTACACCGATGTTGCATTTTTTTATAAGATGTTATAATACCAATGGCGTATACGGTGAACCAAATGAACATTCTTATTATACTAAATTAACTGATAGTTTTAAAACTTTGCGAAAAATGGTTTGTTTATTTGTTATTTGTAAATATTTAATAGATGGCAATGTTAGAATAATTATTTTTCAGTGTTCAGATTTTAAAAATTATAGCCCTATAATAGAATTTGATGGTGCGAATGGAGTAGGTGCTTTAAAAATGAAGGATGCGTTGGTTTTTTTGGATGAAACATTAATAATTAATATGAATAATGATGATACATTAACTACAGAAAAGTTAAATTTCAAAGTATAACACTTGTAGTTTTAATAAAATGTTATGTATTTATTTTTATACTTATCATGGTTTAGTGTGGTGCAGACTATGTTAAATCAAACCAATGTCCTCCAACTGGAATGGCTATAAAACCACATGCTAAGTATGTATCCGTGGATGGAGATGCAGATAGAATAATTTATTCTTTTATTGATGAAAACCACAAGTTTTATTTATTAGACGGTGATCGAATTGCTACCCTTGGTATTGTGATTAACATATTTTATTCAACAAAATTTTGTTTGTTATTTGCTAATTTAATAATTTTTTTGTAGTGACTGGTTATATAAAAGATTTATTCACTGCTTCTGGCCTTGAAGTCAATGTAGGCCTAGTACAAACTGCTTATTCAAACGGCAATTCTACAAAATATGTTACTGATAAGTTGGTAAATATTTTATTTGTTTATCTTTACTTTTGATAATACTTTTCTAATCCTTTATGAATTTTCAATTTTTAACATCGCACTAACACTTTATCATCAATATTGTTTATTACCATGTTTTGTCATCAGTTGTTGATGGATGTTAAAATCCATGAGTACTATGAAATTTCTATATTTATATTATTTTGATCAAGTTTTCTAAGACAGAATTTATCTTTAGAAAGTACCTGTTGCCTGTGTTCCAACTGGTGTGAAATATCTTCATCATAAAGCTAATGACTATGATGTTGGCATTTATTTTGAAGCAAATGGTCATGGCACTATATTATTTAAGGATATAGTATGTGAAATCATTCGAAACCAATATGCTAATGAAAAGGACGAGTATGTCACTTATACTATTTTTAAATAAAAAAATTTTAGTATTAGATTTGGAATGTTATTATTTTTATTGTTATTTTTTTTAAGAAAAAAATCATTGGCATTAAAGAAATTGATTTGTATTGTGGATATGACAAATGAAACTGTTGGTGATGCTTACTCCGATATGTTGATTGTTGAGACTGTACTTTGTGAACGAGGTTGGAGTTTAAGTGATTGGTATAACACTTATTCAGATTTGCCTAATCGTTTGGCAAAAGTGATTGTCAAAGTAATTAATTTCAGTTGATCCTTTTAGCAATAATACATTTTATATAATATTTTAAATTTCAGGATAGAAACACATTTGAAACTGATAATGCGGAAAGAATTTGTGTCAAGCCAGTAGGCCTTCAAGAAATAATAAATTCTATTGTATCAAAGTATCCTATGGGTCGATCCTTTGTTAGGTAAACTATAAAATGGTGTATTTTTCATGTGCATAATCATTCTTAACAATAGTAAAATTATTATTCTATTGGTAAATTAAAGTGTATCAGAGTTAACAAAACTTATTCAAGGTGAAAACTAATGTTTTTATAAGATATTTGAGTTATCTTTGATATGTTCCTGTAGTATTATTTTATAAGTTTAAGTTTTGAATTTGTAAACTTTTTGTATTGTGATGTAATTCTTAAATACATATTTTGGAATTAATTTAATAATATATATATATATATTTTATAGACCGTCTGGTACTGAAAATGTAGTGAGAATTTATGCTGAAGCTGATACTAAAACCAATGCAGACAAACTTGCACTTGAAGTGGCTACTGCTGTCTATGATATAGCCGGTGGTGAAGGAAAAAGACCAGAATAAATTTAGTTCTATTTTTCAAATAAAAATGATTGTGTTCAGATGAAATTATTATTCAGGGATATTGAATCATGTGCTTTAATTATTAATACGGTTACCATTAAGTATAATTTATTTATTTAAAGTTCTATAAAAAAAAAAAAATGTAAGTTTTCTTTGTTATAATTTTTATATTCTGCTGATAAGACATTGTTATTTTCAGTTGAAAAATTATTCAGTTTTGAACAAATATATAAGTATATATTTATATTATATTAACATTATTATATTTTTTTAGAATATATATAATTTTATACCATATTATATGCCATTATTTTGATTGTTAAATTTTTTTTAATAAATCGATATAACATCTGCTTCAATTATTTTATTAGTTGTTGAGTATATTTGATATACAGTGCCTAATACCTGCTGAGAAGTGTTTTACTTTATGCGAGTTTTTTGATATTAAATAAACAGATTCAAATTACATCATTTAATATAATAGTAAATTGAATTATTAATTATTAACTATTAATAATTATTGTTTAATATTTTATTAAAACCTACCAATAACTGGATAATTATTTTGATTGTGTATATGCATTATAATTAATTACAGTTTTACAAAGGTTATACGGGGATTTTAATTTTAAATATAAATCTAATATTTTCTTTTTCACATGTCTCAAAGTTGTGTTTTGTATATGCACTATATGGCTTTTATGAGCACATTAATTAAAAAGTATAATAAAGGACTTTAATACAAAAACAAATAAACATTATTTTGTTTATTATTATAAAAAAATATATATGCTATAATAATTTAAATAACAATTACAATTCAACAGGGAGAAATACAAAATTTTCAATAACATTGGTTGAAAAAATAAACATATATATTTGGGCTTAAGATTATAACTGTAAACGAGAGTATTTTGATAATTTGATCAGTCTGCTATAACATGATTACACATTAAAATAAAATTGTTCAAGAAATTTGAATAAATAAATGGTTGATACTTATTAGGCAATACTATTGTGCAATACAAGTTCTAATGGAAATATCTAAATAATTAACAATATTAGCAGAGAATGATTAAAAATAATAAAAATAGGTGTAAAAATATTACTAGAATATACAAATTTCAAGCGGCAACATCAAAGAACCGATCAAGCATAGCTGAAACTTGAGCTGGTGTATACTTAACATATTTTTCAGGGTTTTTGGTAAACGATGACTGGGAAAATCTAAAAATCAAAATATATTAATATAATTCAGAAAAAAAAAATGATTGCATTTGAACTATTTGGTTTTTTAGGTTAATAAGGCTTCGACTTCTGACACCTTTAACCTGTAAAAACTACAAAATGTTGTTCTCAAAACTATGTGAGTACATTACGTTTTAACAGTAGAGAGCGTTATTGAAGTCTTATATGTGTATATATATTTAGTTTTATTAATCCATTTAACATATTATTTAAATTCATTGAAAAAATTATGATTGTTTAAATTGATTATGAAGGAAACATTGTGAAATATTATCATTTTGTACATACATAAACAAATAACAACTATCATTAACATTAAAGAATATAACTGTCATTAAAAAATGGTAAAATTATTTAGGAATGGGTAATAATGTATTACTTGTCATAGAAAGCACTGTATTTTGGTAAAATAAATTCCTTGTTGTCACGCTTCAATCCTTCGCGCAGTTCAATATCAGGTATTGTATAACCTCTTTGAAGCTTTAATATTTCTTCAATTTCTTTATTAAAACCCTAATAAATAATAAAAATAAAATACAGTTAATAAACTCCAACTCTTATTTTTCAACATGGCAGTTTAATAAAATTCAATAAGGTAACAGTTATATACAAATAAACTGTTTTTTTTTAAGCTCAATTTTTTTCTTCTAGTTAAAATAAAATGTAATACAAGTTGGAGTATTTAGCAAAAAAATAGTTTTTTTACAAAAAAATGAGCTTACAGAAAATCGTTCTTTAATTATGTTACGATCCTTATCCTTGAGTTTACCATTTATAACTTGAACATCATCCAAAATGGCTATGAATCCTAGAATTCTATTCCAACTTAAATGAAGAATAAAATTTTAATTATAACAATAAAAGTTATAACAATAAAAATACTGTTACCATTGTTGATAAGATTTTTTGTGTGATGCAATCATTTCAAGGTAAGTATTTTCACATTCTTGTTCGGTCAAAGATACTATGTCCAGCAAAGCAGATCTTTGTAACGATTTTATTACATAGTGACAATTGTTTAATCGAAAGAGATATTTAACGCCGGGTTCACTGTAGGAATCGCTTCGATTTACAAGCATCAGATTCAATTGAGATAATACTTTTTCTGTGAAAATGTATTAGAGTTAACTTAAAGGAGCTTAGAATGATTTGTCTGCATAGTTTATCATTTCTTACTAAAATAAAGCCCTAAGAGATATTTGTATTTTTCTGGTGGAGTGATATGATGTGCTATCATATTGTTATACAACGGTACTTGAGCTAAAAGAGGTCCCACACTGTCCATATAGTCGAGTAGTTGTTCCATCAACACAAGCACATCACTAGTTAATTGATAAACTGTACCATCTCTAGGTAATCCCATTGAATTGTCAGTTCTAATACTCTCAACTATTTCATCTAATGTTCTTACACCCTAATTTAGTAAATTTATATTAAATAATATTTAAATATAACAAAGGTAATTAGAATGGTCAACTAACTGTGGAATGAAGTATATTGAGAATTGTTGAGTATTGACCTCTAATGGTGGCATCACAGCCTTCCATTGTACGTTCAAAATCAGATTTCATGGCAGTCAGATGTTTTAAAATAGGAAACATAACAAATAAATTGACAAATTCTTTTCTGTGTATACACCTTTTTGCTCTAGCTGCTATATTCTGCAATTTAAAAATATCAATTTATAAATGAGTATTTGTAACAAGACAACAGTGATTTGTACATTTAAATAAGTAATTTAAAAATATATCAATACCTCTCCTTCATGAACAATATTTGAGAGACTCTCTTGAATAATGATTTGAAAAACTTGATGGTGGTGCTTGATTGGTATAATGCCAATCATCAGTGATAGTTCTGCTTGCATAAGCTTCTGCAGAGCAATTACTGATATGAGATAATTTTCCATTTCTTGTTCGTCAACAATATCTTCACGATTTTCTATACAGATCAAGTATTTTTCATTAATTTGCTTTTTAAAAAAATCAACAATAACCAATAGTTACCAATAAGTGTAGGTCTTCTGTTTCCTAAATTCAAACCGGTTGACTGGCCTAATGTTTGGGACGCTTTCATAAGCATACGGTTAGCTTTTTTTTCAAACCTGAAAAAAATGGAAATTAATATAACATTACAACTGTAACATTATTATAACCTTACACATGTTGGATACGTTTTGAAGCTTTTCTTGTAACGGTTACCTCAGATTTATGAGGAAATTTAGATTTCTAGAATTGGAAGAAAAAATATTTACATTCATTTGTTGTTATATTATAAAACATAATTTAGACATACTACTGAAGGTGAGCCCATATTTTGCCCAGCAGCCATACAAGTGCTCCCAGCACTTCCAGTTTTCTGGTATTCTTTTAATGTAGTCATTGACTTAGTGAGTGTGTTAGCTCGTACTCTAGCGTACATATTCATGTATTCATCACGAGATTGGCTGATCAACCAATCAGCTAAACGAATAAGGTCTGAAGAAACAGATTCAGGAAAATGGCTTATAGAACTTACAGATGATGAATCATCAGTTACTAATTCTAAGAAAACAAATACAATAAGAAGTTATTTTTAATACAATTAATTTCAAGTTAAAATTCACCATCATCATTTGTAGCAATATCAAGTAAAATAGCAGGTTGAACATGTCTGCTGTGTTTTAAAAGAATTTCTTTAAATTCTCTTTGAATACTATCTCCTCCAGTTTTGAACAATGATGACTAAAATAAATCATTAAATAAGAAATGAAAAAAAAAAATTAATCAATAGTTTTAACATACCACATTTTCTAATTCAACGCTTTGTGGATTATTTTTTTCAAAATAGTTTTGTGCTTCCTGCAATCTTTCCAAAGCATCCAAAAACTCATTCAAACCATCAGGTCCATTTGGTCTTCCCAAAATAATGGATTCAACTCTTGGACAAACATCATGAAACATTATTACTCTATCCAATTCAAATAGAGTCTTTTCTATGTCTAATAAAAATAAATGTTTTCAATACACGATGATATAAAATTCTGACCCTAATCATACTTGTTTTTTTAAGTTGTAAATTTTCCATTTCATTATAAATTGGTAGTATGGTTTGTTGAAGCCTACCAAGTCTGCTTTCAAATGATGTAAGGATATCAACCATTTTCTCGGATAATTGACTACTACGTTGCACTTGTTCTTTAAGTGCATCTAAATTTTGTCGTTCCTATAAATATACCAATATTAAAATAATTATAAGTATTTAGTAGTATAGAAAATGTATAAATGATTAGGTAGTTGAATCTTAATTGTATATTTCTATGTTAATACAATAATTATTTTACTAAACTAAAAAAAGAGTAATTTTTTAAATTGAGCTCCTAGTAGTAATAATTAAACAACTTATTTTAGTTTGCAGATTATCATAAGGGATAATTTCAATTAACCAAGATATAGTAGTTTTCAGTGGTGTAAAATCAAACTAAAATTAAATAAATTTGATATTTTACTATTTTTACTTGATACCTTTTCTAATTTCCCACTGGAATCCATGATTCAATATGAGACAAAAAAATAAAAACTGAATTAAAATGTAAAAACTGTCATTATAATCAAAGTATAAATGTTCAATTAATTTACTTTGGTAGAAATTGAAAAAATTAAAAACATTAGAATTTTAATGTATTATTATTTCTTCGATAACAGTAATCAAATATTTTATCAAATCTAAATAAACAGCTGATAAAGAGAAAAAATAAACGCTTCTGTGATAAGTACATTTTAGCGATTAATGATCGTGCTCTTCAAGTTTTTACTTCATCAGCTCAACCGTTCAGGAAAAATTTCATTTTAAGTGATTGGACGTTTTGTTCGGCGATTTTCCAAAATGTTGTCCCTAAACAGAATTGCAAAATGTCTGGTAAGTACTGCATTTATATTTTTGTGTACCTCGTACGCACACCGCCTTGGGCATATTTTTACATTATTGTTTGTCGTTTATAGTTGTCAAATTCAAGAACTTTGCAGACTTCAACTGTCGTCAGACATGATACAATGTTTAACGTGAGTATTTAATGCGCGTTTGTCATCAAATATTGAATGTCTTCAATTATATTTAGTACTTTAAGTTCTAATGTCCTCTACTGAGTGCAAATAATTACGTGGCTTGACGATTAAAAAATGTCTGTTTTAGAACCAATTGCTAGTTGGACTGCAGTTATATATTACTTATGTGATCTTATAGTAGTCAAGAGATGTAAATTCTTAAAGAATGATATAGGTAGTACTTAATTTTTAGTCATTACCTTCATTACTGTAAAAATATAATTTATAGTGTTGACTGACAACATATTTTTAATATCAAAATCATTATGATTCCTTGAATATTAGTTTTAAAATTAATACCATTGTATGAAAAAACCAAATTATTCATTGCTTCTGTCAGCGTCAATAAATAATTTATATGTATTCTCTTCTAATATTAATAATTTATTCAAAACTCTTATTTATTTTTTAAAAATTAATAATAATTTTGTCAAGTATCGAAAACAAAATTAAAATACAGACTTTTTTCTTGTTAAATTTTATAAAATTATATTTCTTATAATATAGATTGATTTTAGTAATGAGAATAGATATTCCATTATTATGACAGATCAACTAAAGTGTACTCATTTTAATATACTTAAGTCAATATTTTAGTTTTTTTAATATTAGGTTTATTTCAGAGTATCAAATATTAAATGTTTAGATAGTTTCGCTTACTTTACTTGAAGGAACTCATATTTTAAATTATATCATGAATAAAGCTCGGATTTATATGTAAATACTTATTTTTACTGTGACATGATTAATTGATTTAAGTAAATCATAAATTTGTTTCTAGTGATTTTCAATAAAATGAACCATATTATTTTACATATTTTTACATAGTTGGCCATTATTATAGGTTTTTACATATTTCTCAATAATTACATTTTTTTCTACATATTTAAACAATTTGTTAGTAAATGATTATTAATACATGATTGTATTTCTCAAATATGTTTTCCTATTGGTATTTCTCCCTTTTTTTTAAATATTGAAGAAGAAACAGTAAAATAAACTTGAAAAAATACAAGGAAAATTTGGCAAAATTATAAATACTAAAGTAAAAAAAATTTTGGTTTTGCACAAATGAAAGCTATCAAAAGTATTCTCATTGGCCATTCTTCTGAAGTTTTATTGGATGAAGAACTTACTCTTTCAAACATAGTTAAAGTGCAATACTGTCCAACAACATCAGTAGAATTTAAAAATACATGTTATCATAAATTGTAATCAAAATAATTAATATTTTTTTTAGCTTTTTTTTATTTATATTTTATAATTCTTATGTTATGGGCCTCCATACATTATACTATATATTATGTACTAATTAACTACCGTTATATTTAGAATATGGGATAATGATTATTTAGATAATAAATTGCAAGCCCGGGCCTCCATATATATTATATAATATGTTATGCCTACAGGTATAATTAGAACATGAATAATGATGATATAAATTATATTCTTTATATTATATAATAAAACATATGTCTGTCATAACTAAAAGTAAGTATTAAAAGCGCTGACAAAGAAGAATCAGCACTTAATCAACGAGGCCAACAGTCCACAGACCATAAGAAGTCATAAGCCTATTCCTGGAAATCACCAACGTATGCCAATCAACCCGGATGCCCTATGACGCCAATTGAGTCATATAAAAGAGGGATAGAAACAACTACTAATCAGATGAGTTCTAGTCACGGAACTGCAAGCAACTTCACGTCACTCTCTTTTATGAATTGTTTTAACACTTTGAATTATTTAAATTAACGTATTGTAAAAGTTAAAGTCTCACATTTTATTAAATTAAATACATCATCGATTGCACAAATTGAAATCGAGCTGGTGGCATGTAACACTTAATACTTTTTTTTATTAATATTACTATGTAAATCATATTAGTAAAATACATATTTTGAGTTTTTTAGCACATATTTATGTACTTATTTTGGTTTCATAAATACATATAAATCCGAGCCCTAATCATGAGACTATTTGGGTTTTGATGGCATTTACCTATAACTGTAGACCTTATATACAATTTGGAAGCTATTTAAGAGTAATGATACCAATTGCCAATATTATATCTAAATATGAATATTGTTGGCCTGTACTAATTATTATTATTATTGTATTAACGTCAATCTTCAATTTCTAAAATTATTTTTATATTTTTTCAGCATAGAGATACAAAAGAAAATAATCTTGATATCAAATTTGAATTCACCGATGAAAACAAAAAAGTAATATTTACCTTCTTTATTCTGTGAAGTTAATTATTTATCTATGTAATATAATATTTTATATTTTGTGCTGTAGAGAATTGATGCTATATTAGCAATATACCCAGATGGTCACAAACGGGCTGCCATGATACCACTGTTAGATTTGGCTCAAAGACAACATGGCTGGTTACCTATTTCTGCTATGCATAAGGTTGCTGACATTTTAGACTTACCTAAAATGAGAGTTTATGAAGTTGCCACATTTTACACAATGTTTATGCGAAAACCAACTGGCAAGTATCACGTCCAAGTGTGCACAACAACTCCGTGCTGGTTACGAGGCTCAGATGATGTTATGTCATGCCTTAAGAAAAAACTTAACATTGGTGTAGGAGAAACTAGTAAGGATGGCTTATGGACATTGTCTGAAGTAGAGTGTTTAGGTGCATGTGTCAATGCTCCAATGATGCAGGTTAATGATGACTACTATGTAAGTAAACTTGGTTAGAATATTTATATTTTATATTCAAATGACATATAATATGTTTTCTTTAATGTTACATTTGACTGGAAATGTATTTGTATTTTAATATATGCTTGTATACTTATAGGAGGATTTGAATACTAAGGATGTTGAATCTATCATTGATGACCTTAAGAATGATAAAGTTCCTACTCCAGGACCCAGGTACATTTCTATATCTGAATAATTCTTTTAAAAATATTATTTGTATGTTTAAATTTGTTACAGAACAAGTCGGTATGCATCAGAGCCCCTTGATGGTTTAACATCATTGAAAGAAGAACCTTATGGTCCTGGATTCCAAGTACGATCAGATTTATAAACCAAAACTTGAATGTAGGATCAAATTGTTTGTTTTTAAAACCTCATTACCACACATGATTAAACATTAGTGTCTTTGATTAAATGTTATAAAACTAAAAAAAAAAAAAAAAAATATTATATCTGAAAAATTTATAAAACTATTTAAGATACAATTGTATAATTAAAGAACTTTTGTATCATGTTGGTTTTTCCAGTGTTTTTATTTTTTGTTTTATACACATAGCGCTATGTGCTTTAAGGTTGTGGTTGTGTTTGAATCTGCGGTAACATTTAGTACATTCATATTTCAGATCTAGACCACACACTTGATTTCTATGTTGAACAAGAACCATTCTAGTATCAAAAGTGTCTAGACAATCAGGACATTTATGTTTTTCATCTAGTCTGAGCTTCATAAACAATTTTTCATCCAAGTCATCTGATTCGCCTAGACAATTGCAATAATAATTCTTATTAGTTATTACATCCTAGTAAAAAGTGTATTGAAAGCACTATAATAATTGTACAACAGCAGTTCAGCATGATTTAACAATTTAATATAATTTTTATTTTTATAATGGTTAAACAGTTTATTATTATTTTTACAATCTGTACATTGAATTTATTGTGATAATTGTGATAATTCTTGAGTTACCTCAATATCCAAACTTTGTGGATGTATAAAATATGGATAGTAAATTATATACTTTTTATTCATTATTTTTAATTAAATATTTGTAATTAGGGATGGTTTATTAAGAAATAAAGGCTTTTATCAAGAAAAAGTTACAATTTATTACTATCTGAAAACAATTTAAAATGTAAATTTTAGATAACAAACCTACTATACTATGTTTAATTTGGTATATATAATTGTTAAAACTACTCATATATTATCCACCTATATACTAAAAGGTCACTATTATAAAAAATAATGTTTTAAGCTAATGTAACATTATACAGTAATTAATTAATATTAACTTAGAACATTATTTAATTATCCAGTTAGTATAAATCTGAATGAAATATATGAATCAAATATTAGCAGATTAATTTCTTCAGCATTATTAAAAGTATTCTATTCGCAATGAAAGGAATATCATGACAAGCCATAATATATTTTACTAGCCACCTCAAACTTTATTTTTAAAATCCATAAAGTTTAAGCATTGATTATAGAATAGATATTCTATTCTATAATCAATGGTTTAAGTAAATAAAAACAATTTTCTTATCCATCTCCAAACTTTTTATTAATTCAAAAAATTTATAAAAGGGATACTAGGTTAATGTAATCATTAATAACAAATGGGTCTTAAAATACTACAATTTAAACAATTTTGATAAAAACAATTATAATTTTACAAGATTTTATTTTATTTACTCACAGTTAATAAATTAATTTTTAACAATTAAATATATTTGTGACCATAGGTACTTTTTTTTTTAGGGTATGTAAAAGATTGCCACTGACCCTTTAATAATAATTATTTTAAGCATTCGAAATGCTGGTAAAAATGTAAATATAAATATACATATACATATCTAAACAACTGTTTAATTTTTAATTTTCATTTTTTCCTTAAAATAAGTAACTGTTGAGTGAAAATAGTCATACACTGTACTTCAACGAAAAAATTAATTTGACGAATAATTGTAATTGATCATATTAATTCTGTTTTCAGTTGAGTTTTTGATAATATCATTAATGTCTTTTGGATTTAAATTTATAGTTATTTCTTGCTCTGTAGTTAGAAGCATTAAGCTATTTTTTCTCACTTGAAGTATAGTACTTAATTTCGTTAATATATTAAATCGTTATTACTCTAGGATATAATTTGTTTCAAAATAAAAATAAATATCTGGGTCAACCATCATTACCCCACTAAGTAACTGCTCGTTTAAAATGTCTAAATAAATATTATTACTGATCATTATTTGGTCATAGATCGACGAGCAATACGTGTTATTTTCTGTCCTGTTTCAGTTGAAATTATACTTCACCTTAAATTATGTATTTCCCCATGGTTGAGGTATTGAAAAATTATTTGTCTTGCTTACATAGCGATTCGAGTAAACTCTGTCTAGGAATACAACAGTCTTCAATATTATTCGCTCCAATTATGTCTCTTGGCTGATTTTCACATCACTTATTATTACAACTATAAAATGTTTTTCGATGACCAATGAGTTTGTATACTCATAGTATTAAAAAAGTAGTAAATGCCGTGGTGGCGTATTGTTCGGCAGCTCATCTTAATATATAATTTTTTGATTTTCCTGACTGAAATAACTTGAAGTTAAAATAATTTAAAAATCATCCGTTAACAACGGCGCACCCACATATTAATCAATCGATTAGCATTTAAATATTACGCTGTTGCAATTGCGAACAAATATTGTTACGTATACAGATTCGGATATAGAATGTGAAATGACTACATTTTTTACTGCAGTACTATGCGTATACTTACTACCAACTAATAGACATTATAGTAATAATTATCACAGTATTAGCATAGAATGGATAAGTCTATTCTGTTATGTAAGTATCTGAAGATAATGTTCAAATTAAAAAAAAAAAAATATAAGAAGACATTATTATTTGAAAAATCGTATCCCACATTTATATTTTATGGAAAAAAAACCATGAAATCATGTTCTATTATTAGGAAGCATTTCAAAAATAAAAATAAAATTGTAGAGGTACAGGGACCTCCAATTCGAACATTGCCTGTAGATATTTACATTAACACTACACTTTATAATCAACGTTGTCATTTTTAGGAATATAAAAAAAATTTATATCATTTTGTATGTAAAACGATATTTTAATAATCATAAAAATAATTATAAGTAGGTATCACAAAATGTTGGATTTTTATAGAAAAAAAAATTTGAATACGGCTACAGACGTCACAAACGACACTCAGCATTATTATTTATTAATAATAGACGTCATCGTAATGTTATATGACTAGATTTATGTTTTACATAATTCGGGTACAAACAATATATATTGTGTTGTCCAACCTGAACGCCGTCGATGAGATAGAATATACTTATTAATTTTTCGCATGACTTCGATTCTCTCTCTTTCACCCCCTGAATAAATTAAACTGCTTTGTACGCAATCCTCTCACACGATACACGAGATTAATCAATTCTGTGTTAACATACCCTGCCACTGAATACAAGCAGCTGAGGGTTCAGTATGTGTGCGTATAAGTAGAAAAATTATCCAAACCGATGATGATCATTTGAGATGGGTTTTCATGTGTAACAGTAGGTTGTGTTTGTGCTTGGACTTCTTGTGGCATATAGGACATTCGAATTTCGGATCCACGCCACATTCAAATCGGACGTGTCGGCTCAGACTGTGAAGTCGGGCGTACGAATTACCGCACCGGGCGCACGCGTACGACGACGGTGACAAGTGATGATGGTTGGCGGGCACCTGTTGCTGCTGCTGCAGGTAAGCTATAGTCGAAGCTGAGGTGGATGACAGCAACACGTGTCCACCGCCGCCGTTTTGATCTCCTGCTTGGGCGTGGGAAAACAAAAAATACGTAGATTAGCACCGGACACCACCGGTTAGGTACCAGTAAATATGTGTATGTGTATAGATACGCACATGCACGCTAGCTATTTTCGTAATGATAATAATAAAAATTCGACACACAGTTGACGGAAACAAAAGCAACATAAAAAAAAATAGTGTAAATAATACAAAATAATAAATAATACACGTAGTCTCGATATGTGTATTATCCGTATGGATTATAAGAGGTGTCTTAATTTTAATAACGTCATAATATTAAACTCTACACTGATTGAAAACTAATATCAATAACGATATAAAATATAAATATGTAATAAAGTGATATATTAAAATACAAGTAACACATTTATTTCATTTCGTCATAAGAATAAAAATATATAGTTGCTACAGACGGGCATATAACACAAAACAATCAGTATAATAAATAACAATAAAAATTATTAATAAAATAGTATATATTCAAGATACACGATCATGTACGAACAGACAGGATACTAGACGTATTTAGTACTTCAGATTAACAATTTGTGTTTGGTAATCGAGTGGCTGCGTAAACTGTGTCTGTGGAAAAAAAAAGCGAAGCAAATTTGGCACTGATGCCGGGGCATTTTGCCGCATTCGTCTCTGGTATGCCGGCGTAAAGAATCTCTATGTTTGTACCATTTACCACATGACTTGCAAATCCAATTCTTGACTGAAAAATAATGTAAAGAAAAAACGCAAACGATAAGTATAAATATGCAGTAGAAATACGCGGGAACGGTGTTATTACAGATCTCAGATGACTAGTCACCTCTCCCCCACCTACAGAACAGCTGTGGCGATGGTTTGAATTCGATAAAAGGACAAAACAAATTACGATACCTATAGCGGTAGAAGGAGAAGGAAGTTCTGCGAGAGGCAAATACGACAAATGTACCACGAAAATAACAATAACACGTCTCAACAACAATACATATAATACACACATATAAACATATGAAATATAAGATAAAATAGTTATATTTACTGTCAACATGAAGTAAAATAATAATTAAACAAATCTACAGGCTCTATATACATACAAGATTTTAGTTTGGGTTCACGCTTGTATCGAGATAAAAAAAACATATAATATAAGAAGCGGGTTCATTTATTTATTTAAAAAATATTATTAAGCGTTTCGCCTGAGCAAAATGTAAGCCCTAGAACTCATTTTATGCGTTAGTCACTGATTCTGAGGGACATCGTTTAGGATGAAGGCGCTCGTACTAGATTCGTAGATTCGTGTAGGGTACATTGGTACTCCATGTTTTCCACGTACAATTTAGACTAAATGGAAAGTCCAGGGAGCGAACAGATAATGTTTTCATAGTGGGTTATATGTACTATAATAATATACTATTATAATGTATAATAAAAACTAAGTTCAAAAATAATTTTCAAAACATACACTTAAATAAGCATAATATGTTTTCCTTGACGCAGTAATCGATGTATATTATTATAAAATAAAGGCTAATACGAAATGCATCTTAAACTCGATACATGTAGGTAATGGGTTGCATACAGGATGATTTCGGTATAAGGCTATGTTTTAATAAGCACGCGGCGGCGGTGGCTGATGGTTTTAATGGTGCAGGTGCAATCTTCTCCGCTGCAGATACATTTTGAGCGCGGTGAACACACTACAAGAACCTAAATGATCTTCCAGTTCCGAATCGATTACCAGTCGACAGTACGGGCATTTGACGATCCAAATTATCGGTGTGTTACCTGAAACAAACACGGCGACGATTAGTGTAAATACAAAAATTGTTTTTCTCGAATAAACGTATAGAATTATTAGGCGCAAAGAATTAACCTGGTTAATAAATGCATTCGAGTATAGCGTAGTTATTTACGTCTGTAGTATGGATAGACCGAAAGAAGGAGTTAAACAAAAAAGATGATAAGTTCGCAGCTCCGACTCTTAGTGATTCTGGTATCGCTAGTTCAATCGACGTCGGATTTCGGTAGTGAAATAAAACAAAAAAGGGGTGTATAATATATTCATCGACACATCTTAATATTGTATTCGTTGAGTATTTTTCCGATTTTTTCTTCCTCACTCAACTGACGACCGACCTCGAGATTTACAAAAAACGAGTCATATTATGGGTAGTACCAACAAAGCTATTATCATATGACGCTCCGTCGAGATTTATTATAAAATTATGTATTCGCGCAGGTCGGTAGGTACTGCGATTATATGAGGCGACTTGGAATTTTCACAATGACCGAAAAAAGACGCGTGTATCAATTCATAAATGTATACACCTCGAGGAAAATCTGATGACATATATATAATATCGATTTAAAAATGAATGCGGTACAACAGTTTGGTGTTTTTAAATTTTTGTATTGCTCACTCAAAATACAATAAATACATATAATTATAAAAATGTATGTTGTAGATAACAGGGATTTATACACATATAATGAATATCAGAATGTATATATATTTGTTCTTTTTATGTACACATAATATGTGTATGTGTAATATATATTATATGTGAATACGGTTGTATAAAATTAATAATTTTGAGTATTTGTACATAAACATCAATAAAACCGGTGTTAATATTATTATAATCGTTCAAGATTTATTATATGAAACGACTAGAAAAATAAAATCAAGGAATAATTTGTTAATCATTCATATAATTTTTATAAATACACATATACACTGAAATAATACATAAATATATATTAACTTTTGTGCTTGTACCTGACTAGATTGAAACATGTATACCTTTACCACCAGCAACAGCAACACCGGCGTGAGGTGAATGGTTACATTTACAGAATTATATTATTTATGTATAAATATTTAAACACAATTAATTAAATAGCTACACATTAATGTTCATAACTAAATCAAGGAAGTTGATTTAATTGTAATAAATGATAAAAAAAAAAATATACAAATACAAATAATGACTAGGTATATAGTAATGCACAATGCGGGTTAATTACAAAAGAAAACTTTATATACATATCAAGACAGTAACGGTCATGTTTTACATATATGCACGTGTTCAATGATTCCATGAAATTAATTTTATAATAATGTATGAGAGGCATATAATAAATCTTTTGTCGTAAAGTATTATGTATTATGATAATTATTGTTCGTGACCAAGAGGACCTAGTTCAAAAACGCGACTTGCAGTCAACAATTATATTATAATATAATGCCGAAGAAGTGAGGTCCGGATGCAAGTGTAGTAAAAATGTACGAAAAGGTATACGAATCGTAATGACGTTTTAGCATATGTTTACGAAGTGCAAAAAATGGTATACATTGCATTACATATGAAACTCTACGACTAGATGTAAATATTAAATTTTTTTCAATTTTTTTTCAATTCAGATGAATACTTTAACGATTGAATAATTTGTAATTTATATTTCCTATATGCTGAAACTCAGGTTTTGTATAATGAGCGGTGTCATTTGATTTTCTTTTTCTGGGCAAATACTTAATATTTTTCCGACTAATGTACGCAGAGTGAAGGGATTATGTACAAATATAAAAATAATATAACACGTACCAGCTTGTAACATGTTAAATATGAACAATTCTTCTAAATATTTAAAATAAAATAAAATTGAATAATTTGAAAATATGAAAATAATCGTCAAATTAATAATCAATAAACTACCTAGTAAATTGTTGACTTGACGGTTCATTTTACTAATGTGCCCCCAGATAAACCTATTTGTATACCAACATTTCGTAAATGGATTTAAAAAAAGACATAATACAACTTTGATCATATATTTTATGCACCTGAGAGGCCATTTTATTTACGGTTCGATAAACGAATTTCTCATGGTTTTTACGCGTGAAAAACCGGACCCACATTTAAATAACGACAGCACGTATTTTTGTATTTAATTATTCTAAAACATTTAAATTGTACATACGGACAAGCTCAAGATAATCGCCAACTGTGTTCACAATACAATACGCACCTACGGGCAACAGTGTTTTAAGACGCATAAACAATATCTAAGATAATTAAGTAAGGTACCTATGCGTTATATTATAATACGTTTTCATATTCTACTCGTGTTTTGTGCGTTTGTTTTATTTACGTATAATAAAACTGGAAAATAAAATTTACAATAGATAAAGAATAAATTCGTGTAGGTGAAAATATTATATTAAATAGATGCGACATGATGTATCTCTCTATATACTCTCACAGAATATCGTGTTTGATAACGCGCTGAACGCAATTAATGAATTTATACACGAATTCGCTAAATCAAAGTTTACACCGACAATATAATATGCAACTACTGGTCGACAGCTCGGAAATAATTATGATTTCCTCAACGTCCCTATAATATAACAATACATACATTAACAATATGTTAATATGATGCGAGTACGTTTAATTTCGACCGTTGATAAAATAGGTAATTGATACGAAAAGTTAAGAAAATATTTGTTTACTATACAAAGAAAAAAACATTTTTAAATAAAAGTTATCGATTACAACAAACGATATTTTGTCAAATGAAAATAAAGTGATTAATTTAAAACGAACATAAGTTATACATAAAATAAATGTCATAAATTAAATAATTATGTCGACAGGAGAAACTTCCGTCATATATTTTCAATCTTATTGACTATATTATATTTTAATATATATTTATATATTGACTGACTAGAAATTATTTGGTACATACATCATAATCGATGTCTATAATATTTTCGGTAAATAATCATAACCTTTAAGTACAATAAAACTAAGTAAATAAAATAAAACGTATATAATAAATTAAATTGATACACGCCATTAAAACGAAACAAACGGGGGTATATTTTGTCCCCAAATAAATTGCACAAACGAAAATAAATAATTATATAAAAGAAGAAAAATCCGTGACTAGATTGTATTGTTCCATATTTGACTAGTATAAATAATGTACAATAATAATACATGGTATATATTATTATGCCACGTATAATAATTGTTGAACTTAAATCTTAAAGCTTCAAAATCAATACATTCGATTTGACGGGAACAGGACGCAACGAGTGTAAATGAATATGTAATAAAATATTCATTTAGGTACAAACCCATTATGCCTAAAACGTGTAATTAAGTAAAACCTAAGCGCACGTTCGGCCAGTATAATACATAATAATAATAAAAATACGAAAGGTCGCGCATATTGTACAAGATGAGACCCTCCGAGAAAATGTTATAAATATAAATTCTCAAACATATTTCTCACACACACACACACACACACACACACACAGAGAAACAACTAATCCTGCACTCTTATTTAAAATATTGAAAAAACACATTTTTCAAAAATGTTCTCTTCTCCCGCAATATCACGTATTCGATTATTATTATTTTTATTATTAATTGCCCAGTTTTTGGATCTTAGAATTCCAATTCTGGGCCAAACTTTGGTTTTTCAAATGCAACACCAGTATGGTTTGAGACGGCGACGACGTCGTGGTAGTGCTTGTGGACACGGCGGTAATGGGCAACGCGTCCGGACACGGCGGCGGCAGCTTAAGTATACGCTGCACGGTAGACGATGAAGACGAGGCAGGCGCGGACGTTGTAGCCGGATTGTCGTCGAACACGATATGCGGGCATAGGATGACGTGCTTGTTGAGACGGCTGGTGTGCTTGAAGCTCATGCCGCATCGGGGACAGGCGTGTTGCGGCCCTTTGTCGCACCGGTCTTCACGGATGTGTCTTTTCAGGCTCTGCTTCCACTGGTAAACCTTGCCGCACAGCTTGCACTCGAATTTCTCCGCCAACGAATCAGACTCTGAAACCGCAAAGGATGAAAACCACGTTTACATACGTTTATATATACTAATCGGTTTGCTTAGTGATTTTTACGCAAAACCAATGTGTTCTATAATTTTGAATAGTTATTAGGTATATCGTTAATTAAACACAGTATTTCAGATTCATTTTTATATGAGAACCTATGGGGAGGGGGGGATTATGACGTAGAAATGAATAAAATTTGTTCCAAAATCAAACGAAATACATGCCAAATAGTAACCGATGATAATCTAAAGAACTCGGCAAATCACAATAGTAGCAAAATCTTAAAATAAGAGCCAAGTGAGTAAAAAAATAAAGAATGATAATGTCTTTTGAAAGAAAATCCACTTCGATCTGGTAGTATCACAATCATGTTTAAATGTCCTCTGCATGTTTTCCTTACACAACTTTTAGTTAATCGCTTTTCATTTAACCTACATTCATATTTGATGTAATAACCAAGTTAAATCCTTATTAATTACGGGTAAAAAACATTTTGATGCATATTCCTAGTACATGTATGTATATGATTTCTTTAATTTTGTTGAAAATAAATTTTCAATAACACACATATCTAAAAATCAATTAGTATTGATAAAATTAAATAGGTTTTTATACATATTAAATATTTATACGATATTGCAATGGTACTTTGTATATAAACGTATATTTTTAATGACTTATATATTTAAATATGTATAAGATATTACAACTAAATTATCTAACATTTTTATTAATGTGTTTATTTTCATTGATTTAATTTATAGCATGTTAAACTAAATTAAACACTTAGCTTAAATGTTAAGTTTTATTTCACTATCAATTATCAACAGATTTCTTGCAAAAACAGTACTTAGATTTTAATGTATTTTTTTAAACTATCTGTAGGTATACAGATTATGGTATTTGAAGATTTAAAATGTGTTTATTATCAATAAATGGTTTATTATATAATTTATGTTGAAATATCAATTGATTATGTAATTAATATTTAATATGCAAATATTTTTAATTTATTTATTGCTTCGAAAATTGTTAACCGATAAGATGTACCTACGTGAATGCCTAAATAAAAGAAACATCTGATCTGAACTAAGTATAATTTATTAAAAATTGTTATTAAAATTTCTCATTTTAAGCATAATAAATATATGTTTTGAATGTATATTTATTTTTCCTTAGGTATAAAAAAACTTTACCAGCATAAAATCTTTTAACCAATATTAAGTTTCTTTTAACTACGAAAGGAACAAGTACTGTATTATCTTATATTTTATTATTTTAATTATTTATAAAAATATGTGACCTATTACACGCAGAAAATTGTTTTGAATGTTATATATATATTTAATTACTTTGAAAGCATCAAAGTATAGTTGAAAAGTCATTTTCACAGCTAGTTATTTAAATTTTTACAAAGTCACAACAGTGTGTAGTCAAAATACGAGTATTACTTACGTGGTATAGAATTGAATCCAGTGCCTATTCGATTGGAATAAAACTGTACTTACTACATGACAGTTAGACTAAAATAAATAAAAGTGTACAAAACAATAAAAGTAAAATAAATAAAACGCAATTAAAAATGAACACAAAAACTTCTCATCTAGTAAAACACAAAACATCTATAATCACACTAATACTTACCTTAAATATTTTTGTAAAATAAATCATATATTTATGGAGTGGTTACAAAATGGCGTATTCTACAAATAATATGTTATAGATAATTAAATACATCAATATATTTGAACAGTATTTATTTTTAACAATTATATTATTCAAACATAGAACGAGTAGAAATCTTAAGTAAGAATCCATAAGTGGTAAGTAAAATAGTTTGTACAACCCAATTTAAAATAATTTAAAAAAAAAAAAAATAATAATAATAACTAAAAAACTATGTTCTAAATGCAAAACATCATAACACACAATAATAAAAAAAAAGTTAAGATCTGTCGACACGTAATTAAATTCAGTCCCAAAAATATGATTATTCATTAAGTAGGTGATTTATATTATTTGTTGACTAAGATAAAAAAAGTAAAATAAACATTACACATATAACATAGCAAAATCATATTATCAGACAAACTTAAAATATAATAGTAAAATTTGGCACTATAAGATCGTTAACAAAATATATATATATATATATATATATTGAGCATTCTTATTTATAATTTATTGGTGCGTGATCTTTGATCCTTCGTACACGGAATTTTGTCCCACAGAAGACGGAGGTTTGTGATAGTTCCGTACATGCTTCAACAGATTAGACCGAACTTTGCATCGGTATGGGCAATGAGGACACAAGCACCGAGGTTCTTTGCCACATTCGTTTTGCAAATGACTCTTCAGGGAACTACGCCATTTATACGTACGGCTACATTGCGGACACTCGTAACGCACGGTCGTCGAGTTATCAATAGTTGTGCCGGTGATGGCAAACATGAAGTCTGTAGGAAATAACAAATGGCAATTACACCTAAATTACAAATCGAGCTGTGCTTGACACCGAACGATTATCTTTAGTCCGAGTGTTATTATTTAAATCTATGTACCGAATTCAAAATAAAAATAAAATATTATGTACTTTGAACACGATTTTGAATAAGCAGAATGACTGATATAAATCGAATTTCGCCCTTAATCGAAACCAAATTGCATACATACACACATTATTAATGAACCGTTTTTTTTTTTTTTTAACATATTATGCTCCGATTAGTTAGTCCAATGTGACCCATGTGCAGGCACAACTCGAAACATATTTTAATTTCATTTTTTAATTAGGAGCAACCACAAAAGCATGCGCGAACAACCCAAAGTTTGCTATTAATATAATATATTTACTATACATATATATAGATGTATTCATTAATTTCACTGGTAATAAAAAATATAATTAATACTTACTTGACGATAGCACTTACAGATACCTAAGCGCATATTCATATAAAAATCCAAAGCAAATATGAAAATTAAATATATATATATATATATATATATGTAAACTGATCCCAAGTTAGTACATTGACACTTACAAAAATATGATAAAAACACCCTGTAGACATGACAAAACCAAACTTTTGAACACCCCATAGCAGAGCAAGCAACAATGAATGATCGATACACCAAATATTTTTTCAAGTTTGAGGAAAGGTTTCCTATATTTATATAATTCAATATTACCCATGTTATTTTAATTTAAAAAATAAAAATAAAACATAATTTCGTTAAAAAAATTCATTTTTTTTGTTTTAATAAAAATATTACAATAAAAAGCAATGGATGTAAACATAAATACTCATGTGATAATTAAATGAAGTAAGTAATACATGATAATATGGGATCTTATAAGAAAAACAATAAAATAATTAATAATACAAAACAAAATGAAATTATATAGCCTAATGAGGATAATAATAATTGAAATAAATATAATTTTAATAATAACTAAATAAAAAAAACGAAGTGTAGTTTAACTTAATAAATAATACTTATTAACAAATTAGTATGACACATTACGAATATTTGATTTTACGTGCATCGACTAAGATTTTAAATTTGAATTATTAATATAATAAACATATATTGATTAATTGTACACTAACAATAGATTTATACATGTTTGTAATAAAAATATTTCCATTAAAAAAAAATAAATATATTTTACTATAATATGGCAAAACAAATAAATGGAAGGCAAAAATATTAATGAACAAATAAGTAATTTTTTGAATGGCACTTTTTGGTGGGGAAAATAAAATAAAAGATTATATAAACACAAAGATTCTTAAGCATCTTAAGCTAAAAGAAAAGTTACTTGAAAAAAAAAAAAAAAAAATAAATGCAAATAAAACAGTACAGATAAAAAGGCACGATTATCACATGATTTCTGCCGGCTGGCAATTAATATTGATCAATACAAAAATATATTTTAACATTGTTAATATCAGACTTTTTAAAATTGGTTTAAAAATAATTTGATTTGCAAAACATAATATTTTGATTATTAATTTTTTTCAGTTTCAATATTTGGCATAATTGTGTAGAACTAATAAATATAATACAAGCACATAACATACTTATTATATAAAAAATATGGTAGCCAATTGTTATATTATATAGAATGTTCTTAATAAGTTTAATGGAGATGGGTTGAGAATAATAATTAGAACATATAATAATGGTTGCAAAACATGACTTAATTAAAAAAAATAGCATAGATTAGTGGCGATTTTAACAATCCAACAAATTACCATACATAATCGACTAGGCCAACAAACAAATGATTATATCACAGTTGGAGTACTATTAATAAATAATTTAAAAAAAATAAATACCCATCAAGGGTTAAAGTAGAAATAAGTATTTTAAATTTCATATTATAGAAAATGTCTATATATATTAATATGTAACACAATGATTGTATTTATGTTATCTTCACACACACATATTTATATATACATATAATTTGTACAAAATAAATATGTAAAATATATTTTTTATCAAACGAAAAAAAATTTGTTACGGGAATGAAAAAGTGTTTTGTAAATCAATAGTGAAATAAAAATAAAAATGATTATTCATCAGTTAATTGGACTAATTAAAATCGCCAAATGTCACACATCTTATTCTTAACTTAATTTAAAACTATACAATAAATAATTTGTATACACAACATAAAAAATTGCATACTTCATTGGCACTTATAACACTTAATATTAAGGTCTACAAAAATATTGATAAACATGCTTAAATAATAGCATTAGGCCTATAATAAAACAATTTTGATTTACATGGATTTGGAAAATATAACCAGTCAATATGTGAATGTTACGGCACTTTAGTTGGATAATAAATTTGTACTTATGAGTTTAAATCTCCTACAGTGGCTGCTGTTGTAGCAGTTGTTGTATTTTGTCCAGTTATGTTTTGAAATTCTTCTGAGCATTTTTCTCTATGCATTCGTTCAATATGTCGAGCAACATGCATTTTTTGTTTAGCTCTGTAATTACAAAATGGGCATTGAAATTGGGGATCTTTTCCACACTCCCATTTTTGGTGATTGCGTAATGAACTTTTTAATTTATAATGCCTTCCGCAACGTGGACATTCTACACCACCACTGGTGCTTGCTGAATTTGCATTACTGATCTGTAGCGTGTCATTAGATGAAGTTGGATCAAACTTACAGTTGTTATAGTAGTTAGTGAATTTGAAATTGATGGCAGACATTGGGCCATTAGGGCCAAATGAATTGAAAAGCGGCACGAGGGATCGTTGAGAAGGAGGATATCCATCCCAGTTTTCACCGCCATCCTGCCATCTTTTTATTATTTCTGCAAAGGATCCGAACAACAAACATGACAGAAAAATTTAGATAATAAATCAAAAAGAGGGAAATTGAGCTTCCGATGTCATTAAATTGTATTATGAAATATTTCACAAAAGAATGCTTGAAGTACACAAAAATGGAAATTTTTTTTAATGTTATATTTTATTTTAATACACTTAGATTATAAATTTTATATTTTTTCAATTTCTACATGGATAATTTTTGATATTTCTGAACCAATAAATATAGTATACAGAATAACACAAAAAAAATCTAAGCCTTGTACGAGAGAAGTAGATTTATGAACCTAACAGTTTGTAAATTAACTGACACCAGAAACAATATTAACTTACACATAAAACAGTTAATTTGTTTAACATGATGCTAATTACTTGTATGTGTTAATATATGAGTATTTTGGCGTGGCGTTAAACATTCTAACAGCAATAATATAAATTATTTTAAAAAGCTGATAGCCTAATAGAACATTCTTTAAATATTAATAAATTTATAGTATAGTATAGTATAAGTATATGTATATATGTATATGTATATAATATATATATATATATATATATATATATATATATATATATATATATATATATATATATATATATATATATATATATATATATATATATATACACACACACACACACACACACACACACACACACACACACATACATACACACATCTAAATAAAATAGAAGACAGTAGAGAAGATATGTTAAACCAATCCAAGCGCAACAATATTAATATTAGTTATTTAAGATTTTTTATAACTTACAGCTCTATTATATTTTAGACACAAATTTCATGATAAAATAATGGTAGACTAATATGAAAACAATAAACGTATAGAATGTTATTTTGTGTGGATTTAAATACAATTTACCAGGAAATATCATTTTGAATATTAGACAAATTTATATTTATACTATTAGACAAAAATAATTTGACTGAATGAATTTAAAAAAAGTACACACCCTAGAATCACAAGGAAAAGACTGAGTAATGTTTGTTTAAGATAAGGTTTATCTTAGTTACATGGTAGAAAGAGTATTGTGTACAAAATTAGTACTCAATAAGTCGCAAAATGTCAAAGTGAATTTGAATAATAATTATATATGTTAATGACATGTTAATTAGGAACCAAAAATAATGATAGTGTAAAAACGTGTTATTTTTTTTTAAAAAAAACTGAAAAACTAAACAGAAAATTGTTATACATATAAAGGATGATATTGAAAAAGTTAACTGGTTCTATTCAATATTTATCATGTGTAGACATTTTCTTACAAATTATAGCTCTAATTCAAATTTTTGAGGTGTGAATAGATTTTCACTTGTGTTCCTAATTTAATTTTTTGAATTCTTAATTACTCTGTTACATTTTTATATCCTATGAAAATTAATATACATTAGTTATATGTTCAGACGAATACAGGAATTTGTAGGTTTTATCTATTAAAATTAATGGTTGATAAAGTATACATTCATTTTCCTCAGAATCAAAATCATATTTAAAGGTAGTAAAATATTACTAATATTGTTAAAAAAACTGCCAATTAAAATGAAAATAATAACATTTAATAAAGTAAATTTTATAAGTATCATAATAAAGTACTTATTTAAATTGACATTCTAAAACATACAAATAATTAACAATAATTAACTATAAAAATATAAGTTTTTTTTATATATAAAATTGTTACTTTTAAATTATTTTATGTTAACATATTATTTATGCTGAATTTAAAGTTAATATATACATGGTTAGAATTTGAGTAAAAACAATTAAAATACCAATTATAATTACAATTATAAAACACAGCCCTTAATAAAAAAAAAAAACATAGAAGGAAAAATATAATTATATTATCTATTCAATTGTTTAGTCCATAATGTATTAACTATCTAAATAGTATTATATATATATACATGAGACTTGCCTTGAATCAGTACATTTAAGTTTATTGCAATTTATTAAAAAACTCAGTCTATTTGAACAAAGTAATGATGACAAGTTACTAATAAGTAATATCCTAAAAAAATATTGGAGCATTTTTTCTGAACATAGACAACTTAAAAATTTGGAATATAATATTATAATGCTAATAAAAGTATTCGGTTTTGATCATATCAGTTTTATGCCTGTACTTCATATGCGTCAACAAGTGAGCTTTCTGTTTTGCTTTGTACGAGCACATGTAGCATTTGAATTGAGGCTCTTTACCGCACTCCCAGCGCTGATGGTTCAACAATGAGCTCTTCAATTTGTAATGACGGCCGCACCTCGTACAGCTTATTGCTAAGGAAAGCACACACAACACACATACCACATAGAGTTTCCAGAATAATAATAACAATCATAATAATAAAAATTGTTTGTAATCTAACCGGACCAAGTTAGTACATCCATGCCCATTATTAGTCAGGGGAATATTTTAAGATATATACAATACTTCCGAATTCTTTTTACACAAATTAATGAATAAAACAAAATAAATTATATAGAATAAAGATAATAGCACAACTAATACAAATATAAATTCATAACTGTAGTTTGAAAACAAAATTTACATAATTGTAAGGTTTTATTTTAATTTAAATCTATTTATTTTTTAAATACAAGTATTATGTATGATCATATGGATGGTTTTTATTAATTTATTTTTTAAATAATCAATAATTAACATGTTAATGATTACTTCAATGATGTTTAAATATTTTATTTAATTACTAGATGATGGATATATTTTAATTATTTTTATTCTTATAAATTATTCAAAATGGTACTCCCTCATTAAATAATAGTAAAAAAAAAAAAAAAAAAACAGAATAAAAAATGATAAAAAAAAGCACATGTTATAAAAAATACAAACCACCAAGATACTAATATAAGAGAAAATATACAGTAATATAATTAAATATTTTAAATTTGACATAAAAAAGGTCATTTTGTAACAAACTTTTTTTTACAACTAATTAAATATATTTTTTAAATTTAAATATAAAAAGTGTACTTGTAGGTTACTTGCAACTTGAATACAAACCAACACATTTATTAAAAGTTGTATTGAAATAGATTTTTGAGCTACATTTAATTAAATCAGTGCATGACAAATTAAGGTTTTTTTAGTGAAATCAATTCCAACCCAATGAACACTATTCATTGATAATTATCAAAATGTATAATAAATTACAAATAGAATATGATTACAACACAAAAATAAAAATATAATACATTAACATGAAAGTGCCTACTATCTGCTTATATTTAAATTCATAAATATAATTAAAAATAATCATTAATATATATTTATTTATATATTCTTGAATAAATTAAATATTTCAAACAAATTATATATATGATCTTCATCCATTTTATTCGTAATTTGGTTTATTAATTATCAAAAAAGCTCTATTATAAAAATATATAAGGTGGATCATGTAGCATAAATAGCTCCAACACCAAAGTATTGGGATTTAGAAAACTAGCCTAAAGCAAGTCTATTATAGTTTTCTACAATTTACTATTTATATTTGTTTTTTTAGTTTAAAGTAGTATTCCTAATAAGGTTATTCAAATATTGTATATTATAAATGCCCAAATTCCATAATCTATACACAAATAATATTTATAGAAGTAAAATTAATTAATTTTAAATTACTCTTTAGTTTGTAGTAATTGACTTGAGTACCTATATTATTTAGAGTAGTCAATACACATTTTATTTAGATAAAAGTCGCTTAATAAGACTATATTATACATAAAATATTAAATTCATTATCAATCATAAATACCAATAAAATATAGATATTAGTATACTTCAATTAGATTCTGTAAATTTTTATTATAATAAAGTGATTAAAATATTTCTTTAACATTTCATTATTTTAGTAAATTTGGTTTAAAAAAAAAAAAAAAAAAAAAAAAAAATGGTATCATATAGTCTATTTCAAGAAAATATACCTTTTATTATTAACTATAACCTATGTATTATACTGATGTATGAAAAATATTAGTTAAAAATATTATGGATTCTAAAAAAAAAAATAATATTATATTATACAGTTGAAGAATTATACCAATTAAAAAGCTTAACTTTGTCCAATAATCTGATTATAATTATTTATATTCAATAACATAAATTATTTCATGATTATTTACTTAAACATTACAATAACTATTGTATAGTAAAAAACCAATAATTATTTAATTTGGAAGTATTATTTAACTATTCTTTATTTTGAAACTATAATATGTTTGATATAATATAAAATATTATATATGTTATGTGTATACATGTTATAACATATACTATACATAAAAAATGTAAAAATATAAATTATATAACATGCGTAGATATAATCATTTTTACCTAATATAATGGATTTAAATGGGATCACATTTTTAAGTAATATTTTTTCATTGTTAAATAACCTTTCTAAATATTAGAATAGTTAATTTATTATGGATGTCAATAGATATTTCGTTTCAGATATTACAAATAATAAAAGAAGTTAAAATTTCACTATCTAATATTAATAATGATCATAAGAAACAAACTTTGTGCTAGTCAAATGGTCAATGATAAACCTGTAATAAGATATCTAAGAAAGGCCAAAGATAAGAAATGTTTTATTATATCCTATATAGCAAGTGGTGTCAGAAAATATAGTTGCTCATTAAAAAAAAAAAAAAATAAATAAATAACAGAATTCCATTTAACATATTATGATCTTGAATTATTAAATAATGATTCCTGTGATGGTTTTTTTAATAGTGTTAACAAGATAGAATGTACAAAGAAAAAAAAAATTCTATGAAACAAATATACTTTGTATATGAAAAATGCTCCAATACACTCATTTTTAACCAATTTAAAAATTAAAACAGATGAAAATAGCATTTTTACCCAAAAAATTAAATTTACATTACAATTCAAGGTAAAATTTTACAAATTAATATATATTCTAATATTATATCCTATAATTTGTCATTTACATAACTAAATGTAAATTTAACAATAAAACAAACTAGTAGATATTATTTTTTAATATCCATCAATAGCAGTTAATAAGTACTTGGACTTTAATCACACTTAGATCTGTTTGTACAACAATTTGAATTATAATCCTGTCTATATTTAAACAGAAAATAAGATAAGAAATTCTAGTAATATGGTCCAATTCTCAAAGGAAATCTTCATAACATTATTAAAATAAATTGTCAGATTTTATAATGGTAAACATACAATCGCGCTAGATAACCTTAAATTATCATTTGGTGAAAAACGCAAGATATCATGTAATTATTAAAAAAAAACTTACTTATATTTACCTGTAATTTCATTTTTTACTAAAATACAATGATCTAATAAATAATAAATACATTTAAGCAAATATATACACATTTTCAATAAATATCAAAGCAACCATGAAACCAAGCTTGGATACATGCAAATAAAATAGTCATAACATGCAAATAGTATTGTAAAATACAGTGTGTTAGTAGAAATATTGTTATTAATTTACTTTAAGAGTATAATGTAAAACTCTCACTTATACCAAAAAAGTGTACTTTGTCTGTACAAATTATTAATTTAAAAATGTATTCAAATTAACATAATATTAATTAAATATAAAGTTTGAAAATTTTTTATTTTAATATATAAAAGAAAATAAAAAACAAAAATTTTGATTTATTTAACATAATATAAATAAAATATGACTATTTAAATGTTTAATAATTTTTTTTATGGTTTTTATATCAGTTCTTTTAAATTAATTTAAATTACACATAGAATTATTTGGTCAATAATATATTTTTCAAACAATCTGACCTATATAATTAATTTTTTTTTTAAATCTGTTAATGGGTACTGAAAATTATAAATACAAATTTACATGTACCTCATCCACATAGTAAGAATTATTTTTTCCTAATCCCTTGATCATGCATATTTGATACACATTTAATACTAAAATATTCATTTTTTTTTTAATTAAAAATTTTATTATTAAAGGTATGCTTATTTATACAAATCATTTAAATAAAAATCTTACCTTTACAATCCATTGGTGTATTAACAGTATTCGTACTGTCTTGATTTGATGTCTCTAATTGCCATGAATTTGATTGCGGCGTTACTAAAACACAAAAAAAAAAAAAAAAATACCACAAAAAATAAGTATAAAATACAATAAAAAAATTGTAATAAAATATTGTACATATTTTTTATGAAGCTTGAGGAAATATTAAATAGTTAGTAAATTAAAGTTTTTTCTTTAAGTATAATTTAAAAGCACAGAAAAGTGAATTATTTTAATTTTAGTAAAACATAAATAATATTGTTTAAGAGTTTAATCTAATTTAATAATAATAATAATAAAAACCAAAAAAAGTTAAATTCTACTTTTGATATTTTAAAATATTTACCTGTATGATTGGTCTCTCCTTGTGATGTTCCAGGCTGTGATAATTCATTTTCATCATATTCTTCTTCTTCTTCTTCTAATGTCATATCTTCTACACTATCATCATATGACATTTCTGTCAAACACTCTTGCCGATCACCAGATATTGATTCTACTTTAGGTTTAACCATCTGGCTCTCAGCAGTTTTAATCACCTCTTTTTCTGGTGAACATGATTTTTGGTAAGGTTCTGTTTTTATTACTTTATTGACTGATGAAGGGATATTATTATTATTGGTAGGTGATTTTTCTACTCCTTGAGGTTCTGATTCAGTCATACTATCATCACCATTATCTTGATGATGATCATCTGATCCATTTGTTCGTTGTAATTTCCGTTTCTTGCTAGTTGGAGATAAACTACCTTCTCTTGGTCTTGAATATGTACGTATAGTTTCATTTTGGCTCCAAATGGTAGGTGAATTAGAACTGACTGATGATAAAGAAGGTGGCTGTGATTTTCTTTGATCAAATCGTTTGGATGCGGGATCTTCAAAATCTGAATTATCACGTACCCCAATACCAGCACTTTCTGTTAAACCTTTTATCTGAAGAGATTCAGCAGCTTTTAAAAATGTACCGAGTTCTTCCTGAGAAATATTTACTTCACCTCGATACATATAATCTAACATTGATTTCAGTTCTTGAAATTTGATGTCTTTTAAAATTAAGATTGGATGTTTTTCTTGGTGTTGACTTAATAAAACCTAAAACATAATGTAATAAAATATCAATAATGTAAATGTTTTTATACAATTATTTTACTAGTTTGTATAGTAAAACTAACTATATATTTAATCATAAATTACATTTATACCGAGCATTCATAAATAATATACTTAAATTCATAAACAATTATTGAGCTGATAGACAACATTTTTAATATTTAGAAAGTATAATGATTTTATTATAAAACTTCAATTCAAATAAGTTAAATAAATTGACCAATACATGTATGTATTTAACATTTTTTTTGTTTAAGTTGAGTTCATTATTGACTAATTTGAATACATATGAAATAATTTGCAATCAAAATATACATTATTATTGGATGTGGGCTATTAAGAATAAATACATAGGTTATATTAAAATCTTTTCTTATTTCATTTTGATACAGCAGTCCAGCCAAGATTTTTTTCGGGGAAGGGAGGGTTATTTTCAAGACTTTTGTAGAGACTTTTATAGACCACAAAAATAATTTTTAAATTTTCTTAATATTTCGGGGGGGGGGGGAGAAGGGGAAGGCTGCAGTAGCCTCAGCTCCCCCTGGCTACACCACTGATTTGTTATATAAATGTAAATAATTCTTTACACTAAGAAGTAACTATTGTCTGAATCACATGAATAATTTAAAAATTGGGATCGATGGATCTTAATCGAGTATCTTTTGATTTGTAAAGTAGGTTTACCACATTTTTTGAGATATTCCAAATAATAACTATTATTAATAATAATTTCAGATATACATATTTGTAAATTTGACTTAATATGTTACTTTTGGAACACACAGTTACATTGGATTAAATTTGAACAATTGTGTAAATGTATTAACATTTATTAAAAAATTGATCATTTATCCAACAACTTTAAATTTTCTTAGGTATTTAGTAGAATAATTATTAATTAATAACTAAGTTACTACAAAAAATATAAATAAGTATATATTTTATAGTTTAGTTTTAATATAAAACAGTTTATTTAAATTTATTAAAGAAAATATTAAACAAATATTAAAAGTACCTAAAAATATATATTTATAAGGGTTACATTATTATTTTATTATAATAATTCGAAAGTTTTAGCTAAAAATAAATTATAGCTTGTTAAAATGTATATAGCATCTTATTCGAATAATAACTATTACTTTTAGAAGATTGACATGAAAAATTTAACTAGGTGTTAAATAAAAATATTCAAAGAGAATGTACTGGCATAAATATGAAAGCAGAAATGGTGGATGGCTTTCAAGAAAGTGAAATCAGAAAGGTATGTCTAGAAGGGTAAGGCTTGCTGAAAATATTTTAGTGAGCAAAGTAGAAAAAAGGAGAAAGGAAATTTATACATTAAAAAAGAAAGATCAATATGCACCTACCTACTTAATTTTTTTTGTTAATTTTAGTGTTTTTAAATTTTAAAAATATAAGCATTTAAGGTTTTAATTATATAAAATAATTATTTATAAAAAAAAGATTAAATAAATAAAAAATTCTTGCAATGTTTTAAATTGCATTATGACTTTATACTTTAATAGGTACTTTATTATTGGAACTGAATCATATGTTTAAAGATATAAGTATAAATAATATTTATTATATCTATAATATAATAAAGTAATTTAATTAAACTTTTTTAATAATAACTGAATTACAGTTTATTTTTAATGTAAATTACAAAATGTTTAATAATATTTGTTAACTTAGGTAAAGACCTAAGAGTTATCCTAAGCAGCACTGGTTTAACAGGGAGTGACATTAGCAAACAGTTTGGATGTATATAAACAAAGAAATTTTAATAGTTTTACTAAAAGCTCTAAAAAAAAATAATGAAGAAATGAAATAAAAACAGTAAAAGTCCTCCAAAGATCATTAAAAAACTAAATTAAGATTAATCATTTTGAATACTATGTTAGTTTTAAAAATAATTAGTACATAAGAAATTGTTTAAATGCTAGGTATTTTATAAAAATAAATACATTAAATTATTTATAGATTATTTTCACTATCCAAACATTTAAAATTGATACCATAGGTTATAGTTTTATTTAAAAAAATTAATATAATTCCCTTATCAGTAAGAATCTACAATAAATATTTGATAAAATAGTCAAGCATAAAAGTACCTATTTATGAAAGAAATATGTAAAATAATAATTTTGGTACCCTGTTTTTTATTATAAATAACATATTATATTTATATAGCTAATCTTACATTTAACTTTTATAATTCTTGTCATAAGAATATCGAATCAAAATAACACTCAAATAAACTCGCAAATTTTCATTGAATAAAGTAAGAATTATTTATTACTATTCAATGCATAGACCCTATATACGGAATATAAATGAAAACAAAAAGTATGTTCTTACTTCCTAATAAAAATATATACACATAGATATAGATGTACATTCATACATAATTTAATTGATTATTTAAATAAAAGTAGGTGTGCGAGAGAGTATGTGTGTTAATTCGTCGCCGGCCGTGATTAATAATATTATTCTCATCATCTAACAACGAGAAAATATTGGCCAAGTGTTAAGAATTCGATTCACGAACGAAAAAAAAAAAAAGAGAAATTTCCTTTGTCATTGTATTGTGCGCGAATAACGGGACAGGAAAACGGAAGAAAAAAAGTGAAGGGGTGTGGAACTGGTTTTCATACCGCCTGGTGAAAATCATGTGCGGATGCGGTACGCACGCACGTAAGTAGGCCAAAACAAAACGGAAATGCCCTAAAAAAAATTAATACCATCGCCAGATCCTGGTTGCGATTTTTTTTTAACAAATTAAATATCACCGAATGGGAAATGACATTGATTTTTACGAAAAATTTCTGTCGCATTTTGTCGAGAAGTACAACGATATACTGTAAGAATTACTCACAAATAGTTTGATTTATTTTAAACGTCATTATTTATGATGTTACTTACCCCCAAGTACGGACTGCAAGCCGATAGGACGACTTTGTGGGCTTTTAGGTATCGACCCTCGGCAGCCAACGTGCAATCGACCAGGGTGCCGCTTTCCAGGAGGCTGTCGAACACCGAGATAAGTGTCCTCTGGTGATTGTTCCATCGCAGGCAAAACTGTTGGCTGACTGACATGACGAACGGTGGCGGCAGTTGTGAATGCGTACGCGCCGTACAGCCTTTGAGTTGCGTTATTCCGTTATCTCGGGCGCCGCCGGACACACACACACACACACACACACACAACACGGTCGGGAGAGATTGGGTACAAACGACGGACGACGATACGCGAGAAACAAACACCGATGGGCAACGCGTGCGCGTGGGATTTACTGTTATTTATTTATTAATCTTTCCCCAGACAGGACGAAAGTTGAAAGCGGAGAGGTGCACGTCCGTCGGAGGCGGCGGCGACGTGGATATTATACGGATCAACGACGCCTCATGGTTAAAAAATAAAAAAATTAACGAACCGGGTGGTACTTACAACTGTTGGCGAAACGGTTTCGATTGTATTATCTTCGGAGCTCATACATATGTGTGTGGAAGAAACATGTATCTGTACTCTATCCTACATGGAGATATACGCATTCGAAGTGTGTGTGTGTGTGTGTGTGTTTTTGATATACTCTTATTATTATTTTACAATAATAACAGTATTATCACGACGACGACGACGACGACGACGAGGTAAGCGTGTGAGAGGAACGCGGCGCAGTGTTCGGACTCGATTGAAAATTATGTTGTACTGTACAATTATCGTGTGTATATGTGTATGCGCGCGCGCGCGCGTGTGAGTGTGATATTGTCGCGGAACGTTATCGTGTGTGCGGCCCGGACCCGTTTCGAAAACGCCCGGTGTGCGCGGACGGCGGCGGAATAGCGGGCGGCGGCGAGACGAACGCGTTTCTTTTTCGACTACTGCTCTACCACTACAACAACTTCACCACCGCCACCACTACTACCACTGCATCGGCAGATCTACTCGACGATATTATTTTCGTCCGTTTGGGCATCACAACACGTACACACCGAACATTGTACACAAACACACACATACACACACGTTAATGCGCGAATACATATACGCACTCTCGTACACGCACTCGCATACACGTACGCACGCACGCACGCACGCACACACCTTAAAACCAATTCCGAACCCGTACGGATAGAGAGAACACTAAAATACGTACGGGTCGTGAAGAACGACATAGACGTGAGGGGGGAGGCACGCGCAAGCAAGATTGGCGGGTGGTGGTGAAGTGTTCGTGAAAAAGGTGGAGAGGAATGGGGGAGAAAGGAAGAAAAAAGAAAAAGAGGACCGAACACGACACGCGCGCGCGCGCACACCAGGATCGCTGCTCGACGCGCGCCGCCGCAACACGCCATAATGGATTCGTGGGACCGAACAGATGTTAGCCGCGCGGGAAAGTCCACGATGTTGGCAACGGTTTCCGGACCGCGTTTCGATTATCGTGCGCACGGTGCGACAATACACAGCACCGCACATTATTGATAATAATAATAAAAACGATAATGTTATTATTGATAATTTTCCGTTTGTCACGCGTTCATTGGAAATGACTGACCACCACCCTTAATTAGATTTTCATCGTGGTGTAATACGTTCATTGTCCGTGGACAGACGATTGAATACGATATTATTAAATAAACTATTCGGGTGTATCTATCCAGGGTTTAAGATGGCAAAAAAAGGCAGGAGGCAATAATCCGTCTATCATTCTCAGCAGTGTTGTGGCGATGGGGATAAACGAGATGAGGCCGCCTCTCAGTTTTTTTTTTTTTTTTGAGAGAGGGAGGAGTAATCATTTACATTCATAATAATTATTAATTAATAAGAATTTAGGTTAGATGGTTAGAAGGTTAGTTAGGTAAGAATTAATGCCTACTCTTTTAAAGTCTTTAACTCCAATTTTTGTTTATCTATTGTGTTTATTCAAATCATACGTAACCTTCTGCTTCGTGTTCTTTAAGCAATTCAATAAAATTATAAATTAATGGATGTGGGTGATAAAATTGATCTTTTAACTGACTATGAACCATTGATAGTTCTTGGCTCGCTTAAAGGTGGCTTAGCTCGGAGGTGTGGTGAATGTCAGCTGTAATTTTTAATAAAATTTGCTAAACTATAAACTAAAAACGCTGATATTTTATAATTCACAGGAGTAATAACAAATAGTTCATTAAATACATTAAACATTTCAGTAAAAGGTAAAAAAGTCAACCCAAATAAATAATTTTTTGTCACGCCTGCACCGAAAATTTAGTTTTCGACGACGGTTAAAGCATTGGAAAGCAACTATTTTCTGTTCAGCGAGCGGAAAAGAGGAAATCCCCAAAGTGCCGGGCGGAAAAGAAGAAATCCCCAAAAGTGCCGGCCGCCGGGCGCGTATCCCCTGTACAACCAGAAACTAATATGTATACCTACCACGGTTCTTACAAAACATAAACTTTTGGTTACATCTTAAATGTAAAGTATAACCTCCTTGCATGACAATTGTTTTTGTAGAATAGTCTATAATTGTTGCATAGATCTCTGCATAACCTTTTCCATGAACGCAGGGGCGTGACAAAAAATAGTATGTGTGGCTCGCGCAGGAAGGCCATTTCAGTCTTGGGCGAAATGCGGCACGTGCCGCACGCAACGCCCGCGACTGAAATGGCTCACTTCCCGTCCTTGCCACATAATATACTATTACCAATGAAAAATTTCTGAATCATTTTTGTCGTGTTCAATTTTAAGTCACAATTTTTCAATTTATTTGTAACATACTTGTCCTATGTGAAACCGGTAACATTTAAATTATACATTTAGAAAATACACAAAACGCTATTATGAGCAGACAATTCAAAATATAAAATTATATTTTGAGGTTTCAATTCTCTATTATAAAATGTTTTTACTTAATGCTATATTTTTCATAAATATCAGTGGTTTTGTCAGGCGACAGGCAATAAGTACACTATTTGAACGTGCATTGCTTTATGTAGAATATGGAAATATTATTGAATATGTTGTACACATTTATTCAAAATGAACGAGACAAACATAAAATGTACCATCGTTTAAAATAGTATAACGTCGTTGACACAAAAAAACCTCCTATGTGCTTAAACCTAATTTTTCAGGAGAGACAAAAAACGTTTTAAAAAATCGCAAATCATCAATGATTAATTAAAATACATTTAAAAAATGTAATAAAATATAAATTTTTATTCTGAAAAAAAATGGAAGTAAAAGACTTAATATATATCTATTTATAGTACAAATTGTCAATATTTCAACACATAGGAGGTTATGTTAATCAATCTTTTTTGCCAAACAATACATAGGAGGTTATGTTATTTAATCTTTTTTGCCAAAAAGTACATAGGAGGTTATGTTAATCAATTTTTTTTGCCAAACAGTACATAGGAGGTTCTTTGAATAATAGTTGGTGCCAGAGAAATAATAAAAAGAAGTATTTTGAACGATTTTATAAAAAAAAACTAAGTTGTGTTATCTAAGAAATAAATATTTATTAACAATTAATAATAATTGTATAAAATACTTAACATAATAAAACAAAATAGCTTTAAACTTTATATTTATAATATTATCAATGTACTTATAAAACATAATTGCTAACTTTTATAAGTTATAACTAATTATAAAATGTAAAACAATACAACAAAATAAAAACAATAAAAAATAGTTAACCACTTTATCAGTCCTCGTAATAAAATAAATAACAAATAATAGTTACTCATATAAAATACTTAAAATATACTTTTTTGAATTATATGAGTAACAAATGAGGTAAAAGTTAAAAATAATTATGTAATAATAACCATTCTTTGGATTTCTTATCACAGTTTAAAAAAAAACATAGTTTCTCACTTTTCTGTTTTATGGACAAATCTCCCATGTGCATATTTCATACACGACACTACATCTACTCTGCATGTCAATATCTCCAATGTAATTTTGACCATATTTTTAATCACATAAGAGATATTTCATAAATGATTTATGGTTGGTAACACATAGGAGGAATTGTTTATTATTTTTCATTAATTCTACGATGGAGATACCACATTGGAGTTTTTATCAATATGACCGCTTATTTTTTCTGAATCCTGTGACACCAATATCTCAAAATCGAAAATTTGGCACATAGGAGGTTTTTTCGTGTCAACGACGATAACTATTATTAACTAAATATTCTAAATTACAATTTTATCTATGTGGCAAAATGTTTCATTAAGATGGAAAGTTAGGCTATTGGTTTTTTATTGTGGGATAACTTTGTTTAATGAAGTAGGTGTTGCAGGAACTATTTTTCGATGTTGTCTATGGACCTCAGATTGAATTGGAGATTTTCGAGGAGCTAGGTAATACTAAAATACACATTTTGTGATAATTTTCGAATTTTTAAGCCTTTATTTGTGCACATACGCAACAAAACTTACATTTTTTTAAAAGGCAACACGTATTTTCAACACCAGATTTCAATAGAACTATTTTTTTTGATCAACTTTGATAGATAAACTTTTTTTCTATTTTTTAAAATTGATTAAATTACAGCAATCCTAAGTTTTAAAAAAAAAATAAAAATGTCTAAACTTTTCAATGTTCTGTATTTTATCAGTTTGTTACGTTTGTTACGTGTTACCATTTGAGTGAAACACACTGTATATACACTTGAGTCTGTATCTGTATATCATTGGCACATTTAAAAAGACGAAAGGGACAATTGCCCCGGGCTTCAATATTTTTATGGCACGTTAAAATTTGTTTTCATGCCTAGTGGCTAGTTATAATGTCAAAAATGAGCCTACTTAAAGTTGAATCGTTGAGTAGTCCAGTCTGAGTTTTGACTCACTTAAGTTAATGGGGGAAAATAAAATAAAATTATCATAGAGTCATTCATTTGATAATCTTGATTGATTCTGCGTAGAATTTAATGGCCTAGATTGTGACTATGACTGAGTAATTATGTACATGCTATATCTTAATTTAGTGGTCTTGTTCATTGTTTTTTTTTATTTGGGAGGAGGGGGGTAGTTAGTAGTTAATTGATTCTGGACGTTTTTAATTTAAATACGGCACTGGTATGTATATGTATTTGAATTGTATACTGAATTGTAGTAAATTGTGATTAAATCAAAAATATAAGATAAATGTAGCTACCGACATTTAAAAAACAATTTAATGTTCATAATTTGAATTATAATTTTATAATTTCATGTTTTATTGAGCTTATTTAAGCTTTAAAATTTGCTATTCAAGAAACATATTTACACTCTAACCCCCTCCCTCCCAAAAAAATAATAAATTAGGTAATAATTAATAAATCCCTTGATAGATCTTTTAATAGATCCCTTGCTGGATCGGCCTTGTTCGCCGTGAACTGATGGCGGTTGAAAATACAAAACTATTACCAGTGTATACAGTGGCGTATTTACGGGTGGGGGGTCCATGGGGTCCGGACCCCTCCCATTGACTCGTATAATATATACAATTTTGTGTTTCTACATGACAAAACAAATTTTATCATACGATACGAAGGATTTTGTAAACATTTTTCGACGCTTAAGTTATCATAATGTTCAATCAATAGAATGATTTTTTTTTGTTATCAATTTTGTATCAAATATGGTTGAAAAATATCGAGTTATTGGTTATTGAACAAATACTCAATTAATTAAATTATATTATATTAATTAAATGATAGTGAAAGATAATAACACAATTTAAAATACACTTTATTTAAGTTTATCTTAAATCGTGGATAATAACGATGACTGATGGTTTATCATCGATTATATTAGGCTTGTTGTACGCGCGTTACTGCGTAATCTATGCGAGTGTGCCTACACATGTTATCATGTACCACAATATCGTTATGTTGGCCACATGATCAATAAGTACGACAACGGTCCGTTAATTCACGAAGCCTACGGAAACTCCAACATTAGAACATGTTATTTAATTTTTTTTTGTTTTTACTTTTTTACTTTTTCGTGTCTTAAATAATTTAAATTAATCAATTATTGTTTAAATAAATAAAAATGTCTGTTATAATTTTAGTATTAGTTTAATTTATATAAAATTAAAAAATAACATCTTTTTTTACTTCGATTCGAGCTACCGAGTCCACGAGTAGTGAGACCCATAGCGAGACTGTATCGGTGAAAAGGTCAATTGAAGAACTCAAAGAGGAAAGTTTAGATGAAAATAAAAAAATTAGTTCTCAGGTATGTTACAATTTACAAAAATATTAAAATATTTTTGACATATGAATTCAATCTTAGCTTGATTATATAAATGAAATCTATAGTTATGCTTTTCTTTTTTCGTAATCATACATTTTGCTAAATGCTTCTACTTATATTGTATATTATGTGGATGGACACTGTTTACGCTGTTGTATGGCTTATGAAATTTATTTGACGGCATTGAACATTTATTAATGTTTCGATTGAAAATGTGAATAATGATGATAAAATTATATCTCCGCCAAACAACATTTGTTTGTTCGTAAATCGTTCCTTAACTGACAAAGAAAAAATTGCAGTAAGAATTAATGTTTTTTTTCTCACTTTTTTAAGCGTAATCATTGATTTACTATACTAATATAATATAGTAAATTTAATCAATGGCGTAATAATGGTACAAATACCACATTCTCACACTTTTATTGTTTGACTTAATTAACTACTTACAAAGAATTGTAACAATGTATATTCTAGTCATAATACAATAGTATGTTATTTATATTTAGGTTTTAAAAAATGTATGGACTTCTACAAAAGATTTTGTTTTTCCTATATTAAATACATTTACAAAAAAGCATCTACGATTTCAATATACTTGGTTAGAAAGATTTCCATGGCTAGTATTTTCAAAAAAAGTTGATAAAGCTTATTGTCGACATTGTGTAGTGTTTGCAAAATATGGAGGCGTTGGAAACCAAACTTTAGGCCACCTTGTACTAACTCCATTTCGCAACTATAAAAATGCTCTTAAAGTAATGATCGCTATTAATAATTTATGAAATGCTTATAGTTTAATATTGCTTTGAGTTTAGTGCACTTTTACTTATTTACATTTAGATTATTCTATTATAATAATATAATGTTATGTATAACATAAAACCATTATAGGCATTTCAAGATCATGCAAAGTGTGCTTACCATGAAATGAGTGTTTTAAAGTCTCAAAAATGTCATAGTATTGTATTTGATCATAAGCAGGCATCAATAATAGAACGCATTGACACTGATAGGTGAGATAACATTTTAACAAAAAGTACTTATTTAGTATGTTAAATTTTCAATAATGTGTTCATCATTATAGGTTGGCTAAAGTCAAGGAAAATAGAAAAATATTAGTTCCTATTATTCAGTGTATTTTGCTGTGTGGTGGAGAAGAACTTCCTCTACGGGGACATCTGGATTTCGACAAAATAGTGATAGATGGTATTTGAAATTATAATAACTCAATATTTGTATATAATTCGAATTAAATATATTTATTTGAACAGATATAAATTCAAGAGAAGGTAAATTTCGTGCCATTTTAAAATATCGAACGATAGCTGATAAATATTTAGAGATTTATTAAAGGTTGTGGTAAAAGAAACAAATACACAAGTCCTATAATTCAAAACCAAATTATTGAGGCATGCAATAAAATTATTCTAAAACAGATTGTTTATAAAGTAAATTCCTCAAAATGCTTCTCAATCTTAGCTGACGAAACAACTGATATAGCTACGAAGGAACTGTTGTCAATAAGCGTGCGTTATGTGGATGATGATAATATGTTGCACGAAGATTTTCTTCAATTTTTTGAAAAAAACCGTTTGGCTGGATCAAGTTTAGCTGAATCACTATTGAATGGTAATCTATATATATATATAAAAATGGAGACAAAAAATTCGAAATTGCATCATTTGAGAACGGCTGGGCCGATTATCTTGATTTTTTTTTTTAAATGATAGAGAATGTCGTGGAGCGGGCTTATAGGGTTTATATATGGACCTAACTCCACCCCCGGGAGATGGTCAAACAGGAATTTTGAGATAAATATACACATATCTACGGCGATTAGTGCAGCAAACACGAATAACGACGACTGCTGCGATAACGATCGTTATCTACGGCAGTGTTTCCCAAAGTGTGTTCCGCGGAACCTAAGGGTTCCATGGGACAATCTCAAGGGTTCCGCAAGGTGAATATTGAGTGTAGATATTGTAATAAAAAATGATCACAAACTATCTTTAAAACATTACTTGGAGTACTTATTAATTTTATAGTAAATAATTGAAAAATTCAGGTTAATTGAACATTGGGGTTCCATGAAACACAAACTATTTCCTAAGGGTTCCGTGGTCGTAAAAGTTTGGGAACCGCTGATCTACGGCGACGAACACGGACGATGACGACGACTGCTGTGATAACGACCGATATCTACGGCGCCGGTTCTGACTCGGACAAACACGAGCGGCGACCACCACTTTGACTTTGACGGCGACGTCGGCTACGGACACGAACGGCGACGACAATCACGAGCGGCGATGACAATCACGAGCGGTGGTTACCTAGGGTCAACGGCGACAACTGCTGATCTCTACGTCGAAGACGAATCAACCCGGAGGAACGTCCACACCTACTCCGACTCAAAACGGCCCTTCTTAGGGCCACCAAACACGAAACCTTCACGGCAATCTCTGTCAAGTAATGCCGTCAAGTGTTCACGGCCGATACTCTCGCTTATTCAAGCCGGTGATCGACCGTGAATCTATCTCCCCGTCACACTTACACAAGTCTGACACCGCCCGTCACGGCCGCTTATTCAAGCCCGCCGTGCGGCCCGGAACCCTCCCATAAATCTTGTATAAACTAATTAATCTTGTTTAATAAATACTTTTATTACCTTTATAACCCGAGACTACTTCTTACACGGGCGTCGGTAACCCTGACGTCCCGTAACAGGTTGTACAAGGTGGGGTTTTTGCGATTTGTGTTTTCTTCAGTTTTGTCAGTGTTGCTTTTGCTTGGTGATTGTTTTTTTCGAAGTTGCTGCAGGTTTTTAAATACAAGACATCCACGATAATTTGCCGGGTGATCTCCGTTACATAACGCACATTTCGCAGAGAGGTCTCGACTTTTGGAGCATGTTCTGTGGTTTTCACCACAATGGACACATCTCGGATGGTTGTTGCAGTAAGTTCTGGTGTGGCCGTAGTTTTGGCAATTTAAGCATTGTGGTGTTCGTTTATTGATACGAGGTTCTTCGATTTTGACTTTGGTGTGGCATATAGTTTGGAGCTCGAATATGTTTTTATTGTGAAGCGCTGGTTCTAGGTCTACAAAAAAAAAAGGGTAGTTTTATTTTTGAGACTATGCAGAGCGTTTGTGACGTTTCTCGCTCGAAATCCTTCTTTTTCGAGTTTTTCTTTTATGTAATCGGGTGAAGTGGTAGGATGTAAATTTCTAATGACGATACGGTATGGTTTGTTTTCTTTTAATTGATATGTAAAAAATTCAACTTTTGCATCTTTTAGATATTTGATTATGGTTCTGTATGCATTTGAAGAGGTAGTATTTATTTTAATTAATTTGATAGAGCTTTTGCAGGTAAAATCGTCGGTCGGTTGTATAATATTTTTTATTTTCTCGCAAAATAGTTGATAACTTTGAACTTTTGTTTTAATAAATATTGGTGGAGGTTATTTAGAGACGATTTCGTTTGCTTCATTAGTTTCCATATCCGTGTCATCATTTGGTGATAGGACACTGAATTTATTATGAGAGAAGAATTGCGTGTTAGTCGTGGTTTTAATTGTTTTTGATAACTGACTTTGTTTATCATAATTTAAACTTTTGTGAGATTTGGGAGAGACGACCTCAGTCCATTCGTAATTGAAAAAATCATTCGTATCAGACTCGCTTATTTGGTTGTTATTCTTTACCTTTTGTAGTACGGTGTTTTGGTTGATAATTTTGACTGGGGAGATAGCCTTAGGTTTAGAGTTCATTTTTAATTAGGTGTTGTTACGTAAGTAATACGCGGTTGGGAAGACGGTTTGTTATACGTTATATGGGTTTGAATAATTAAAATACTTACAGAAAGTCTTGTCTTGGGGTTTAGAGCCCCAGACAGGCAGCGATTTTTTCTGTTAAAAAAAGCACTTGAATTTCTTGTTTTTTTTGACGCTTTTCACGACAAAAACAGTTAAGTATTTACTTAGATTTTTAATAAAATGGTAATTATCGAATAAATTAGATGCACACATTACGAGTGTGGGACATCGAATGATTTTGGGCTTGTCACGCGTTTTTCACGCTCGAGTCGCCGACCAAAAAAAAAGTCGTATGACACATCGAATCGTATGAGAACACTTCGAGATAAACAGTGGTGATAGTAGTTAATTGTTAGTTAACACACATAATTAATTAAAACAGTTTAAAAAAATCATAATTAAATACATTTTAATTTTAAAATCAGTTTTTATTTACAAAAGTTGTTCACCCCCGTTAACTTCTATGCACTTTTCCACACGACGATGTAATGAACTCCATGTTTTTTCTAATACATTTGGTGTTTGACGAATGATATCAGCTACATTATTAATTTTCATCAAAAGTTCATCTCTATTAGTTATTTCTTTGGTATAAACATGTTCTTTCATAAAACTCCATAAGAAAAAGTCACATAGGTTAAAATTAGGACTGCGTGGTGGCCATGTTATGCCTGGGTGATATTGAGCATTGGTTCCAGCTCCTCTACCTATAAGTTGGTCAGGGAAAAGATAATGCAATTGTTGTCGGACTGCATTTGTATGATGAGGAGGTGTACCATCTAACATAAACCACATGGTTTCTTGTTCTTCCAATGGTACGTTCTCTAATAGTACCGGAAGATCATACATAATAAAATGTAAAAATCTCTGACCGTTCAATCTAGCCGGTAGTTCATGTGGGCCTAACAAAGTATTTCCAATCAATCCGCACCAAATCTTCTTTTGCGTCGCCTTCCTCCCAACTATTTGGGGTCGGCCACCCTTGTCCTACACCTCTACTTTACTCGGTCAATCACATCTCCTCTGCACACACCGACAGCCCTCATGTCATTCTCCAAAGTCTCCAACCATCTCTTTTTTGGTCTTCCTCTTCCTCTTTTCCCTTCAACGTCCATCTTCATAACCACTCTGACTGCATTCGTTTCCTCTCGCCTCATCACATGCCCAAACCATCTCAGCCTATTTTCTTTCATCTTGTCCACAATTGGCGCTACACCAACACTACCTCTTACGTATTCATTCCTTATTCTATCTTCTCTTGTCACTCCACTCAACCATCTAAGCATTCTCATTTCCGCGACACTCATACTTTTTTCTATTCTCCTGTTAACCGCCCAACACTCTGAACCATACAGCATAGTTGGTCTCACTACACTTTTATAAAATTTACCTTTCAGCCTAATTGGAATTCTCTTATCGCATAACACGCCCGATGCTTCTCTCCATTTCATCCACCCGCACTTAATCCTATGTTTTACATCCATGTCAAAGCCCCCGTCCTTTTGAACAAAAGATCCTAAATATTTAAAGCTTTCAACTTCACCTATCACATCACCATCTATTGTCAGTTGTCTCCTCATTCCTTCAACTTCTTGGTCTCTTTGTCCAAAATCATACTCAATATACTCAGTTTTATTTCTACTAATTCTCAATCCCTTTTCTTCGAGGGCTAACCTCCACTCATTTACCCTATTATTGACAACTTCCAGGTTTTCTCCTACCAGAACTATATCATCCGCAAACATCATACACCATGGTATCTCACCCTGTATCTCCTTTGAAACCTCATCCATTACCACTGAGAACAGGTAGGGGCTTAGAGCTGACCTCTGGTGCACACCTACTTCTATACTGAAACCTTCTGATACTCCACACCGACTCTTGACACTAGTACTCGACCCTTCATACATATCCTGGATCAAATTAACATACATTTTTGGGACATTTTTTCTCATTAATGCCCACCTTAAAACTTCCCTTGGCACCCTGTCATACGCCTTTTCTAAATCTATAAACACCATGCATAGTTTTTTATTGTTTTCTCTGTACTTCTCTACTAATTGCCTAACACAAAATAATGGCTCCATTGTCGATTTTCCTGGCATAAAACCAAACTGGTTTTCTGATATCGACGTCTTACTTCTTATCCTCTTCTCTATAATCTTTTCCCAGATCTTCATACTATGACTCATGAGCTTTATTCCTCTATAGTTCCCACATTCTTGTATATATCCTTTTCCTTTAAATATTGGTACAATAAAATTTTATCTCCAATCTTCTGGAATTTTTCCCTCTATCAGTAACTTATTAAAAAGATTTTTCAACCACCCAATGCTTACATCTCCTAACATTTTCCACACCTCTACAGGTACTCCATCTGGTCCTACCTTTTTTTTCTTTTTCATCGCCTTCACCGCATCTCTCACTTCCTCCTCACCCACTAGACCAATCAATCCTTCATTATTATTTTATATTATTATCATATTATTTTATATATATGTGTGATGTGAAGAAATTACAAGAATAAAGAGATAATGTGATATATTATACATTTATGAGTATTCTGATGAAAAATTATCAACCTCTTATATAATAGGTAATTTAAGTACTGTTTATATAAGGTAAAACTAATACAAATTTAAATATAATAAAATAAATCGGTTGTCTTCTTTTCACTCTAATAATCATTTATTAAATTACAGTTCATAGTCAAGAATAATTTTCATATTTTAAGTAGATTTCAAAAATTGTAACTTTGTTATAAAATTTAGATACAAGTTAACAAACATTTACACAAATAAAATCTTAGATAAAACTATTAAAATGAGTAAATTACAATAGTTTTTTTTTTAATGTTGATGTTTCAATTAAGCCAACAGTTGACAATATATTTATAAAATATAATTAGGAATATATATATAAATATATTGAATATAGTACAATGTTTTTTAATTGTATCTTAGTACATAAATCTTTCTATAAGACTTGTATGATTTTCCATGGTTGTTGAGGTGAACAGATTTAAACTAGATATAGTATCATAAATCATTTATGTAATGTTTATTTTATTTTACTTTGTAACTAAATTAACAATTTGTATAAACTGTAAAGCATGATAAAAAAATGGTTGAATAACTAAAAATTAAAGTATAGATTGTATCAATTATAATACTTTTTAGAATGATAAAATCATTTTGTGAACACATATTACATGATTTTTCAAGTGGTCTTTTCTTCCAAATGTTCTATAGCAAATATTACATTGAAATCGTTTATAACCGCATTCCTGTTTCAAATGATGCATTAATCTTGATTTTTTTGAGTATTTTCGTTGACAATTAGGACAGGTAAATTTATATAATGTATAATTGGATACCTTTTCAAATTGAGGGTTGAATTCAGCCAAATTTTCATAACCTAAGTATTAAAAATGTCATTAAAAAAACTAAAATTATATCTAATTCTACTTTATGTACTATCTAGTATTGACTATAATGCAAAAGTTGTGGAAATATGCATACATTTTTACATAATGAAGATATTTAGAATATTTGTTAGTATGTGTTGGTGATTATTGCATTTAAGTAAAGCTTTCTATAATAATTTAATATAAAATAAACTCTAAAATCAATGCTATAACTCAAAATATTATTAAGGTGCAAAAGTAGCCAAAATATTAAATATAAATGTAATCAACTGTAGATATTTATTTGTTTGTAATTTAATTTAATTAATTTGAGTTATTGATGTTAGACTGTAAAATATGTTATTTAATTTGTATATTGTGTACCTATATTATGTAAAGTATATAAGATAATGTAAATTTGTTTAATAGTTTATCATAATTTCTAATGAATATAATTACTTGTCTACTTTGTATTGAAATTGTAGACAACTAATTTAGTATAAATATATTGTATAAGTTTTAGATACATATTTTTAAAGTTAGAAAATTAAACAAATCATTAAAAAATTGCTTCATAGCACTTAAGTAGAAAATAATAATGTGATTACTCTATTATTTGTAGATAGTTGTCTATATTACTAAATAAGGTAAGTTAACAAGAAAATCTCAGTCTTACACACCATATATTTTGAAAATATAAAATTATGTAAAACATAAAACATTTACACATTTTTTTACTTTAAAATATGAATATTTATAGTATAAATAATATTTATGATTACAAAAATTGTTATTATAATATAACACTAAGTATACTACAATATCACATTTACTTACATCTAAAATAATTATTTTATTAAAAATCTATATTAAATAAAATCTATAAAAACCAGAGATTAATAAATAATTATCATGGATGGTATTAAGATGAGTTTTGAAATTGTCCTTTTGAGCAAATTTCTTATAACAAAATCAACACATCAATTGTTTCCTACAACTAAAACTATAACAGACATGGTTATAGTAACTATAGTAACTACTTTGATACTTATATGTTTCCTAATAATTTTGGTTTAGATATAAAAATATTTTTTTTTTTAAATCTATTTTACTGCATAGGTGCAAAAAAGTAAAAATTAATAATTTAAAATTTTGACCTCCACATTCAAGTATTACATGTTTGTTTAAGTTTGATTTAAATATATATGTATGGATATACATGATATTTGGATAAATATACACATTTTGATTTTCTGAAAAAGAAAAAAAATCATCAGTAATTGTAACTATGATATGGTTAATTATGTTGATTACATTTAGAAAATATTATTTTGTAAACAAAAAGTATATTTAACAATAGCAACTGTATTTGAATATACTGTCATACATTTATATTACTGAATTTCATAATGTACCTATATTGAACACATTGGTAGAAATAAGTGTAGTATGTCTTAAAGACAGTTAATAAAATATACATTTAAATAAGAATTAGATGGAGAAAATATTCAATTTAAATCAATATTTTTTTTTATAGTGAAACATAAATTGTTAATGATAAAACAATCATAACTCTTTAGTAGTTAGTACATATTTTTTTAAACAGTAATATATATAAGTTAAACTATAAATTAAATAGCTAGAAAATAATTCTGTAACATAAAACACTAAAAAAAAAAAAATAAATAATTATAATAATTAAGAAATTTATTAAAAATAAATGTACACAATAGATTTTACTTTTGTCATTAGACCAACAGAATTCAAAAGTATTTAACTTGCATGCCATTATCATAACATTTTATATAATACAAAAGTTCAACACTGTATATTTTAAAATTAGTAAACCAGATCATGGTAAATTTATCTGGTATCTGTTTATGATTTTGAAGTTATACAGACTTAAGGTGGGTTCCCACCTACACTACACGCGCCGTGGGAACGCTCTTGCTAGTCTAGGCGCGGTATAGCTCGACCAGGCTCGTGTCTATCCGAAAATTGTCGGCCCGATGTGTCCGCGCCAAAGGGAATGAGCCGCGCATTTAATCAGCGTTCCAACGAGCTTGCGGTTCGGCGAGCCATTGAGCCATAGTATACGGTTTTTTGTGTTTTATTTATCGGATAAGCTCGTGGCTCGCCAAGTTACGCGCCGTGAGAATGCTATATCAATTGTAGACTCGTGATATGCCGAGCGTATAATATGTTACATATTATGTAGGCTCGGTACAAAAACCACGCTGCGCGAAGTTCACCGAGCCACGCGTCGTAGAAACCTGCCTTTATAGACCTTAAAAAAAAACATTTTCAATTTTTTTAAAACTGACTACTTTTATAATTAAATAAGAAATTAGACAGGAGTCTTCTTATATATTATGTGATAAGAGTGGTTTGTTTGATGCAGTGCTGTAGTGGAGGGTATACGGCGGTATACGCCGTATACTTTCTGGTTATTTCTAATAAATTCCGTATACCTTCTGATTAAAGTCGTGTACTCTTTGTTGTAGTGAAATTAACAAATAATATAAGGATAAAAGTCATTAGATTATTATAAAAAATTTTGATGGAAAAACTAAGAATGTTAAGTTAGACAATTTGTGTAAAACATAATTTAGGTATATATATATATATATATATATAATTAAATATATATATTGGGCGATTGACGGCAATGGACTGTAGATTAGATAATGTAACAATCAAATAACATTAGTGCTGTAATTTAGGTCCGTTACCCCAGTACCACCAAATTATATAAACAACTCCAAAATTATCCTATTGATTGTTATTTCATTTGTACAAATTTGTAATCGAAATTAGAACATTTGTACACCTCCCAAAACTCGGGAAAATCGATTTTTCCGTGGCGGTATAATTTGAATAGTTGTTTTAACTGTAAAGTTTTGAAATTATATGCCAATGATAACGCGACGATATACGGTATATTATTTTATTATTTATTTTTTATTATTTATTAATACGGGCTTAACCCAAAGTACAGTGTGGTAAATATTAAAACAATGATAAGTTAATTTTTAAATATAAGTAGTAAAAATCAGGTAAAGTGATGTGGAACCAGATGTCTAGGTTAGGGTAAAAAATTAATGTGCATATTGGCAAGGCGCATCGAGCGGTGAAATGGATTGTTGGAACTATAATTAGTTGCGCGCATAGGGATAGCAAAGGTGGCAGTAGAACGGGCCCGACGAGGAGGAACGTGGAAGTTAATGAGGGATAGGAGTGCAGGTGCGTCAGAATGACTATCGATAAGATTTTTAAGAAGTTTTAGGTTTAATTTAACTTTTCTATCAGCTAGCGTAGAGAGTTGAAGCTTACGAAGCACTGGTGTGTAATCATGCATCGGAGATATTCAGCGCATACCCAGCATAGGATAGAAAACGCCTTTGGACAGGTTCAATTAAGGCAGAATCAAAGGCTGTATGAGGATCCCACAGGACGGAACCGTACTCGAGCAGGGGGCGGACTAAGGAACAATAGAGAGCCTTCACAGGGGAGGTAAGTTTAAACTCGGATGATATTGGCTTCACGAATCCTAGAGTTTGCCGAATGCCAAAGACATATTTCATATTAACAACTAATTCTATATGCAAATTTCAGTTGAAGCCCTAAGATCCTCCGGTCCGGCCCAGCGCTTCGGTCACGGTTCTCCCAACTGTTGTCATCCGCTGAGATGTGTCAAATGCGCTGGTAATCCCAACGCAAGCATGTGCCCAAAAACCCCCGGCCAAACTCCCACATGCTGCAATTGTGGCGGCCCTCATACGGCAAATTTTCGCGGATGTCCCAAATTCGTGGCACAAAAACAGCAGAAAATACCTACTCAGAGCCCAAACGCACCAAATCAACCAGCCCAAAACACCGTTCCACCGAAACCCAACTTTCAAATCCCACTATTCCACCTCAAACCGCACAAAATCTCCCACCAACATACGCTGTAGTAGCCAACCTTTCGGCACCCTCTGTCCCAACTTCTGCAGTGCCACAACTCGATCTACAAATGATTCTCATCCTACTCACCAACCTCTTAACTGTACTATCCAGTAACCAAGACCCAAAATCCCTTTTCGAAACCATGATAAAGTCATTCCTGTCCATACTCACTCCCCATAATGGATAATTTAAAAATTTTATTTTGGAACTCCAACGGTATCACCCACAAACTTAACGAACTACGTTCCCTAGCACTCCAATTGAAAACCGATATAATCCTACTTAATGAAACTCGCCTATCCCCGTCTACCAAACTTTACATTCCCAACTATTTCACTTACCGTAACGATCTAACACCGGTCCGTGGCTCACCTCCGCATGGCGGCACGGCTGCCCTCATCCACCGACGCATTGCTCATCAGCCAACGGAACTAAATACTTCTATTCAGACTTCCTCCGTCCTTATCAAACTTAACGACCATGAGGTATTTATTTCAGCAGTTTACAAACCACCCGGCGCCACTCTTACGACCACCGACCTAAACTTGCTGACTCAGAGCGCGGAATGGCAAATCTCGGCAGGTGACTTTAATGCTAAACACCCCCTGTGGCACAGTCATTCGACAAACGCTGCCGGCCGTGTTCTCTTTGACCACGTACAACAATCCGACTATTTCATTACTGCTCCCTCGTCTCCCACTCATTTTCCAACAAACGCCAGGCACAGACCTGACATACTCGACATTGCTCTCATACGATTACCCTACACAACTCAAACCTACAATCTCAACGAACTATCTTCTAACTATAACCCTATCCTTCTGGAGACGTTATGCACTCCAATATCATCATCGCTTCCAACTACTACCCGTTTCATCAACTGGACAAAATACAAAACAATCCTTACAAACCTACCAAATCCAACAACTCAACCGACCAATGACAAGCAGTCAATCTATTTGGCAATCGAATGGCTTACCAAAAATACATACATACTTACCACCACTTCTACTTGACAATCACACAATTAACTGGTCTAAACAAGCCAAATACCTCGGCGTCACAATAGGTCGCAAATTTAACTTCGGTCAACATGTCCTAAACATAACTCGAAAGGCTACCCGCACTCGCGGTATACTCTACCCCATACTAAACTGAACAAGCCCCATCCCATTGACTACGAAACTCGACATACTTAAACTCTACGTAACCCCTATTCTTACATTTGCTAGCTCCTCCTGGGCCCCTTTCATCGGCCCCTCACATTGGAGCCGTATTGATATGTCCAAACCATCGGCATACGCACAATAACGGGTATGCCCACTATTGTCAAAAATTTGGTTCTTCTTAAATCTGCCAACTTCAAATCTATCCAAACGTCTATTCAGTCCCAATCCAAATGAATGTTCTATAAAAACTCTTTCTTAAACCATGCCCATATCCGACTTCTAGACAAAACTCACCCCCCACCAACTACCATAAAACAACTCAAACCTTACCCACTTACTTGGACTAACCAATAATCGTAAATCCATCTTCAAATACCATCCACTAGTAAAGGCGAAAGCCTGGTATAGTAAACGGCATAGCCATTCCCCCAAAGCAAAGCAAAGAATTGTCACTCCATTCTCATCACTTCAACTGAGCACATCACCTTGAAGAAAAGAAGAACCGGAACCGACGACGGTTGCTGCGATAACGACCACGATATCTACGGCGACGGTTCCAACGAGTACGAGTAGGGACGTGATATCGAATCGAATGAAAATACTCATATGAGTAAAATATCGAAACAAACTAAAATACTGATATAGGTAAAATATCATAACAAAAGGACCGATCTGTATCGAATATTCGAATGAAATAATTTGTTTATACTTTATACTTTATTTTTCAATTTAAGAAAGAATTCTAAATCTTGAACATGACATTTTTCTAGCCAAAATATTGAAATGTCTAAATTTTTTTTAAATTTTTCTACTAGGGACAACTTACTTTTTCCTAGGCAGTGTTAAATAATTTCATGAGTATGATTGTATGAAGTATCAAAGGACAAAGATACATTTTTACCTTATTTTCAAGGCTATACAATTGCTTAAAAAAATACTTGTATTTGTAATCAAATACTTTGTAAATATACGTAAAATACATTTTTATAATAGTATTTTTAATACTATTTTATTTGAATACCTACTAGTATTAGTACTTAAATATTTATTTAAAAGTACTTTTTACAAGCCTGAACTGATATGGCGGTAAAATGATTCGATACCATTTATTCGATACCATTTATTCGATACCAGTACTTTTTTATCGATACTTTACTGATATCGGTAGTATCGCAACATCTATAAGTACGAGCGGCAACGACGACGTAATCCATGACGACGATCGCGGCGACGACCTTGATATCTACGACGCCGATTGCGACTAGTACGAGCGGTAACGACGGGTGCTGCGATAACGGCGACGACTACGGCAACAGGCAAGAGCGGCGATAGCGGGAGAACAGACCGAAGAAAGCTCCTCTCGCGCACCAACCTAAAACGGCCCATCTTAGAAACCTTTCCGGCACATCCAATTGGGTGCTTGCCGGTAAGTGTTCACGGCCGGTACGCTCGCTTGCTCAAGTCTGCCACCGAACGTGAAACTATCTCCCCGTCGCACTTGCTCAAGTCTGACACCGCCCGTCACGGCTGCTTATTCAAGCCAGACACGTGCGGTCCGGACCCTTCCTCCCATTCCTTATAAATATTAATTGTTATTATCCAATAAACAGAGACTACTTCTTACACGGGCGCCGGTAACCCTGACGTCCCGTAACATCTTGTTTTTGTTGAAATTTACCTTGTGGTCATAACCAGGGTTCGGGACTTATACTTAAAGCATTAAAAAGCACTAGAATATGCGCTTATTTACGACCCAATACACTTAAAAATGAAAAAAGCACTAACAAATTATTAACAAAAAGGGTTTATTTTATATAAATATAAAAAAAATTGTAATTTAAATATATTTATTAAATAATGAATTTAGAAAAATAAAATATTTAAAAATTGGGTTTTGAATATTCTGAAAATAGCTGTCGTCGTTGTCGAATTCGATTCACGAATCACGATTGACTGAAAAACAAACGTGGTTAATATTTTATTTTCAATCATTATGAGCGGAAAGTGCTTATCATTAAGTGGTGCTGAATTCCGTAAATGAGAAGAGGAAAACATAAAAAATACGATATAGTTATTTCTTAGACAACTTCAAAATTTTCTCATAAAGGACAATAATATTATTTTTTATTGGTTTGAGATGGGAGGGTGGGGGTCAGAATGAAGGGCGACATTTTAAAATCTGTTCCCAGGTGGCAAATTTGCCAAATTTAACCTGGTACTGTATCCATTAATTGTTGAAAATCGTTGAATATGCGTCAGTATAACATAAAAAAAAAAAAAAAAATATGCAAAAACCACAAAATATGCAAAATCAAATTTCATATTTGAATTCTCCGTAGGTACTATAAAACGTATTTTTATATCACTCAGCTGTATTTTACATCATCTATGATGGATATATGCTATAAGTCCCGAACTCTAGTCATAATTGTCATCAACATATATATTGAGTATTGAGTTAATTACTTTACACGTTACTCATTACTTAAATGTAACTAGGTACCAGTGGCGGATCTATGGTGGGGGGAGGGGCGACGTGGCGATCGCCCCCTCCCCCTTGGGCCCTCGGTCCTTTTTATTTATATAATTGATATATAGATTTACCATTTACACAATACATTTTTAAAAATTAATAATTATTAATTATTATTATCTTTAAGTGTTGTACTTATTTTTCCATAAACTACTTAAACTACATCAAGTCTTCATTGCAGGTGCGAAAGCAGGATATGTTTATTTTTGGCGGGGGGGGGGGAGGTTGAAAAATGTATATTGTGATCATTTTATAGTATACGGATTATAACAATTTGATCCGAATTTGATATATGGATTTCTGGGGGTGGTGACCCCCTACACCCACCAGGTTTGACCTTGCTCATTGTACTTGTATATTACTCATGGATATTCCTATTCGGAATTCGCCCCCCCCCCTTTAACTATGCTTCAGATCCGCCCCTGCTAGGTACCTATATTACTTTTAAGTTACAATTAAAAAAAAAAAAAAAATTGTACAAATATATTTATTAATATATTATTTTATTTATATATTTTTAAATACATACGGAATCAATATATTTTGTTGATCAATTTGTTAGATTGTAGATATTTATTTATAATGCCGTATAATAAATAAATTATTTTTATAAAATAATTTCTATTACGTTTTTGTCACACAATAAAATGAAATCACATAATGTGTAATGATAAAAGTAACGGCGTTACTTTATGTTACTACCCAACATTGAATATATACTAATATTATTAAGAAGAAAAGTTTGTGAGTTTGTTTGTAAAAAGTCTGGATCTATTAAAAATTTTCACCAATAGAAACCTATATTATTCCTGAGTGACATTAATATCTAATAATGTTAGGTATTTATGATATCGACTAGGTATTCACATTATTACCAAATTTAAATAGTTTACATTATTAACAGTAACATTTATACATACACACATATACAATATATATAAAATAATAAGTTAATCAGTTAAATTACTTATTATGTAACTTTGTTAATACAAATTCAACTTATGTACAATGAATTTATTGGTATAAAATATATTAACACTTAAATTAAATTTTTATTTTTTTATTTTTTTTTACCATTTTTATCTAATAAAATATTTGTGAATATTAGCTGCATGTCCTTGTAGAGTGGTTTTTTGTTTAAAAGTCTTTTTGCAACATGGACAAAAGAATCGTCGGGTATCTCCACATTCATATCTCACATGTCTGTTTAAATTATAGACATATTTATAACTTTTGCCACATTTGTTAGGACAAAAGTAACCAGTTTTCATAGTTTGATGGTACTCTGTAATAATGGTTTCAATTAATTTATATTTTTTAAAGTATTAATAATGTATTACATTATAAAAGTGCATTTAAAAGAAATAAACGAAAAGCTGTATTTTCTCTTTTATTAACAAAATAATAATAAAAATCTATAAAAAATTAATTTCAATTACAAGCATGAAATATCCATATAAATGACAATTTTTATAATAAATAAAAATCAAATTATCATTGACTAATATTTATTAATATTATTAAATACATTTAAATACAAATTTCAACTAATATTGAGCTATTTTATTATAAGGTACATATTTAAATGTTAATAGTAATAAGATTATTATCTTAGTAAACTAATACTATTTTTAAGAGTCTCTATAGAAATTTTATAATCAAAAGTCATCTTAGATAACCATAAATGTACTAATAAAATAATAACAGTTAAGAAACTACAATGGAATATTTGAAATGTTTTACAACTTTTATAAACACATACATTTATATACAAATATTTATGAAAAAAAAATGATCTAAGTTTACTCAGTCACATTTTATCCATCATTGAAAAAAAAAGCAATCAAGTTATTATTCCATGTATTAATGCTAAATGTGATTTTAGAGTTGTGTTTTGCGAAAATTTTTTGCCACATACATTGCAAAAGAATGTTTTTTTACCGCCACATTCATAAAACCGATGTCTTTTTAGAGAGTATTTGTTCTTATAAAATTTACCACATTTATTTGGACATATAAATTTTTGGTCAGCACAAGAATCTGAAAAAATAATTTAATGATTATTATTTTTTTTTTACAAAAATTTTAGTTTAAACCAAGGATGGGTGATTATAAATTGTTGGAAAGCTATTTTCAAAAATATTGTGAGCCATAGGATAAAATATCAAGACTGGATATTAATTAGTTAAAGAGTTAGTAGTTTTTGAGTTTCTATTTATATAACTACTAGTTTAACTAAATTGTTTTTAATTATATGAATTATTTTAAGTTGAAACATAAAATAATTCGCACCAAATATAAATCAAAATTTTTTTTTTGACATAAAAACAAAATAAATAAATGTAATTAAAAAAAAAATTTGATTAAATTAGAAATTATATTAAAGTTATACTAAAATTAAAAATAACATTAGTGATGAAAAACTCTAATAAAATACAATATAAACACTCTTATTTTTTTTTAAATAGTATACAACAAAGTATATTAATAAAGTATATAAATCAATGAAGAAAAAACAATTAAAAAGTTGTGAATTAACTTCATTAATTCAACCAAAAATGAAATAAATATTTTTATTAATAAATATAAGCTTAACTGAGTTAAAAAAATAATGAATTTGCTCAACTTTGTAAAATATAAATAAAACAATTAGCTATTTGTTCAACATAACTTATTTATTTAATAATTTATTCATAGATATTAATGATGCTTTTATTAAAGGTAATAACTTCTAAATAGAAGTGAAAAATATTAAATAGATATTACTACATCAGTTATCCACAGTGATATATAAGTTAATGAAATTAACATGAATTAAGATAATAAAAAAACATAATTATTAAAAGCTTAAGAAATCATGAATAAGTCATATAATTTACCAGAAAATTGTAGATTTATTATTTTAGCAATAATATAAAACGTAAGTTTAACTTTTTTTTTAAAATATATTCTTAATATTTTTAACTATTTTAATTATGATATTCAGTGAGGTATTTTCAAAATTTTTATATGTGTGTATGTGAGTGTGTGGGGAGAGTGTTAACATTTTCCTAAAAATTTAGTGAATTTATTTTATTATAAAAAATATATTCCTCCTTCGAAAAATATGTCACTGATGATACTAAATTCAAACAATAATTAAATGTACAGTATATATTAGATATTAAGGAAATAAAAGGTATTCAGATTGATTATTTTATGTGGAGGAGAGACAATATAAAAAGAGTAAAGGATTGTAAAGTAATTCCTGGAGAGAGTGTAATAACACAACATAGGTTGATGATAATGGAAGTATGGTGTAGTGGAAAAAATATGAACAAAAGAAGGAATACAGGGAAAGAGATCAGAATTAGGTGGTGGAAATTAATAGGAAACAAAGAGAAGGAGTTTATAAAGAAATTAAAAGAAAAAGCTGTGTGGAATGTTGAGGGAGATATAAATGAGGTTTGGAGAAGGATGGTCACTTGTGTTAAGAACATAGCAAAAGAGGTTGTTGGTGAAACCAAAAGTAGTTTACCAGAAGACAAGGAAACGTGGTGGTGGGATGAGGAGATTCAGAGAGTAGTAGCGAGTAAGAAAAAGCATTTTAAGGTATGGCAGAAAAGTAGGAAGAGGGAAGATTGGATAGAGTATAAAAATGTATGTAAAATAGTGAAAAGTGTTGTAAGCAAAGCAAAGCTTAATAGGTATGATGAGTTATATGAGCGACTAGGAACACAGGAAGGAGAAAAAGAAATTTATAGACTGGCGAAAGTGAGAGAAAAGCGATCCAAGGATTTCCAAGATGTCTGGTGTATAAAAAATGAGGATAAGAGAGTTTTAACAAATGATGAGGATGTGAAAAAAAGATGGAAAGAATATTTTGAGAAATTACTGAACGAGGAATATCCAAAAGAAGTTTTAGAGAGTATGTCATGGAATGAAGGCTTGATTGGTCTAGTGGGCGAGGAGGAAGTGAGAGATGCGGTGAAGGCGATGAAAAAGAAAAAAGCGGTAGGACCAGATGGAGTACCTGTAGAGGTGTGGAAAATGTTAGGAGATGTAAGCATTGGGTGGTTGAAAAATCTTTTTAATAAGATACTGATAGAGGAAAAAATGCCAGAAGATTGGAGAAAGAGTTTTATTGTACCAATATTTAAAGGAAAAGGAGACATACAAGAATGTGGGAACTATAGAGGAATAAAGCTCATGAGTCATAGTATGAAGATCTGGGAAAAGATTATAGAGAAGAGGATAAGAAGTGAGACCTCGATATCAGGAATCCAGTTTGGTTTTATGCCAGGAAAATCGACAATGGAGCCATTATTTTGTGTTAGGCAATTAGTAGAGAAGTACAGAGAAAAGAATAAAAAACTATGCATGGTGTTTATAGATTTAGAAAAGGCGTATGACAGGGTGCCAAGGGAAGTTTTAAGGTGGGCGTTAATGAGGAAAAATGTCCCAAAAATGTATGTTAATTTGATCCAGGATATGTATGAAGGGTCGAGTACTAGTGTCAAGAGTCGGTGTGGAGTATCAGAAGGTTTCAGTATAGGAGTAGGTGTGCACCAGGGGTCAGCTCTAAGCCCCTACCTGTTCTCAGTGGTAATGGATGAGGTTTCAAAGGAGATACAGGGTGAGATACCATGGTGTATGATGTTTGCGGATGATATAGTTCTGATAGGAGAAAACCTAGAAGTTGTCAATAATAGGTTAAATGAGTGGAGGTTAGCCCTCGAAGAAAAGGGATTGAGAATTAGTAGAAATAAAACTGAGTATATTGAGTATGATTTTGGACAAAGAGACCAAGAAGTTGAAGGAATGAGGAGACAACTGACAATAGATGGTGATGTGATAGGTGAAGTTGAGAGCTTTAAATATTTAGGATCTTTTGTTCAAAAGGACGGGGGCTTTGACATTGATGTAAAACATAGGATTAAGTGCGGGTGGATGAAACGGAGAGAAGCATCGGGCGTGTTATGCGATAAGAGAATTCCAATTAGGCTGAAAGGTAAATTTTATAAAAGTGTAGTGAGACCAACTATGCTGTATGGTTCAGAGTGTTGGGCGGTTAACAGGAGAATAGAACAAAGTATGAGTGTCGCGGAAATGAGAATGCTTAGATGGTTGAGTGGAGTGACAAGAGAAGATAGAATAAGGAATGAATATGTGAGAGGTAGTGTTGGTGTAGCGCCAATTGTGGACAAGATGAGAGAAAATAGGCTGAGATGGTTTGGGCATGTGATGAGGCGAGAGGAAACGAATGCAGTAAGAGTGGTTATGAAGATGGACGTTGAAGGGAAAAGAGGAAGAGGAAGACCAAAAAAGAGATGGTTGGAGACTTTGGAGAATGACATGAGGGCTGTCGGTGTGTGCAGAGATGTGATTGACCGAGTAAAGTGGAGGTGTAGGACAAGGGTGGCCGACCCCAAATAGTTGGGAGGAAGGCGAAGTAGAAGAAGATATATTAGATATTAAGGAAATAAAAGGTATTCAAATAAATAATTAAAATAAAACCATTTATTATTTTTTATATTTTTAATATTATATACTTATTGATAATTTTTATACTTACATTTTAATTATTGGCTCTAATTGTATTAAATTACAATATGCATTATTTATCAAGATTTGAGTAACAATATATTTAAATAGATAATTTAAATTTATATTTACCATGCATGTATGTGTAAAGTTATACAAGAAAATAGATTAAATAAAATCAGTGAAAATGTTTTAATAAGACCTCTTATAGCTTATAGATTTAATATTTAAATGCAATAATTTAGTAGGAATACATTTAATTTATAATTTAAGATTAAATCAATTAAAAATGTTTTTAATTATATAGATACATCTAAATAAATAAAAAGTTAGTAACAATTAAGTTATTGATTTTTTTTTTTTTCCATTATACACTTTTTAGTCCTTAGGCAGCTTTCTGTCAAAAGTCTCCATTTTTGATTACTTTTACATAGATATCTTAAAATAAATTATAATAGTAATTAAAATTAATTTTTAAAATAAAATTGTATTAATGAACATAAGAATACAAATCTAAAATAAATATAATACAAGTATGGTGAAATTTACACTAAAACATTGACAAAAGTTTATTAGATCATTATTTATTTATTTTATATTATGTAAGTTTTCTTAATAACGATTATACATGGTATTATTATTATTGTTATTTATAAATATTATAGTAAAATGAAGACCATATTCAAATATAAAATAGTGTTTAGATGTTTAAGAACAATTAAAACATTACAACATAAAATAATTTGTAAGGATAGTCTTTAATATATTTATTGGTATTAAGGTAATACAACTTTATGATTAAAGAAAAAAAGTAAATAAATTTTCAGATAAAACACACATTAGTACATCGTACAATTTAATCGCCTACATTTAGGTCACACCTTTTTACCTGACCATGCATACAAATTGGATTTAAATGACTCCTTTCTGCACCCTATATTTAACAGAATTTTTTTGTTATATTTCTCACATTTTTTTCGAATGTCCTTCCTTGCACTTAAAATGCACCATTTTGTTTAACTCCCTAAAAGCTTTTAATATCATCCCTAACCATTTCTCTATCCTTAACTCTACTTCAGAAATAGCCATAACTCAAATCATAGTATTTATTTTGGAAGCTGGCTTTAGTTCTTTGTTAACATTATTGTATTATGTAAACAGTATTGTACAATTCTTATCTGTAATTGTTATTATCTTAAATTTTTATTATCTTTAGTTGTTACTATCCATAATTGTTGTGTTATAATTGTATATAAGAAACTAATAAAAATAAAAACACACATTAGAATATTTGACATAACAAGTTTTTATTTTACAAGGAGTTTGTGAATGACACCTGCATGAGTTTGCATAGCAGTTTTGTGATGAAAAGTCTTTAAGCAGCATGGACAAATGAATCGTCGCAAATTTCCACATTCGTATTTCACATGACGATTTAAGGTTTTAATAGTTTTATAATTTCTGCCACAATTGTTAGGGCAGAAGTGACGAGAAGTCTTGATCAACTGAGGAGAACATTCTGAAATTACAATTAAAATTTTAATTAAGTATACAGATCATTATATAACTATTATTTATACATGTAGTTATAAGATTAATTTAAATATACATCACTTAAAGAAACATCAATCTTAATCAAGAATATAAAAAAATAAATAAATATATAAAAATAATCAATAGTTCAATAAATAATCAGTTTTAATTTGGAAATTAAAGTATTAATTAAATTTAATAAACATCATATTTTTTACATATAAAGTTTTGTTGAACAGTTCTAACATTATATTATATTGACTTATAGAAAAATGATACAAAAACATAAAATATGTCCATACAGTTATATTTAGTTATTAATGAAGTTACCAACAAAATGTAAATTACTTCTAATAAGGAAATTTGAAGAAACATGGACAATTTGCTTTAAATATAATTTTTTTTTTTTTACTATCAATAGAAAAAAGACTTACATTTATTGACAGAAAATATATATATGGTAATTAATATGTAATATCTCATTATATACTAAATTAGTAAATAAGTAAATTTATAACTTATAAATAAGGATTAAATATTGATTAAAGTCATAGATCGATATAATAATATATAGATGACTGAAAAAGAAATATGATTGCTAGGATTATCTTAATAAATAATAACTAACAATTCAGACAATTTACATAACAATATCTTTACATAAAAGCTTTTGTTGAATTAGTTCCCTACTGTAAAAAATTTAAATGTCAGAAAGAGTGCCTTTGATGGGTGAATTTATCACGAGTTAATTTCATGCCTTAGAAAAATAAAATATGATCCTAAATTATTAATGCACCTAAATATTTATATATTTACAGATTTTTTTTTTCTAATACAAGCAAGCAATTTTTTTTAAATAGCTGGGATAACTGAATGGTCACAAGTCTCCACATTCATAAATCACATGTAAATTTAAGTTAACAAATAATTTTGATCGTTTGATATTTAAATTTTAAATTATAAAAAAAAAAATAATTTAATAAGATTAATCAAATTAATTTAAAGTCATCAATACATATCATAATTATTTCTACATATATTGAAAGATTTTTGATAATTTACTACACTAATTTAATATAAATTACATTAATGAATAGTTGTATTGTTTTTTGTGTATTTCAAACAGTAGTTATACAATACCATACAAAATTAATAAAGTTAAAACTTAATAAATTATTATTAAATATGATTTATGTTTGAATTATGATACATTTTCTGTCGCAAAAGAATCATTTACTATCATTGAATCTAAAAAGTAAATAACACATTAGGGATTTTTTCTTCCTTTATGATTTACCACATTTATAGGGGATGACATATTTTCATTAACATACAAAGCTGTAAACAATAATAAAATGCTCAAGTAATGTATACAAATTTAATAGCTTTTTATAGTATATAACTTCAGAAAAATTAAACATGGAAAATGTCAAATACTATGATATAAATGATAACAAATAAAAGCAGTGAACATATTTTAATAACACCTTCTATGACTTATGATTAAAATTTCAATGAATTATTAATCATAAGTCATAGAAGGTGTTATTAAAATATGTTCACTGCTTTTATTTGTTGTCATTTATATCATAGTATTTGACATTTTTCATGTTTATTGTTTTATTTTTATTTTCCATGTATTATTTATGATTGAATAAATTCAAATTTTTTATAATTATTTGGATATAAAAAATTAGTAATCATCTGGTTATTGCGATAATTGTTTGCATTATGTATAATTTAATTCTTTTGCAGCTTCTATTTTAGGTTTCTACTTCTAGCATATTCAATTTTTGCCAATTCTTTTATACTTTCCAAATATTTAGCCTATAGATCTAATGCTAAAGTGGATTTTTTATCATCAGCTTATAATTTGATTGATTAGTTAAGTACATAACACAATAGTTAGAGTAAGTACTATATATGATAAAAAATTTTTTTAGTAAAAACAATGTAACCTCTTACTACTTCCAAATTAATTTGTGGAATAGCTTTTTATTAAAACACACCTAAGGTAATTCAAATATATTATGATATTAATTATCATTCATAGTTTTATTTAATGACATAAAAGAAATCATACAAAAATTATATATCCAAAAATTTATGAACACAAATGCAATGTTTCTTAAGATCATATTTCTGAGCGAACCATTTCCAACAAGAAGGACATTGAAATTTTCTCGGAACTCCACATTCCATATTGAGATGTCTGGTCAGATTTCCTTTCCTTTTTTGTCCTTTGTAGCAACGACCACATTTCTTTGGACAGTATATTGGATCAGGTAAGTAAATTCCTTAAACAAATAATAATAAAGTTATTGTATATTTCTGTACAATAAAAATATAAAAATAACAGCTATTAAATATCTAGTTAGATCATTATTTATAAGTTATATAATTTAAACATTTATATTGCATACATCACAAAGCATTTTACAAATAAAATATATAACTATACATGATGTAATAATTGTGTAAACAAGAATTAATTTATAATAAATGCCAAAAACTATCAATGTTTATAGATTAATAAAAATCATTATATTAGTGTGTATGAATATAAGTTTGTATATTTTAATAGCAACAATGAAACACAAAATTATGGATATGTATAGTAATAAAATAAATAAATGCATGTTTTTTTTTTTTTTTAGTATCATGAAGTTTAGTCTTTAGATACTTATATTTTGACTTGAATGATGCCAAATAATAATTCTACAATAAAATTGTGCATACAAAAACATAGTAGTATATAGTACATAAACTTCTTAATTCACGATCTTTGTAAAATTTAAAATGAGAACATTATTATTACATAACCACATTTGTTAATAATGTTTATACTTTACATATCTTTTGATTTTATATACATTAAAATAAAAATTAATCCATTATACATTTTAGATATATTTACTTATAACTAACATTATTTAATGTAACAGTAAAATATTAATAAAAGCTACATTAATAATAGTAAAAGTGAATATGACTAATAAACATATATTTACAAATATTTTGTTTCAATCTAAAAAAAATGTATACTTATGATAATTATACAGATTATGAATACTTTAATCAGACCATTGAATTTATTTTAATGGATGATTTAAGGTTTCATTGCATGGTAAGCCATAAAACAAGTTTTAGGGCATAATGCTGGTTGTCCAGGACAAGCTGAACAAAATACATTAGTACGTTTCTGTCCTAAACCTAGCGATGAACACAAAACACAACGTCGTCGTTTCTTTTGACCCTTATTATTTTTTCCCACTATACAATGATAATGTAAGTTTATTGGAGATGATCTTGGAGTAATATCTGAAACTGAAGGACACCTCCCTGAAATAAAAAAATAAATAAATATTTGTTGAAAACAATATTTTATAAAGTAGCTTGAAAGCAAATATATGTACAATAACTTCCTATATATTTTACCTTAACAAAGGGAGGATAAAACAAGCATTAGTTATTAATAACTTTATCTTATGCCATATGTTCTAATGTAACAATAATTAAAAAATGGGTGAAAGCTCTATATTAACAGTATAAAGCATGTGAAAATTTAAAAGTTACCATCTGATATTTTTTTACGAGTTATAAAAGAAGTAGATTTTGTAATAAGTTACGTTCATTAATTTTTCTAGTTTATTTTTAATTATATAAATAGTATCAGGTACAGTACTGTATCAACCAAATATTGTGCCAGGAGCAAAATTTCAAAATATGCTCTAATTAAAAATACAACAATTATTTGATATGATTATCAAAAATTGCTTTAATTAATATAAATCCAATTTATACAAAGGACGTTGAAAATTTTGTAAATAAAACATACAACATTAACCACCGTTGCAATTTTTAACATAAAATTTTTATTTTTTTTGTCCTCCCAGGAATTACACCTTTTCTCTCCCCTCATTTGCTATGGTCCTGATCAGACGGAATATATCCGTAATAATTGCTCAAACATTGCCTTATACTCGGCTAACATAAAAAATGTGTATAAATCATTCAATTATGACTTTTGCATTGTATAAATATTAAACCCTCAGGACAAAAAAAAAATGATTAAAATTATTGGCAGTCCTAAGCCTATAAGTAGAAATGAAAACTAGTGTTTTCTATACGTTTAACATCTTCAAATGCATTTAACCATTAGCTATTTTCAATCCAATACCCTATACACAGTGTGAACTTTGGGTGATTTACATAAAGTTGCAATAATACTTGTGTTACAACAATTTTTATCTGGAGTACACGATTATATTTTCCACCTTTTTAAAATAATTATAAGTTATTTGATTTATTAATTTTCTTGGTTTACCATTGGTAGGTAATTGTAAGAATTTTTTGTGTCATTTTATTTCACAATTGTGATAATTGCCTGTCGTAATATGAAATTGGTGAATACTTTTTGATATATTGTTATTCAGGTTCCTCTATTTGAACTTCTGATTTTTACTTCTCTTCCTGCTCTTTCGAGAGTCTAGATTTCGTGCTTCAATAAAATGTTTTATAATAAAGTAAAACAATAAAACAAAAATTAGTAAATGGTTAATACTCGTAAATTAATACATAAATAAATAGTTTATATGTATAAATTAATATATGTTTAGCCTGGAGTATAATTATATTTGTAATATAATTTAAATTATAATTTGAAACGGGTCATAAATAACAAATATAATAATACTCTAGGCTTAGTATTTATTTATACTCGTATATAAGAACTTTTTAGTTTCATTCAACCCATCTAAAAATACGTGAATTACTTGCATGTTATGGTTTATTCGATAAATTTTTTAGTTTAAAGTTTTATAGTCTCTTTGTCTATTATAAGGTTCAACAATTATTCAACTTCTATATAGTATGAAAGTATGTCTTTTCTGGATTTGTATCGGGTATAATTCAAATTACAAATATATTAAATGGGTAGTGATTCAATATTTGGTTATAGAAAACCACATAGTTCTTTCTATATTTCAAATATTTTGTGTGAGCCTCGCTGATTTAACATATTAAGACTTCTTAGGTAATTTTGGTAATTTTGGTAATTTACAAATATTCTAAAATACATTGAAGGTTTCAATTTCTTTCTAATCGAAATAACCCTATTTGGTAACTAGATTATTTTGACTCGTTTCCTTTATGAAACTAAGGTTTTTCAAACTTTTTTATTTAAAAAATGAGTATCTTCAGGATAGCACAAAGCAAATATGATAATTTATATACATTTTAACTATAATAATATGAGAAGAGAGTCTAACAAATGGTGGAACCCAACGTGATATATTATATTAGGTTAGTAAATTTCTGCAATATTTGTTCTTGAGTCAATAGGTGGGATTGATGGGTTGAGTATTGGATGATATGTTATTTGTGATACTAATGGGTTGGTATGGGATTGTAGTTTGGAATAAAAATATTTGTAATGTTTGGTAGCTAATTAGTCAACAGATTTTATTTTTACGTTAAAAAGGAGTTGAATAAACCAAAGAACGGAGGTAATTATACGGAAAGTAATTGAGACAGGAATGCATGTGCGAGTTTGGAATGCAAATGCTCATATTGATCGAAAAAATTTAAATACATAATAAGTTTGATATGGATTGTGAGTTTCGACTTTAAAATTGGACGAAGTAGATGTAGTTGGCTGTTGAGGATTTTGACAAACAGATTCGTCAAGATTTATTTTTATTCGCCATTTAGCTGCCATGTTATCGATGGAATCTAAGTGACTTTGTAGAAAGTTGTCAAATTTGTCAAGGTCATTAATAGTTCAAATTATTGCGGTGTTGTCGAAATTAAGCTAGAGTAAACAAGACCAGATATTTTATCTGATGGTTAATATCTAGTGTAAATTCTATACTAATTTCTTCCTTTTGATTATTTTGAAATTTGTTATTGGATTTATTGTAATTGAATCCCTAACAATAAAATCGTATAACATTTTACATTTGAGATTATTTGAGTCCTTGTATATAACTGTATAGTGGAAAATGTATTCAAATATTTTATACAGATCGGAAATGTAGATTAATTATCTGAACTAGTGTTATCACTCATTTACTATCAAGTTAAAATTAAATAGAATTTAATTATACATCATCAGTAACGGCACTAAGCGAAGATTCAGTGTACGATAATAATGAAAATAACTATAAAATGCACAATACTAATGAAAATCAATAATCTAACATAATACGACTATAATCAATCCAAACTAGGTGCTTATATAAACTACTTTCTATAAATACTTACAGTAAGAATCACCATAATATTTAATGCAAGATGTTTGTAGTTGTGCATTATCGGCTACTAATAACAGGCTCAGAGTAGCTTTCATGGAGGCTAAAAATTAAATAACCTTATGCTGACAGTACACAATCGTCGAGATAGTCTTAGCGAGAAGTTAGGCTAGGCGAAGAAGCGCGAGTGCACGTAGTACAATTCTCGGCTTAATTCGGGTTACAGACACTCGAATTCTGTGCTCAGTACTTCGGTTAACAGTTGTCTGGCATTCGTAAACTAGTGCTAGAAAATACTTCATAAGCGAGAACGCACGAGTATGAACAAGGTGCTCTCATGCTCACATCTAGACTGGCCTTGTGTCCTTTGCAGAGCCGTCAAGAGCTTTTGGGGGCCCCGGGGCTGATCAGTTCCAGGCCCCCTTACACTTGTTTGGCCAAGATGCATACTACTTGTACATATTTGGTACAATAAAAATATTAAAATTTGTATCTTATGCTATGGCGAATGACATTATAAAATAATTTTGAATAAAAAACTGAGACGACGGGCCCTTTCAGAGGTACGGGTCCCGGGGTTCTAGCCCCACCCTCTCACCGGCCCTGGTCCTTTGACTCAGGCAAAAAAAACCGCCTTCCGACGTAGATATGTAAATGCGAGGTTAAGCGAGACATGACGACACGAGAGCGTCCAGTTCACTCTCGCACTCGGCTGTTATTGAATGTTTTAGCGAATGTGTACTGCTGGGATTAGAGGTGTTGAAATACGTGTGTATTATAACGTTACAATGTTTATAAATAATGCAATTGTGATATTCACCGATGATCGGTTATTGTTGACGAGACAAAAAAATTTAAATCGTAATGGAATATGTCAAAATTGAGTAATTTCGTAATTATTTGAAGATTTCATGATAACCATGATATAAGTTAAATTCATAATTTTAAAAATTATTAACTTGAAATAAAAGTTAAGTAATTTAAATTAAAATGCAGTGATTAAAAAATAAGTAGTGAAGATCCACCAGAATTTCCTTTTGCACCACTGTCAAATATGAGTTGAGTCGATATAAATAAAAATAAGAAAAAAAAAACGTTATTTGTCCAAATCTCTTCATTAGATTACTTAATAAGAAATTTACGACAATATAATTGAAAATAATAGTAACTATTATTTTCAATTAGCAACTTTTTAATAAGCAACTGTTGCTAATCAAGCGTGGCAAATTTCTGACATCGCACTATTACAAGGGTTCTTGATACAGACGCAAATAGGGAAGGGACAGACTTGGTCCTCAAATATTAGTCTTTCCTCCCTAAATATTTTCTTCTCATCCTTATAATAGACACAGAAACAAATTAAAATGTATAACAAAAAAAATTAGCACCCCCCAAAAATAAAATACTAGTTGCGCCTAGGGTTTCTGACAACGAAGACAGTTTATTGTTAACTATTAACAAAATGTAGAGTTCAATTCTATTTTTAATATAATAAATATAATATATACACGAGAAAATTATTTTACAATGAAATAGATAAACCTATACATCTTTTTGAAAATAAATATACGAAATAAATAAAAATTTATTGGTTTCGATTAATATAGGTAAGCATGGTAGTATAAATACACGGAATGTCGAATTTTTTTTTTTTGCAACGTTATGTAGTTACGATTTTTGAAAAATTAAAGACTATATATGATAATACTTATAATAATCTTATTTGATTTTTCAACGTTATAATAAATCATTTTCAAATTATTATTATTTTTAAAAATTAAAACACATAATAGATAGAGTATAAACAATTGTCATATATACAATCGTCATTAAGTTATGGTTTATGAAATTCTTTAAAGCACGTGTCAACACAAAGGCCAGGCTGACCAGGGCAAGCAGCACAAAAAACATGAGTCCTCTTTCGACCTCTTCCAGATAATGCACATAGTTGACATCTTCGAAGTTTCTTTCTTCCCTTTTCATTTCTATCAACTACGCTTGGAATATGTTGATCTTGTTCATCAAAAAATATCAAAGGATCCCTATGGATCTCAACTATAAAAATAATTAATAATATAAATCAATATCAATCAAATATAAATGTAGTTTATAAAGCAGATAGTTTAATAACTTAAATATAACAGGAAAATATAAGAAATATGGCGATTATAGCATTATGTATAAGCATTTTTACTTAAAACCATCTCCAAAAAAACAAAATGTTACATATTGTTTTACAGGTTTTTATATAATAAATAATCATGGTAAACGTACTATTTAGTTTTATTATTAATCTAAATACAAACAGTATTAAAAACAATTTCAAATAGTATAATAATAGATGTTAAAACTAATGGTCCAGCTCGTTGAATGAAAAAAAAAAAAAAAAATCATAAATAAGTTATACTATATTTTAATAATTTAAGGACAAAGACGAAATTGTTTTTGACATAAACAATATTGGAATGCTTCACATTCTATTATTGAATACTTGTTGAGATATTTTTCATAGTAAGTTCCTGTACAACTTTGACCATAATTGTTTGAACATGGAATTCGATAGACTTTTTCCGTACTGTAGTGATCTATAAATATAATTTATGTTAATTTTATAAATTAAAATCTGAAATTGATATTTTTAAATAAATTTAACTCATTAAATAAAGGTATGTATTTTATGATGCAATAGTAAATATGGGTGTTATAATCAAAAAATAAATATACTTTTAAGTGTAAATTAAAATAACATGTATAAAATAATAAAAAATATATTTATATTAAATTTAAGTTCATAACATATTTGTGTTACAATATAGTTAATATTAAAACTCAACTACAGTGTAACATAAATATCTTTAATTTAAAAATGTCCAAGTAATACACATATTTAATATTGATAACATCATAATTATAAGTAGATAAATATGGTTAAATTAATGGTTAACGAAAGACCATCAAAAATTATTTCATAATTTCAACAGAATGGAATCATTTTTGAATAAATGTAATATTAAAATGATTGTTCATTTTTATATTAATGTAAAAAATATCTTCAAACTTTTGTAAGCTCTAAAATAGTTGTTGTTTGAACATCAAAATTTAGCATATTATGCGGCTATTTTGTTACAATCTAAAAATAAAGATTTTATCAATTGCATGAGTAAAGCATAACACAATATACAAGATATACAGATATACAGATACATATACAGAAATACAGATATACAATATTTATAACTCATTATTTAACAGAGCAATCACATTATTATTTATTTAAGAATTCAGTTTTGTAATAAGTATTTTAAATTAAAAACAAGTAAGGTCAAATTGACGTAAACAATCTTTAATCATTATTGCAATATCAATAAACTCGCTTTTAATATAGTTGAGCCACATAAAAATATTCCAAAAAATATATTTTACAGCATTAGTTATGAATCTAGAGTAAATAATTGTTGAAATTAAATTGTTCAATAATAATATCTTGTACAAAGGATCTATATAAAAATTCATATATTTAATACAATTGAATTCTTATATAATCCATATTATAAAAATATTAAGTGATTTCAGTACAAATTGTAAATAATAAGAAAGTTGAAAAATGCCATATCAATTTAAATACATTTTAACCTTTTACTTTCATAATACATAAATCAATACATGTAAACACATGTTCTATTATAGACATTGAAATATAATACAGAAAGAAAAAATAAAATATATAAAATATTTGATGATTCACCAAATATGGTTAATGAGAACTATGTATAAAAAAACATAGTTACTGATACAGCAATAATAAACATTATTATAGATATAATACATAAGATTATTGATAACTACTAGTAGTTATTTTTTTTTACTTATGTAAAAACTTATTATACAACTACATTTTTATAATTATTTTTTAACAATTAGTTTCATAAAAAAAAAAATTAAACAAAAACAAAAAAAAACAATTTTAATTTAGACAGGTACTGTAAATTAATAACTAACAAATTTATATATACAATTCATAATAGAGAACTACAATTTACACGTATACTAAATGAGAAGTATTTTTTTACATAACATAATTTAAGACATTTTTAACAAATCAATTAAAAATCAAAGTAATTTTGTGGGTTTAAACATAGTTATTGGATGTATAAAAATAATGCTGATTAAAAAAAACAAATTATTGCAAATGGTCTAGATCTAAATGTCAAATATATGAAGATCATTTATTACTATTTTGAAAACTTTTCAATGATTTATAATAACGTCTTAAAATTAGAAATTTTTAAAATCATAAAAGTAATTTGGTTGATAGATAGGTAGTATAGAGATAAATTTTTTTAAATAAATATGTTGTGTATATAAAATATATAGTTATTTGTATATGTGTGAGTAAACATATTTTTTTTTTTATTTAAATAAATATTATAAATAAAAATACTTGAAAAAATTAATAAAACATGTTAATTCATCGGCATCCTATGCACTGTACCCATGTGAGTAGATAGATAGTATTTTTGCGAAAAACGTCTAAAACAAATGTTGCACATGAATTTTCGTTCCACGCCACATTCGTACACTAAATGACGTCGTAGAACTTTCTTTCTATGAGTACCTTTATAACTACGACCACAATTTTTCGGACATTTTGCTGGATCTTCTTTTGCAAGGAAATCCAAGTTTGCTAACCAATATCCTAAAAATAATAATTCAAAGATGCAATAAGTCAGTGGATAAATATAGTCTAAATATCATACACATACGTGCATAAAAGCAAAAGATAAAAACAAAAGAAAACATAATCAGAAAGAAATTACCTCAATTACCCAGTAATAAATACATTTATATAACTGTGAGCGGTGAGATATCTTAAATAATTTGTGTTACAAATAACTATAATTTTCGAATACTATTTTAATAAAAGTTAACTAAATTTTAAAATATTCAAGTTATTAAAACCACATTTCAATATTATATATTTATGTTACTTCTAATAATATTAAATAGTTTTAATAATTACATTATATTAAATATAAAAATAATTAAACACTACATTTCTCTAACGTTTCACATAACAATTATTTTTTTAGAAATTAAATGATAAAGTATTATAAATCCTATAATTACAAGGATTATTATAATTAAAAATATATGATATTTTCACATCTTCAATGTACTTACTAAATTTTTTTTACAACTTAAGGAACTTAGCTGAAAGTAATAATTTATTGTACATCACAAATGTTTATTATTAAGTTAACGTGATATATTTATTAAGCAATTTAAGCTCAATAATATATCTTACGAGGGACACAACCATGTAGTAAATTCACGGAGAGTCCAATTTTAATTTGTTTAAAGAGACATTATTATTATTATTATTATTATCTGAGATGTAGCGTTTAAATTAATTTTAAGTTAAACTTTTAAAGTATCAAGTTTTTGTTTAGTTATAAACAATTATTGAGATAATTCGTTGAAAAAATACATTTTTTAATTTAATAAATAAATTCATCATTATTGAAGTTCTATAAAAAATAAAAAATAATAATAATAATAATAAAAATAATAAGCTTTTACTCTAAATGGCTTTATCTCGCCTAATATGATTTTATAACCTAAATATTGTAATGACATTTTTATTTTATTTATAGGTTTAGGTACATGATCAGCACTCACGTAATATATGACGCATAATGATTGTATGCGTCCGTATTGTAGAACGTATTGTTGTCGGTCTATGGAGTGTACATCTGAGGTTATTTGCAAACATTATTTTTTCCGTTTACAAAGTATTACCATTAGATTTACCTCGTAAATTAAGTTTGAATTAGGGTTGCTAGATTCTGAAGAACTAAATCAGAACATATTGAAATGGTTTTTATTAATTTTTTTTTTACTCGCGAATATTAAGAAAGATAAGAAATGTGTACTTGTTAAGAGCATAGAAATGTAGAATTAATAATAAAAGATCCATTTTCGCCGATCACTGCGTGTTCACGACAAAATCAATTTATCAATAAATGAAAATCAGAATTTTCTTTATTATATACTTCATTCCGGAACACTAAGATAACTCTAGCTTACATTTACATACTCGTGTATTTGCCTCAATAAGTTACCATTGGATATATATATATATATTATTAACTGAAAGTTTTTTTTGAATTTAGAAAATATTAATACATTTAGTACGATACAGGGTAGATGCTTGGTAGATATTTAAAACATCGTCATTCATGTGCTTGATCAGAAAACGCACATGGTTGTAGATTGAATAAGTGTTCACATTCATTGATCTAAAAAAAAAAAAAAAACGTGTTAGGAAATCATAAATAAAAAATATTATATCAATAACAATTAATGATACATTTAATTAACAGAAATCTTTTTAGTTACATAAACTGTTCCATTAAAACACTATTATGAGAGTATTGTGATTTGTACAATTCAATTTAAATCACATTAGACAAACTTTGAATATCTTTATTAAAATCAACAGAAACATTTTAATGTTCCTAATTTTTTGCTGTAATTATAAAAAGTAATTACACATAATTACCATTGATTTTATAAAATACAATTAAAAATAATACAGTATACTTGTATTATAAAATGTTCATAATTCATGAATAATTTGTAACAAAGTTTTTATTTAAAAAATAATAATGATTATAAATATTTAGAAGTAACATAACTATCTACTATTATATTAATTAACAATAAAATAATGAAAAATCTATTTTAAAACAATATTATTATACAAACCATAATTTGCATGTCATATAAAAAAAAATATCAAAGTATTACAATTTTCTAAATTTAATAAATAGTATTAATTAGACTATTAAACTATTACCATACGCCCAATTCAGATTTCATCATTCAATAACTTGATATTAACGCAAAGAATACATTTAATATAAAAATTATTAAGAACAAGAATAATTAATTTTAAAATGTATAAATAACATATAATTGTAAAAAGGATAATTTAACTTTGAGAGGTCAGGTCAACATTGAGTTATAGAAGATGTTAGTGTGCATAAATGGTTATATTTTTACCATGATAAATTTCTGTGTACTTAAATCTAAAGTATTATATGGCATGGAAGAGATTTCTATCAGTTGTTTGGCACTAATGCATAATACTTGTGCGATGCACTGAAAATACATGCGTTTTCATGTTCGATTTCCTCGTGAAACGTTTTGTGCATATGGGACATTCAAACTTGGATGGAGTACCGCATTCATAAACCATGTGTCTGCGCAACAACTTTTTCCGATTTATTCCTTTGTAGAAGTGACCGCAGCCATTTGGACAAATCGCCGGATCTGGCATTGCACACCAGTCTAATAACTCGTTCATCGTTTTACCTGTTCAGATAACATGTTTATAGTCATCGAATGTTTGAAATATTATAAACTACTATCAATGTATTTGATTTATACTAAATAGTTTTTTTTACGGTACAAAACAAACACAATTGAATATAAAAATTAAAAATAATTAATATATATATATAAAAGCAAATGTAGAAAAATACACATAATAATTAAATTCCCGAGGGTTTATTTTTTCATGATTGATAAAAGTACAGAATAATTGCGTTAGGTTTAAAATATTTTTAAATTACGCAAAACACAGTTGGGATAGGTTATAATGTAATTTAAAATATATTTGCTATTAATTACTTGAAAAATATATTTTAATATTTCTTGTAATATTCACTTGTATGTTTCTGGTAAGATATTTTAAACATTGTGCATATCGTCACTTCTGACGAATACCGCATTAAAAATGTATAGCGGTATTCGTCTCTGTATAATTTATCACAAATTTAAGCACACTTCAAAATATTTCCTAAAACGAAAAATAATAATATTCTAATAACAATAATAAATGACCGAAACATCATTCAAAGATAAATTGTCTTAACAAACGTGTAATGTTAAGGCTAACACAATATATGTAAAATAAATTAAAATACGAGAAGATCAAGAATTGTAAAAATGTACATTAACTATATTTTTAACAATAGAATTACAGAAGAGTCTTATAAATAATCTTGCTTATCTACCATCACAGAACTTATTAATATATTCATTTTTTAAAAGAAAAAATTATTATTAATTATTTAAATATCGCAAAAATATCAATTTAGAGGTTTATAGTTTTTCTATAAATTATGAACGTATAAAGTATAAAAGAACTGCATAAGAATATGGGGTTTAGGAAGTAATTAACTTCTGTTTCATAAAATTGTTTAAAATGCAGAATTATTTACAAATCCATAAACATTTTTAAATATAAATGAATACAATTTAATTAAAATATTGATTGAAAGTAGTGGTTGGTAATTTGAAATTTTTTTTAAAAGTATTTCAATATTCTGTAGGAGAAGACTCTAATTATTAAGCTATGTCTAATTTAGTTTTTAATAAACACATTGATACATATAATTTAGTATGCATTCAATTTGTTATGAATTTGTAATCGTATATGTATTTTTTATATTATCTTTTTATATTTATAAAATAAAATGAACACCGTAAAATATATATAAAAGAATGGAATAAAAAAAATTAGAAGTAAAATAAAAGCTGTAAAAGCTCTTTGAAAATAATTGCTGTTTGTTATAGACACGTTATTTATTCAACTGTAAAATGTTGATTAAGAAATAATTACTTTATGAATTCTAACTGAATGACATTTTAGTTGCCAATTTCTGGCGAAACGTTTTGAACAAAAAAAACATCGGAATTTTGGTAGAACACCACATTCGTACACCAGATGTTGTCTAAGGTGACGTTTTCTATATTGACCATTATACATTTTATCACAGTTTGGACAGTAGGCTGGATCTAACTGTGCGAGTTCATCAAGCTGAGTTAACCAGGCACAAGATGATTCTGAAAATAACAATATAAAATACATATTGATTTATGTAATGAATTTTTTTTTTTTATATAAAATACAGAAATATTTATGCTGTAACAGTAAAACTTATCATCTATAAAAATTATATTGCAAGTTGAAACAAAGAGAAATAATCAATTTTAATTTGTGAAATAAGGACAAATGTATATTTTATGCAAAGACGGTATTATTATTAAAGTTATGATTAGATTGAATAGTATAAATTTAAACAAATATTTAATATACTAATTACTAGGAAAAAATTATGATCGCGTAAAATAATGTCGAAAATAAAATATTAACAATTTTTACAACTAATACTAATGTATTAATAAATAAATATTGTTATTATATGATTTATAAATTATTATTAAATATACAATTATGTTTGTCTATGAATATTTTAACATATTATAAGACCCACCAAAAATGTACATATACGAGTATAGGTATATTATAAGTGTCTAAGAAACGCAGTAATATCAAAATGAAATTTATACTTTTGAAAAACAATAAATCTTGTTACTCGAATAAAGAGGAATTTGTGCATAACTGTAATAATAATGTGAACAAATTGAGACAACATTAATATAAGAACAATATTTCATATAATGTTTTTTATTATTTTTTATACAGAAAATCTTGTGACTTTTTTAAAAATAATTTTGTGTATCTAACATAATAATGTAGATCGAAATAAGGGTAAATAATTATATACATATCTTAGTACTAATTTAAGGCATATGTTGTTTGTGTACGCATATACAATGAGATATTAATGAGCATTTACGAACAAATTTCTTAAAACAAATTGAACATTCAAATTTCGGCAAAACACCACATGCATAGATTAAATGCTGTTTGAGATTCCACTTTCGTTTTACACCTTTATACGAACGGCCACAACCGTTAGGACAGAATGCTGGATCATATTTACAAGCCAAGTATAATAATTCGGTCATGTTATTCGCTGAAAATATTAATTCAATTAAATTATTTAATGAGGATTAGAAAAGATGAATAATATCAAGTTATTTCTAGTATATAATATCCAAAATCAGATTGTTGCAAACAAAGGAAAGGTTACTTTGTGATTCTTGCCACATCTATATACTAATAAAAATATATATATATATATATATAATTTTATTTATATATAATGTTTTATAATTGTAAATTTTTATTTCGCTTCAGTGCATTAAAAACAAGATAATGAGTAAGCATATAAAAGGAACATACGTGGCAATAAAGTAATATTATTTTAATAAGGTTTTTTAAATGTAAGTTCTTATTTCATTTTATTGCGCTTTATACAAAGTAATGAGTTAAGACTAAAAATGAACACACATGGTAATATAGGTAATAGTATTGTACATCACAAATTCGACAAACATAAATAACATGCATCAATTGAGTAAATAATCTTTAAAAATATGTTTTAACGGTGAGCAGTTGCCATATGATATTGTAACGATCGCTTTTGCCTGAGTCGTTTTTGACACAGTTTGCATTGGAATTTGATATTAACACCACACGTATTAATCATATGTTTTTTGAGATTATTCTTACGTCCCGTGCCTATGTATGAACAACCACAACCATTTGGACAGAACGCCGGATCATATTCAATAGCCACATCTAATAACTCTTCAATGGTATCTTCTGAAAATATAGTGATAGAATTGTATTACAATGTTGATATTAAACCAAGAATAAAAAATAAATTGAGTATACATCGAATCATATTATTTATTTGGAAATTTTAAAGGCATAATACTTGAACAGTTGATTTATATGAACCAAATACCGTGAAACAATTAGAGGTAAAATTCAAATGTAAATTAATATGCTTCGCATATAATTTGATAATAAATGTATCCAAACATTAGTTTCAAATTTTCAGATTAATGACCAGGCTATTAAATGGTAAACTATTTATAATTAATAATGACTAATAAAAATAACACATAATAAATCAAGCTTTTTTGTTTAAATAAAAAAATAAAAAAAACAAATGAATAATTCAAATGATTCATACACGAATGACAATTTTAAATATTATGATGAACAGTTGACTTGTGATATTGCAACGAAACCTTCTGTCTGAGTTTCTTATGGCAGAACACACAATTAAATTAAGAATGGAACCAAAACACACATGAGTCAAATGTTGCTTAAAATATGATTTGCATCGAACAATTAAACAATTAAACAAAACGCCATTAGAATAGTTCCATACAAAAATCTACCAACAGAGACCAGCATTGAAAACATTGATTTTAGTATAGTTTGAGCAATACAATTTAAACTGTATGAATTATTAAATCTTATACATATTGACAAGTAAAATATTTTAGCATACATTATTAATCAACTGTCATAAATATTAATCAGACCATAAGCAAAACCAATATATTTCCGTGATTAGTTGTATCTGAATTATTTTTAGCAAAGTTTACATCGGAATTTAAAACTATCACCAGAAGTTAAATTCATGTTTAGAATTCTGTTTTTAATTTTAAATAAATCACCATAATTGTTTGGAGAGAGTCCTAGATCACTTTTACAACAAATATTTAATGATTTTAATATGGTATTTTCTTAAAATATAATAACTTTTTTATATTATTTTAATTAGTATACAGCTAGTGCTGATGAATATTGAGATAGGTACATAATTTTCATAAAAATAAATAAGCAACAATTATTAAATATCTTTTGATGCTAACAATAAATCATTAATTTAAAATAAAATAGTATTCCTTAAAGTAAACTCAATAAATACCATGCGCAATAAAGAATAACCTCGTTAAAGTTGCTTTTACCGTGGTAGAAATTAATGTATCAGTTTTATTAATACTAAAATCATCAAAGCCAAAATTGGTTACACAGCATAAACTTGTTTAACCGTCACTCTCTGTTATCCATCATTTGTCGAAAAAATAGTCTATGATGCGATCGCATTAACTCGTTACGGTGTCTAACGCGGCGACTATCAAGTTTATAAAAATAGTTTGTAGTATCCAAAATATTCAGTAAACGCGACGATGTGACTAGTGACTGACAAGTAATCTGTGTGTGTGGATTAATGTTTTTGTAGTTTATGTGTCGTTTTTCGAAGAAGGCAGAAAAGCGGTGTTTTGTGTTCTTTTAGGATTCAATTAACAACTAGAAATTATCAAACGTTTGAAGATGAAACTACTTTCAATATTGTTTAGATTTATAATGATTAGAGGACAACAGTAAATTATATAAAAAGTGATGCTAAAAAAATTGAATACCATAAGTCGTTAATAGAAAGGAACAATGGAGTGTTAGAAGTCGTAAAACTATAAAACCGGTAAAATATTAGCAACTTAACAATGTTATGTATCAGTTTATTCAAGCCCGAAGTCAAGAAATTCCACTTTTAGACCCTATTGTAATGGCTAAAGGGCGGATGTTCATGCATTTGCATATCTTTTTCCTTTAATAATAAAATTTGCAGAATAGCATAGACATTTATTTTGTGAACTAAAGAAGACCAAATCAAAAATTCTATGCTGCATATATTTGCATATTTCGATTCATCTGTCTTTCAAAACATATTTATATTTTATTAGTGCATAATAATGCATAGGTATTTGGTATCTTTAGATTATACTTAATCATTTAAAAGGCCCCACACACTACAATGAAACACGACGGTTTTCATATTCACGGCAAAACACGTCAGTTTTTATCGCGCTGTATTATCAGTTGCACACACTTTTCGTGTTGAAAAATTGGATCATGCTTCAGTTTTCATTAAATTTATTTCAGTTGAGGTTTTTTTTTCGTATGCCATGAATTCGATGCAATTGTGAAGATAACACTATCGAGACAAAATAAAACTTAACGCCTGACGATTTAACTTGTTTTAAATATGCACTTATCACATCGGTAGATATTGATCGAAAATTTTCCCAATATAAACATTTTTGGACAGATCAACTACGTTCTATGCACTTTGAAAATATTTCAAAAATAATGATTATTCAGTGTAATGCACATTTAAGTAAGTAAAATAAAATATGTTTTACATTAATTAATAAAATTAATAATAATTTAATTTTTCAGATTAAACAATAGTAAAAGAACACCAATACATCAATTTTTTAATTGTTTTGACAGTTTTAACAAATATTATTTATTATTTTATATCAGATTAGATGTTTTTGAATATATTTTTACATTTTTTAGGAATACAATGATGTTTTCATCATATATTTAAGTTTTTTAGAACATGAACATTCACCCTTTAGTAATGACTAAAAGCCGAACTCACAGGACGACAGTTTTATAATGAAATAACTGTATGACAATTAACTATCAACGTATGTTTACATTTTTGTCGTACACTTATCTAAATTTCGCGACACTACTTTCGTGAAAACTATTGTGCTGGTGTGAACATGTCCGAAATATGCGTCGAAAATGGCATAGGCGGATATTGGGGGGTGCTTGGGGGGCTTACCCCCCTAAAAAGATCAAAATTATTAAATTTCGTAGTATAAAATATTAAAATAGGTACTAATTTTGCAACAATTGACATTTAAGCCCCTCCTAAAATTCAATCAAATCTCCACCTATGAACAATGGGATTAATCGACTGTAAGCTCTTTTGATAAATCAAAACAGTTTACAGTTACATTGTACAGTCTTCTACAGTTTATTGTTTTTAAATATACATCGTTATTAAATATAATATAGTTAATTGGTATTTATAATAACTATATTAATTCAATATTATGTCATCCACAAAAAAAGAATAGACTATTGATGAAATACATAAACTTATCTCAGATTATGAAAATAATCCTTGTTTATGGAATCCTAAAGAAGTCAAATATAAAGATAAATTAGCTGAATTATATTATTAATTATAATATACGATACATTTTTACATAATCTTCGAACATTTTTTTCACTTATCGTGTGAACAGCCATGATTTTTTTGTCCGTACAGTTCCGAACATTTCTATATACATATAAATGGTTCTGTGTTATGATAGTAACTACTGCAACATTTATGTCTCTATTGTGAGTGCGGCTTAACGCAAATGAAATAAATAAGAAAACTAAATGGCAATGCAAATTTCAAAGCAAGTATGGATGGCTTGATAAGTTTAAGTTTTTGTCATGGCATTCGACAACTAGACATTAGTGGAGAAGAACTTGGTGTGAATAGTGCAGTTATTGATGAATTCAAGGAACAATTCAAATTAGAAATACAATCTAATCTTAAATTCGTTAGAGAACAAGTTTATAACTGTGATGAAACTGGACTTAATTGAAATGCTTTACCACACAAAATACTGACATAGTTTTTGAAAAAAAAAAACAGCTCCAGGTTTCAAAGGTCAAAAATATCTGATCTCTACAATTATCTATTTAAATGCAACCGGCAATCATAAATTACTTTTGTCGCCAATTAAGAAAATCCAAAAAACCACGTGCGTTTAATAATTTCAACTTGAATACACTGCCTGTAAATAATTATTCACAAAAAGTACTTAGATGGATCAAATAATATTTATAGAATGGTTTCATAAAGTATTTTTACCACGAGTAAAAGTTCATTTCGCCAAGAAGCAGTTACTACAGAAAACGCTGTTGCATATTAATAATAATGACCTAACACATCCATTTTACGTGCATCTTTCTTCCAGCAAATATAATCCAACCCCTCTTTTCTAACTTAAGAAGTAGGGAATAATTGAGAATATGAAGCGTTGGTACAGAAATAGTTCAATCAAAATTTGTTGTCATCTAACAGTGCTATAGGTATTAAAGAATTATTCAAAAATTACAACATAAAATATGTTGTTTTCAAAGTTGCCAGTGCATGGGTTGACCTAACTTTATTGAACCTAAATATTAGTTGGAATAAACTATGGTCGTAAATAAATAATCAGTACAAATGAAGAAGCTGAGTCTGTTAAGAGGACGGTAAATGAAACTCAAGTCTTACTTTTTTCATAAAATATAAAACATGGCCGCTCAAAAAACTCAAAAAAGAACAGATGACAAATTATTTTGTTTAGTATTTTTTAGTATAGTAATATTAAATATTATTACAATTTTTTTATAATTATTATTTTATTATTTTTGTTTGAAAATCACGTTGTAAAATATATACATTTATTGAAAAATGTATGTTAACCTTATATTTGATTAACCATCATTGTTAGGACAGTGATAGTTAATCGGGTTTCTACTGTATTATACTATTATAAAATAAATGGAATTAGAAATAAAACAATTATATCACATGATTTTAATTAAAATTGTATTTATGATAAAAATTTTATATCAAACATTGGTATGAAAAATGTTTGTGAAATATTATTCAAACAACTGTTTTAAAAATAAATATTACTCGTATGATAGAATCATGATTTTTTTTTTACAAAGCTCACATTGACATTTTTGGCTGACATCACATAAGTAAATCATGTTTTATTTAGATTCTGATTTTGTTTGCGACTTGCATATCTAAATGAAACACCGCGACCCTTGAGACAAAGTGCTGGATCATTTTTACTTGATACGTTTAACAACTCAATCATGTTTTGCTCTGCAAATATTAAAATTAAATTGTATTATTTTATTGAATAAAATTGAGTAAATAGTTTAGATAAATATTGAGACACATTTTTTTTATAGAAAGGTAAATATTGTTTAATTTTCAATGTTTTTAAAAAAACACAACTAGAAAATACAATATATGATCAAGGATAATATGCTTTTGATTTTTCTTACCATAATAGAAATATTAGTATTTACCAACTAAAATATTCAGTATGAACAATGGTTTGTACAATTTAAGTAATAGAATTTAAAAAAAATAATAATTGTACAGCACAGTTCAAATGAAAACATATTTATTAAAAAATTATATTACACTGATTGATAAATTAAATATTTCTGTATTCATATATAATTAATTGTCATAAATATTAGTTAGACCATGAACAGAAACTATGTGATACTTCCAAGATTGTTTGTGTCTAAACTGCTTTCGGCAAAGCTTGCATTGAAATTTTGGACTTACATTACATGTGTAAATCATATGTTTTTTAAGACTATGTTTGCGACTCGCACCTCTAAATGAAACACCACAACCCTTAGGACAAAGTGCTGGATCATTTTTACTTGATACATTTAACAACATTATCATGTTTTTTTCTGAAAATATTAAATTTAAATTGCATTATTTGATTTACTTTAATATTGAGATACAACATTTTCATAAAAAAGCAAATGAGTTGACTTTCAGTATACTTAAAATAACAACAATATAATAAAAAGTATTTAAGAACCATAATTTCAAATACAATTCATGATTAATGATAATGAGTTTATGTCTTTTCTCAACATTGTAGTCATCTTAGTAATTGTCATCAATAACTACTAAAATCTTGATTGTAAAAAATGGATTCTATAATTAAGGCAATAGAATTAAAAATAAAACAACAGTTGAAATTATTAATAAAAATATATTTACATTAAAATAATTATTATATTATATACATTTATAAGTAAAATATTTCTATATTTAATTGTTATAAATATTAGTTAGGTGAGACCATGAACCGAACCTAAATGATATTGCCATGATTTTTTGTGTCTGAATTGTTTTGGGCAAATTTTACATTGGAATTTTGGATGAACACCACAAGAGTAAATTAAATGTTTTTTGAGATTTTGTTTGCGATAAATACCTTGAAAAAAATTACCACAACCATTAGGACAGAATGCTGGATCTTTTTTACTTGATTTGTTTAATGATTCAATAATGTTTTGTTCTGTAAATATAATAATTTAATTACATTATTATATTGAATAGAATTCTGTTAACATTGCTGATGAATATTGAGAAACGTGATTTCTATAAGAAAGCAAATATGTTGACTTTCTATACTAACAATACATCATAAACAATATCTATTAAGCTTTTCTTATCATTGTAGACACTAATGTGCCCATCATCAATACTGCAATTTTCACAATAAAAATTTGATCATATTATAAAAGAAATGAAATTAGAGGTAAAATAATTTAATTTAATGGTTTGAATTCAAATTATATTTATATGTTTTATACATATTAATCAATAAAATATTTTATAATTCATATACAATCAACTATAAAACCTAAATGATATTACCATGTTAGTTTATATTTAAATTTTTATTCTCAGAGCTCACACTGAAGTTTCAGGCTAATACCACATGTAAAATTTATTTATTTGTTGAAATTTTTTTTTACACAATGCACACTACTCACCTTAAAATGTAACTACATTAATTGTAAAAGAGTGCTGGATCATCTTTACTCAATATAGTTAATAGCTTAATCATATATTTCCTTACAAATATTAATATTGTTATGATATATCATTTCAATAGGAAGGCAAACTCAATTACCTTCAATGTCCTTAATCCCATAAATACTCCACTAACTTATCATAAAAAAGTATTTTTAAAATTAAATTAAGCAAATACAGGATATTAGGGCATTTATCACCATGATAGATACCTACACCAATACTGACATTTTAAGAATTTAAGTTGTGTATTACTGTACAAGAAATAAAAATAACAAATTATATAGGATTCTTTGAATTAAATGTTATTTATTATGAAAATCATATTACATAATCACATATATAATGAGTGTTGGAAGTAACATTTTAGAGAATCTTAAATTTTATTACCACTTTAAAAATTGTTTTGACCATGTACTACAACCATATGATTTTTAAAAAATGACTTGTGTCTAATTTTTTTTTTACAAATCATACATTGAAATTCTGGATAAACACAGCATGTTTCAAGCATATGTTTTTTAAGTTTGATTCTATAATTTATACCAGAACATGAATAACCACAGCCATTAGGACAGGGCACAGGGACATTTTCACCAGCTCTTTTCACAGATTTAGTTAATTTACGCTCTGAAAATATAAAATTTTAGTTGCATTAATTTATTGATTAAGAGTGTATATAAATATACGATAAAAATTAATATTAAGAAAAAAATGTTAAATATTATTTAATACTGAAATTATACCACCACCTATTGACAACAGAAAAATATTATTTAAACACATTTATAGAATAACATGTATAACAAATGGTATAATTTTGCCCTTTTCCACTTAAGTAACAATTATTAAGTATACAACATCAATTCTGAAATATTTTGAATTAAATCTGTATTATTTTGATAAGAAAATAAAAATAATAAATTCTATTGTAATTTCCAAATTTAAATTTTGTTTAACATTATAATCTTCTACATATTCAGAATTGATTATTACTTAAAATTAGATGCCCTTATAGTTACAAAAAAAAAAAATAAAAATAAAAAATATTTAGAATATCTAAAACTTCTCTAAAAATAAAAGCTAAACAAATAGAAAATAAAATAAATAATTTAAGTTTGTATGCTATTGAGATTTTTAGCGCAAGAAAATAATTCTTTAAGACATTAAGACAAAAATTATAAATGTCTTCATCAACATTGAAGTCCAGTTTTATTACAATTGTTAAAAAAATACAAAAGCGTTTATTTAAAATAGATAAATTCTTTCTTAAATATCCATACACCAGAAACAATGAAAAATTAATATAAACAAATAGCAAAGGCAGATAGGAATTAAATATACAACAAATTGTACTATATATACTACATTATATAAAATCATGTTAGGAACTGAACAATCAGTATCGCTTTATGAATGTTAGAACTTTTTATATGACGGTATATTGTGTAGCTAAATGTATTTTTAAAAAAAAAAATTTAGAATTGTAGCCATATGATTTTTAATATTGTATTTACAGTATGGACATTTAAATTTACAAAAACAGCCATTTGGATAGAATGACTGGATTGTTTGCACAAGCTTCATTTAACATTTCATGTTCATGTTCTGAAAATAAAATCATTTTTGTATATTAAAAATTGAATGTGAGTAAATTAAAATAAAATGTATATTATGTAATAAAAATATATGTATAGAACACACTTTTCTTAGAAGACTGTTAAATTTATTAATATATGTATTTATAATAAATGCTGAATCTAAAATAATTTTTATTTTCACATTACAGTAGTTTATAGTTGGAATCTAATAGTTACGAAAGCAAAGTAATACAAATCAGATTTCAATTTGTTTTACTAGATTTTTAACGATAAATATTATAATCAAAAATTAAAAATCGAAAACAATTTTCTAAATTACATAATTTTGATTGGATCCTTTGACACTAAATATTATGTGTACTCTGGTGAGAAAAATTGTGTATGAAAGTTAGATTGACTGTAAACTATTTGCAGAAAAATAGTTTAAAAATATTGATACTAGCATAAACGACCAATAAAAAATTAATATTGTCATGTTTAACCGTTGTCAGTAACGAGTGTTTACTGGTCTTGGTAGAAAATAAATGCTTTTATTTAATAATTGAACTACAAAAATAGAATATCTGTATATATTCTAGGTAGTTATATAATTTCTATGTCAATTATCATAAAAACAGAGATCATAAAACCCTTCTATCACTGTATATTTAATTTAAAAAAATATATCTGTAAAAAAAGTATGATTAATGTATGATTCATATTTAAATGGTTAGATTAAAAAAATATTGAAAAAAATCTTTTATCTGAATTGTTTTGAGCAAAATATTTTCCAATCATCAAGTGATTACAATAAAATGTAATCAATAAATACATCAGCATCCTTAGTGTTAATAATATATTATATTTAAGCATTACAAAATGTACATGTTTCAACAGTTAAGTTACTTTTACACTTGTTTTTTTTATAATAACTGTTATTATTTAATAGAGCATAATTATTAATATTTACAATGAAGCATGATAAATATATATAATTATAATACAGGTAATTTAACGGGTTTGATTTTTTAAAAAAAAAAAACATCCCTTGGTTATTTTCTTTTCTTTTCAAACTTTTTAATTTATATTTAAAAATATAACCAAATGAATTATTTGAAATCGTGACTTATGCCTTATGGGTGATTAGAGTACTTGTATTTGATTATAATTTTTATATTGTTTAATTATTATTTTATCTACTGATGGAACCATGTGCAATGCATGTCAGTCATATGTCATGAGGCTTCAGTTATTTTTTTAAACTATAAATATGTGTCACATCTACTAGGTAAAATTTTTCATTTCATGAAATAAAAACAATTATTTTTTATACTAACTACTTTACACAACTTCTATAGTTTTAAAATAAATATTTGTTTCTGCAACAGTTAGCATATCATTTTTTTGAAGCAAATAAGTCATGTCTATTATTTTACTTTATGATTGTTATTAAAATTTATAATTTCATTAAGTGAATGTGACATATATTCATATAGAATCAAACATTTGTTGAGTTAGAAGATTTAGAATTTATTTGGAGATTTACAAGTACAACAATTTTTTGTAAAATCAATTTGAGTCCAATTTTAAATGTTTGTTTAGGTCTTATATTCTGGAACTTTTAATTTTAAAAGTAAAATCTAACAAATTATAAACATTAATATTAATTAATAACAAATTTAAAAATATTTAACAATATAAAGATTTTTGTGAACACACATTTATAACACTAAAAAACAATTATTTATACTTCATAATTTAAAAAAAGACTATACAGTAGTATCTTAAATAACAGAAATTGTAAATAAAACTGACAAATTTTATATATTTGTGCTCAAATAGGTATTTTAAAATGTGAAATTGATACACAACAATTAATAACGTATAATCAGTACGTAATTCGTGAATTTTCAAAACAGTTTTATTATACTTGTATTTACTAAATAAATATATTAAATTGAATACAATTAAAAACATTGTATTATTCCCTAATGACTAATTTACTCAGTCCATAATTTAAAATCTGTTTCGCTAAATTGAAATGTCTGAGCAGAAGTTAAATCATATTTAATTCTGTATAAATCTAGAAAATTTAAACTTTTTTATGCAAATTATAAATAAATAACATGAAGTTGGTTAATAACTTAGACAAATAGATTGTAAAAAAAATGTTAGAGTTGTTTTAAGCAGTGAGCTATATATTTCACTACAATTGAATATTTTTAAATATTTATGAAAATTTATTGAACATCATATATTATTGAATATTATTGTTTTTTTTTTATTATTTATTGTATATTTCTATTTCATCACAGTGTTCTTGAATTTAACTTAAAGAACATTGTGAGAATTTACTCTATGAATTGTAAGACTTTCTTTTCTTGTATATATTTTATAACAGATATCACATCTGTACTTGAATAAAGACATTACTCCACATTCAAATGATAAGTGTCTTTTCAGATTACCCTTACGGTGTTTCCCACTATATGACCGGCCACAAGCATTCGGACAAAAAACAGGATCTTTCAAAATAAGTTCTTCGATCAGTTTAGCTATAACAGTGAAAACAGTAAAAATTAAATTAGTATTATTTTTATTGTGATCAATGTAAACAATAGAAGATTTGGTATGATTAAATGTTACAAGGTTACTCATGCAAATTGCAAAAAGCAAATTATTTTTCTATTATGAAGGTACATGTGTGCTTTTGAACTTGAAATAAAAATATAATTTATACACATGTTAGAATATTTTAGTTTGATTTATCAAGTAATCATTGGTTTCTTTATACACAGTATAAAATTAAATCTACAGAAAAAGCATATCACATGAGTATCTGAAATGGATATAATGCCCAATCATCTTAGTTTTATTGAGAGTAATTTATGTATTGTAAAATATTCTACAAATCTCAGGTCTATGTAATCAAAAAACTATTAGTTAAACACATATTTAAACAAGAAATCTATATAAAAAAAAAAAAAAAAAATGTTACATTGTATATAAGTGAAAAATAAAAAATAGAAAAAAAGTAGCATAAACAAAATGTTTCAATAACAATTATATTTAAATAGATTGATAGGTTAAATAATGATTATTTAATCCCAAGTTACTTTCACTCTATGCCCCAGTATTTGCTCAACCATTAAACTTAAAAATAAAAGCATACCTATCTTGAATGAGACAAAGTATCTAGGAATAATTTTAGAAAAACGCTCTAATCCCCTCATTAAAAATATGGCTTTTATGTATATCCCAGACAATCCTCTATGCAGGCTAAAATGTGATTGAAATCGCAATTTACTTAAGTGATTGTAAATTCAATTAAAGTTCTTAGGTGTCACTAAGGTGACTTCCTAAAAGTTGTTCTTAATGTTATGTTATGTTATACTTCATCTTAACTACTGAGTGCCCTACCCCATCTGTTAATCTTGCTATGTAAATACTATATCAAAATTACTTATTGTACCAAGTTGTTGTATAGATTGTAATTATATTTTCCAAAAAAAAAAAAAAAATTTACTAAATGTCCTTGTTTGTACAGATTGTTTTATATTGAATAATAATAAAAAAAAAAATGAATAATATTCAACACCATGTTCTCAAAAAGGTAATCTTATAAATTATTTGACTAATAATAATGTTAAAAGATTATGAATACTCAAAGAATTTTGTTGTTAATAAGTATAAGTACAAGTTTTTGATAATTTCCAAGTTTAACATATTGTAAGAGTTATTTTAAAATAATTTAAGTAATAATAGAATAGTGCTAGAAATTTAAAAAATATTTAGTTAAATTAATTTAAATTAATCCACATTAGTATAAGTAGTACACGTACATTAGTACACGTAAAATTAGTATCACAGCATATTATCCAACATTATCAACATTATTTGAGTTTTAGTTATATTTTATATTCAGTCAATTTACAAACGAGTTCACATTTATTTTACAAGATAATTCAGATTTGTATTATAATATTTGTATACAATTTTATAATTGTTTTGAAAAGAATGAGTAAAATTTAAATTTAATACAAATTAAATTGTAATGTAGAATAGGTTTTGAAAAATAAAGTATATGTATTAAGAATTACACATTGCAATACAATAATATATGCAATAGTTAAAATATTTTTATTTAATTATTATAAATCTAACACAGTAAATTTATTAATTTAACTTCTATTAACAGATATTATTATAAGTGACTCCTAACAAATGGTGACTGCTATCTAACGGTAAATTTTATAAATGTCTATTGACAATAGGTAGGTATTACAATGCATTTTAAAATGTTTCATGTATCATTACTAAATGTCGTTTTAAATTTTCTTTTCTAGTAAATCTTCTGGTACATATTTTGCAAAAGAACATGGGTGCTACGCCACATTCTAGTTTCAAATGTTTTTTAAGATTTTGTTTCCGCTGTGTGCCACTATAGAGACGACCACAAGAATTTGGACACCGCAATGGGTTGGATTCCGGTATGTTTTGATAATATAAACCTGTAAACATAATAAAGCTAATATTAATACATTTTCATATAATGGGATTGTTTGAACAACAATTTTTTGGTAGCATGGGGATTATTTAAGCTGTAAAAATAAATATTCACTAAAATATTTTAAGTGTTTGTTAATATATATAAATAGTTATGTAAAAATAAAGTAAAATATATGATATGATATATATCATTGTAAGACTGTTGAAAATGCATTTTGCAGTAATGATAGATAGTTACATTCAAGCTAACTTATCACTAAAATTATAACATAACATATCTAAATATTAAATATTCTTGAAAATGAAATAAATTATTTTTTACAACAAAATGAATACACTTTAAAAAAAAAATGTAAGTCAATTTATATATTTAGTTTTAGTTTTACTTGCTTTAAAATTAATTTTTTGGGCTATGAAATCAATGAAATAATATTTCTTTGAAGACTACTCTCATTATATAATAGATTTTAAATGTAGATCAACTAATTTATTGATAGTTCATGTATTCTGTCACACGAAAAATATTTTAACATATAATTAATTATTGTGAACAATTATTTAACCCAGTTGTGTTCATATTTGTACATTTTATTAAACTAGTAAATAATATAGGTAAATAATAACTAATATATTTTTACTTTCAAAATAAATAAGTATTAGAATTCAAATAAACTGAAAGGATATCAACAATTAAGAACCAATAAAATTTTGGTAGTTAAAAACTAAGTGTGTAATATCACAGAAAAGTACATAAGAATGTAAACATATAAAATGTATACAATTTAAATGGTCTATACAAAACAACACATCTTAGAAATTGCGGTTAGAAGGGTGTACATTATGTACATTTAACAGGTGTATTTTCAGTTGATACATTCGGAAATATCGTTTCTTACAAACGGGACAAGAAAATCTCGGAGGCATTCCACACTCAAATATGTGGCGACGGAGATTTATTTTCCGATGCTGACCTTGGTAAAATCTGCCACATTTGTTTGGACAATAGGCTGGGTCAAACACTATGGCCTCTTCTACACAGCGTAATATCTGTTGATCTGTAAACATGTATTGAGACAGAGTATTGGTATATAATAGGTATGTAATAACTTTACCAATAAATGCACTATATTATTATTTTTTTTATTTTTTCAAATTTATTTCAAGCGAAGCAACAGTACATAAATTTAATTCATAAGTATGAGTAATTTAACTAATTTGATGAGAACTTTTTACAACATTGTATCGTTTAAGTAAAATGCAGTTTTAAGTATACCTATATCTACAATAAAATTATTTTTAAAAAGTAATTACTCATTAATAAGCTGATAAATATTTCCTATATAATTTATTAGTTATGGAAACAATAATATAAGACTTAAATAAGTATTAATTTAGTTTACTAGTTATTGTCAAAATTAATTTATGAATACATATTATACTAACTAACCACTTTACATCAAAGTCAAACTCAACAGATATACAACAATAGATAGTATTATAAAATACAGTAATATTTTATTTAAGGTATGCACACAATTTTATTTTGTGAAGCTTTTTAAATTGTTCATAAAATTTAATAAATTTTAAAAATGGATGCAAGAGATAATTTTTTGATATCTTATTAAACTATTCATACATTTTAAACAACAAAAAATTTAAATAACAGGTGCATATCTTTGTTTGTTTAATTTAAATATATATTTGAAAACAAATTAAATAAAATACTAATAAAAACAAAAAAGATATAATAATAATTCAAAACAATTGGTAAACGTGTATGGCACTATATTAAAATTTTAAACTATTTATTGCTCGATTAGAATCAAAATAAAACAAATAACATAGTATTATGAAGTAGTATTGTAATAAGATCCTAAAATTATTTTATGAACTACTAGCATATGCATTTTTAAATTAGCTTTCAATGAGAAGCTTTTTGAACAGGCGAGACATTTGAATTGCGGCTCAACTCCACACTCGAATTTCAAATGCTTCTGTAGGTTGTATTTACGCCATATGCCTTTGTAACAGCGACCACAGTTTTTAGGGCAATACACAGGATTATCTTTTTCCCACATATTTTTTTTTTTTAACATAAATCCTGCAAGTAAAAGTACATCTCGGTTAAATTAATACCATACATTTATAAAATTAAATTTATTCATATCAGCCCAAAATAATTCAAGCAAGTTTAGATTTTGTTAATTATTTGATAATACTAAATGCTGAAAATAATTATTGCATAAACTTTTTTGTTTTCGTTTTTTAATCAACAGGTTATATGATATTTCACTATAATTCATAAAAATCACTTTTTAATACTTAACAAAAGCATAATTAATAAGAAATTAATTGCAGTGATTATACTATATTGCATAGGTACAACAATTTAATAGATCCATTGGTCTATTGTATAAAGAACCACAATATAGTGACAAATCTGGAATAATAAATAGAGTAGTAACACACAAATAATGATTAACAAGTATTGATATAATAACTGTTGGCAATTAAGTATCCAACTTGTACTTTTTAATGATAATATGTTTATAAATCAACTAAGTGAAGCCCAATATTGTTATATATTTGACTATAGTAATGGGCGCCAACAGATAGGCATTGGTAGACATAAATACATTAATAACGTTTGGAGTGCTAAGACTAAGAATAACTTTCAAATCAATCATAATAAATATGTTAACACAAACAATATCCTATAATAATATATAATTACTATTGTTGACTAATTATAATGTTATTAATACATTTTTACATGGACAGTAAAAATAACAATGTCCCTCTTTTTATTACTCATTGAATTGCCCCAATAGCAAGATGAAAAACATAATACAATAAAAATAAAAACAAACACATTTGGTTCTTAAAAATAACATAGTAAATAATTGTGAATCAAGAACATTTGAATAAACACTATTTATCTAATCTATTTGGCACCTTTTTTTTCAGTGAAATCTAGAGACTGGAAGTAATTTTTTCTTATGCTCCTGTTTTCCAATCACTTCATAATTTATTCATGGATAAATTTACAGTGTAATTGGGTGGAAGATAGGCGATGCCCACCTTACTCTCTCTAATAACTAAAATATGTAACTATTAAATTACATCTATATTTTTAAACAATTTAAATTAATAATTAACAACTATGCATTCATAACAATAGCATGGTAACTATAGGAAAAACTAACATTATACATTTATTGGAAATAAAAATAATATTTAAATATATTAGTACTTTCATTGAGCTTTTCTAAGTGACTAAAAAAACATAACAAATTCAATATATAAAAAAAAAATACAGTTTAATATATTATAACATGGTGTTAAAATTAGATTCTAGACCTATTTTATGAACAACTGACATATGCACTTTTAAATTAGCTTTTAATGAGAAGTTTCTTGAACAGGCAAAACATTTGAATTGAGGTTCTACTCCACACTCAAATTTTAAATGCTTCTGCAGGTTGTATTTACGCCACATTCCTTTGTAACAACGTCCACAGTTTTTAGGACAATACGCAGGATTATCATTTCCCTGCACTTTGGTTTTTATAAAATCTGCATAGAAAAAAAAATACATAAATTAAATTTTTTTAAATAATTCAAATATTATTAATTATAAGAACCAAAAATAATATAATTAAAGCAAGTTTATAGAATGATAATTTTTTTTTTAATTGAGTTACAAATGTAGCGATGAGAACTAATTGTAAATATAAAATTTTTTTTGTAACCCACAGGCAAAGATTTTCTTATTTTCGATTTGAATCAAAAACATAAAAAATGATTCAATAGGTACTAATTACTTTTAAAACTCAATACTCAAAACTCAAATATTTAACATTTATATTTATAATATACCTATAATATTTTGCATAAATATATACTAACTTGTAAAATGTACATATATATATATTAGTCTAAGTATTACATTATACAGTGGCGTATTTGAGGGGAGGGGGCGATGGGGGCAATCGCCCCCCCCCCCGAGAATTTTTAGACCAGGAAAATTTTATATAACTAATGGGTATAGGGTATTTTAGTATTTCATTAAAAAACAAAAATTCCGAAAAATTGTGTTGATGATAACAAATTATTGGTAAAAATCACGGTTATCTAGATAACCATGGTAAAAATGTACATACATTTTTCTTTGTGGTACACATGTCGTATATATGTATTTATATATTTACATTGCTTAAAACTAAGGACTTGTTCTTTTTCTTAAATTACATTAAAAACAAACTTATAATTCATCTCTTTGCTTATTTTTGTTGCTTTTTTTTGTTAGATTGAAAACATGGTTAAGATCCAAAATGAGGCAAGAACGCTTGACTGGTTTGGCTTTGCTAAAAATACATCATACTATATCAATAGATAATGTTATAAATAGATTTGCTAATAAAAAAATAGAAATATAGATTTTGTTTTATTAATAATGTTGCTTAATATGTTGATTTTTTTATCATATTTGTTTAACTTATTACTTTATAGGTTATACAGGTGCAATATAAAATTCATTATGTCTTGGTAAGTTTGTGTGAATAGTTGGGTAAACTCTTTTTAAATTCGCCCCCACCGACATGAACTCTCAAATACGCCACTGACATTATACAAGTTAGTATATATTTATGCAAAATATAATAGGTATATAATAAATATAAATGTTAAATATTTGAGTTTTGAGTATTGAGTTTTAAAAGTAATTAATATTGAATCATTTTTTATGTCTTGAAGTATAAATGAATCTACATAATATAATATTAATATTTTTGAAACTATAAATTACATATTGGTACTGGTAATCAATACAAATTGATAGTATAAAAATCAAACAAAAATTACAATTATTTTAACTTTTCAAATTGTCAAAATAGTTATGAATTTATCTCAAATAGAATTTTAAAATGGTTATATTTTTGAACATTTTCATACACAATGGACATAATGCAAATAATCCGCATTTTTGGGTCAAAGGTAATTAAAAATTACCTTTCCGGTATTTTCCTCCAAATTTTTGGATTTTCTTTGACAATTTGGTTCAAATTTTTCAACCAAAATTTTATATTTATATAATTATAAAATGTTAAATTAGTTTCTCTTTAGGTATGTAATAAATTTATTCATAATATTTTAATTATAAATTAGTTTATAAACATAATTTCATATTGTTAATTATACATATTAGTTATAAAACTAAATATTATTTTTTTATGTAAATTATTTAATAATTTGTAATTGAACCCTAGACCACCACCAGCAATAATGTTTGTTAGGTATCTACTAGATATGTGAGTACAAATTATTGATCAATGATCATCAACCACTCATAACTAGAGCGCGGATTTATATGCATTAAAATTTTAAAATATGCATGGAAAATAAAAAAATATGCATAAGAAAATTTAATTAATACAGAATTTTATAAAAAAAAATTATGGAACAATACTAAAAATACTTTTATTCATTTTTTTCACTTTAACTATTTTCAGGTAGCTTTAATCTGTATATACAAAAAAAAAGGAATCAATTTGTATCAAAAATGTCTCCTAAAATAAATGTACTTACCTAAATGTGAATTGTATTGAATGACAATATATTTATTATATTTATACGATATTTTGATATTAATCGAAACATTCTAAACTATAAAAATATATTTATTTTTTTTTTCTTATATTATAATTGAAAATAGTATAAATTTAAAAATTTTTCAAAAAGACAAAAAAAACAACGAAATATGCACTAAAAGATGAAATATGCAATTAAAATTGTAAAATAAACCCTGAAAATAGAAAAATGACGAAATATGCAAAAATATGCACTAACAAAGTTTCATTTTTTAAATCGTTATGTTATATAACAAATGTTGTGCTCACTTAGCATATCATACGATCAACCAGAATAAATATGCAAATGCAAACAAATCCTCGCTCTACTCATAACTAATATGATATTTTCTATAGCCACTAAAATTATAGGACTAATAAGAATCAATGCCACCTATTATATGCATGCAAGTAACCAATATTACAAGCTCTGTTAATTATTGTTTTAGATTCTTCTTAAAAAAAAATTTAGGTTGAATAATTTTTACATAAATTTTAAATATTATCTCTTTCACAAAATATTTTCTAAGCCTGTATTCTCCATGAAATAAAGTTATAATCCTCTCCAGGTACTATAATAGTTTTTTTAAAAAAAAAAAAAAAAGTTAGAGACTTTAAGCAAAAATTCTTTCATAATTATTATTATTTAGATACAGACATAATATTCTTGTTTAATGATAATTTTCACGAAGTATATTGTACCTGATCAACAAAAGTGTGTCTCAACAAATTTGAGAAATGATACCATTTGAAAATAATATACTTGAATGATTTTCAGTAAAAATAGATGTATTTTAAGCTATTGTGCCAGTATTTGTTTTTTATTGAGATATGAATTAAATTGTACATAGATTCTTCATAAAATCATCACATTTTTGATTTTATTATTCAATATTATTTGATAATAATCATGTAGTTTTTTCTCATTGCTTTTGTAGTATCTTTGATCAAATTATCAATTTGTCACTCATTTTTTGCTTTTTATGCATTTTAATTGCATTTTGTTCTTATTATAAAGCCATTGATAAATATCATTTTGAACACTCTGTAATACTTTTAAAGATTATTTTAAACAATTAAAAATAAACATACACATGTCGTTAAAACTGATTTATTGATGATAACAATCAGATAATGTTAAAACATTTGATGAGATGTTCCCAGATGAAATTTCATACTCTGTTTGGTTTTGAATAATTTCATGCACTCTGGACATGATATAGATATTCCGCATTCTCTGGTCAAATGTAATTTTAGATTACCTTTCCGATATTTTCCTCCAAATTTTCGACCACATTTTCGTGGACAAAAACAAGGGTTTTCTCTGACGATTTGGTCCAAATTTTTCAGCAAAAAGTTTAAATCTATATAATTGTAAAACTTTAAATTAGTTTCTTTCAAGATACATAGTAAACTAATTCATAGCATTAGTACACTATCAAACAATTTACATTTAAATATTGTATGTTATATAAAAATTATAAAGCTAAAAATAGTTTTCGAATAAGTATTGAATATGGATAATATGCAGTAGATCTTGAGCCAATTTTTTCTTGTATGACAATTATTCATAATTCAACCATAGACAACCACAAACAATAATAGGTGTCAAGTATTAGATATGTGTATAAAATAACCATTCACTACCAATCATTCATAACTAATATGGTGAAATATATGAACACAGATATTGGTGTCACATAACTTAACCTATTGATATGCATACATTATACATATTATAAATAGTAGTATAAATAATATGAAGAGTATTTATTAATTTTTAACAACATTTAATGTTCTAAATATTTATATTACATCAGATTCAGTAATATTTGAATCAAGTTTTAATTGTACTTAGATTCTAGGTAAAGATATTTTATGTCAATCAAGTAATAATTATAATTTATGAATATATCTTATATATTGTCTTATGAAATAATCTATCTTTATCATTATAATCGATCTATATATTGTCAAATAGTAATCATATAATCCATCATAACAATAATAACAAAAAAAAAAAAAAAAAAAAAAAAACAATAGTTATAATAATTTTAGTAGTAAATATAATGACAAACGGTTTTTTTTTTAAATTTTTAATGATAATATATAAGCAACATCTAATATATTAACAGTTTGGAGGAATTAAGAAATACAAAAAATCAAAGCACAGCAAATATTAAGAAACCATTTTGACTTTTTAAGAGAAATAATAATGATAAAATTATTAATTTCAAAATACATAAAATATATTACCAGTGTTGATCTAAAACATGAAATTTATCAATATTATAAAATATTTAATATTAGGTTTAAAATTAACCTTGTCAAAATGATAGTTACTGATCAATTTATATAATAATCAGTAGTTATGTAATAGAAAAACATTGATGATATACCAAGTAAAAGATGTGTCTAAATAGGCTTCTAATTATTTGGTAGATATGTATGATTATTAATTAAAACTTTGGGTTGACAAATAAAAGTTAAATAATAAAAATAATAAAATTCTATGATATAAAACAGTATTAACATGCAAATTCTGTACTTATTAAGATAGAAAAAATACATAAAATAAAATAAATATTTCTACCATACAAGTAATGATAATAAAACAAATTCTATACTATATGTATATAAATTAGTCAAAAACTAAATGTGTAATTCTTAAATGATTATTAAGTCCACGTTTATGGGCAAATTTTTTAAAACAAATAGAACATTCAAAGTTGTTTGCTTCAAGACATGTTTGAATGTGTTCTACATACAAATTTTCAGCATTAGGCCCCAAAATTACATTTTTACAAATTTTGCATCGATAAAAGCTTTCTGTTTTAGTTTCTTGTTCAGAACTGTTTTTTGGTTCATCTTCTTTTGATCCTGGTAATAGAGCATTAGCAGCTTTTGATAATGATGGATTCTTATCCAACAATGGTTTGGATAAAAGATTTCTTAATTCTAAAATTTAAAAAAAATTAGTTATTGATATTATACTTGAATAAGATATAATTTGTTATTATAGCCATTTAAGCATTAAAATGTAACAATGACCATACAAATGTAAGTATACTGTACCTATTCAACTATTATTAAATTAAATTGAAAGATATTTTAGGAAAAATATTTTTTAATGCAAAATATGTTAGCCAATCATACTAATGTTAATATAACATTAAAGTTATTTGATCAATCATGTTTTACAAAAATAATTAGATAATATTTTTCAATTCAAATGCATATTTTATTTTTATTTTTACATTTCAGTAAACTTTACTAACATATATTTTCAAAAAAATAACACAAACAAATTGAGAAACAATATTAATAAAATACATCGATAAAAAAAAAATAATGTAACTAATAAAACTAAGTAATTCTATTGAACATAACATAGATAGTAATTTATAAAATTAAATAAAGTAATATGATTAGGAGTGTTCAAGATGAATGTAGTTATGAACAGTGATCATGTGTTTTTTGAGATTATACTTTTGAGCACAAGACTTGTTACAAAATGTGCATTTGAACTGTGGCTCAACACCACATTCATATGTTACGTGTCGATTCATTGAATCTTTTCTAGTATATCGCCGACCACAGTTTTTTGGGCAACTGTACATCAGTGGTACTGTAATGGATTCATCAGCACCTAATAGAATAAAAAAATAACAATTTAATAAAATTATTTTATTTTATGTTGTATATTATTTTATTTTATATAGTCAATGTCACAGCAATTATAATTTCAATATTGTTTAATATAATTTATACACACAACAACCAAGCAAATTATATCAATTTAGGTTTGCCACTACTACATAATACTACAGTACATGGGAAAATGTATACCCACCAAAATGTAATGAGAAAATGTACAGAAACCCCATGAACCATAATAGTACTATGATATGTATATAACAATATCACCTATTTACATATCCAGCAATACAAGTACGCTTTTAATTATTTTCATATTAAGGAGATCTATACAATGTTTTTTATATATAATATTTCAATTTCTATAACCATCTAAATAAAATAATTATTTTTACTTTATATTTAGTTTGTGATATTAACGTTTGAAATAATAATTACAGTGGAATTATTAAAATTCAAGTTTAAAACTTAAAAAAAATCACATATTTGTTGGTATGTACATTTTTAAAATGGATATTTAATTTTTTAATTAATTTTTATCACAATAATTTGTTATACTGATAAGTACAAATTTGAAATTTGAATATTTAATACCTATTGTTTTCAGATGATGCAATATTAAAAATTCCTTAGGTAACTGTAAACATTAAATGAAGAAATATAGTTTAAATTTAAAATAAAAATTTCCTGTGAAAAATATATAAATTATATGAGTAAGTTTATAAAAATAATGCTTATTAATACCAATTTAAACCGTTCACATTTTTAAATACTTGTAAAAATGAGAAATATGTTTCAATATCATTATTGAAAATAGAATTAGAAGTACATTAATTTAACAATAATAATGATTAATAGTTATATAAAAATAAATTAAATGTAAAAATACAGTACAGTTATATTGTTTATTAAGACACTGATTTTAACATGACATTGTTCTGAAAATTCTTCAAAGTTGTCTCCTTTTCCGAACGAATTTTTACTCTCCCAATTACACATTATTTCTGAACAATGTAAATCTAAACAAAGGAAAAATGTATCACTATAAATTGTATCATTATTAACCATATTGAATTATATTACTTAAAATATTTTTTTTATAATATAGTTTAAATAAAGATTGTGTAAAGAAATACGTTAAAATTTATTTTTTTTATTATTAAATTAAGCATCTACAAGTTTAACACAAAACGTTTAGCAGAATCATAAAATGTAATAAATACATGAATGAAAAACATAAACAAAAAATATGTATAATATTATTAACAAATTCGTTTAATATCATCAGTCATAATCTAATTAGTTCAAGTTACTTAAATTTATGGGAGGGGAGAGAAATATTTTTCTAGTTACAAAGGCTCTATGTGTAGTTTTAATGAATATATTCAAAAATTTTTTAAATTTATCACAATATTTGTCAACAATAAAATTAATTAAATTTAACATGCAAGAGTTAATTCCATAAAAATATTTAGTATAAAATAAAATATATGTAGTTCCTGTAAAAAAAAAAAATTATATATGAGTATGAATGTTATTGTTTATTCAAATTTAATAACTACAAAATATAAGACATTTGTAAATAATAGTGTTCAAATACTTATTTTTAAAAAATGCAATTAATACATTTAATTTTTCAAAATCTGAATGACTCGGTTTTTTCAAAAAACAGTTACAATGTTTGAACATGTTTTGAATAGCATTACCATTTTGAATAGAGGTTTAAAAAATATCGTTATAGTTAATAATACACATATTTAAAGTAAGCGTTTATTTAACGATATATAATAATAAAGAAATGTCAAGTGAATTAGATATTTTTTTCAGTACAGCAACGGCAAGATGTTTTAATTTTTTTTAAATATTTTAAGTAACGTGAAATTAATAAAATATTTGGAGAAATCTGTTTTGACTTCAGTTAATAATGACCTAAGAAGTGCGAGCACTATATTTTTAACTTGTTATAATAAAATGCGTATCGCACAAAAACTCATCACGGATTGAAATATAACGACTGAAAAAAGGAACCACGTGGGTTTCCAAGTTTTTTCAGTCGTTTCGTTACTTCGATCTTGTTTTTAACAAGATACCAATAAGTGATGACGATGATTACATATATTGAGCTAATTAAAATAATGAATATTTTATGATGTTAAAAATTGCCAGTGTTTAGTATCTATCAGTTGAGATTATACGAATAGAAAAAAGCGTAGAGACGAGAATTTGATGAGAAATAAAAGAAAATTTAGTCGCCACTGAATATCATGTAATCTATTACAAACTTAATGGTATCTACGTATTTCGAGGTAGGAGTACTGTACCTAAAATGAGTCGTACACAAGTATATCAATGTAGGATGAGCGTAAGGTTTTCTCACGACTACATAATCATAGACAACGTATGTAGGTGTGTAGAAAAACGCTCAACCCAGCACACGACGGGTATCGAAAGCACGGAAAGTCCGGAGAGTTTAGAAAAGTTTTGAACTTTTTAAAATTCTTTTGATACACGCCATCACAACCCGTCACCTTTCTCGGACTCACGGGTTAAAAACGAAACGATTATGGACATAGACCCTTAATTTTTTCATCCTACCATCTGATCCAAGAACAATAATGACATTATTAATGCCTTATTAATCGATTTAGATCAGGTAATTTTAAGTAACTAACCAGACCTAACATAAACTTATTCATAGACGGCCTCGTTCGAGTGCGTGGTGGCGATTGTCATCACGACCTGACGACCGTCAAGTCCTTATGCACCAGACCCATGTGCTTCTTCATGCTGAAGTTGTACACGAATTTACGATGGCACACGTGACACTTGTACTTGGGTTCGACGCCGCACTCATACGATATGTGTCGCTTCAGATGCTCCATTCGCTTGTAGCTACGGCCGCACAGTTTTGGACATACGATTCGCGATTCGGCTCCTACTGCCAATTGATCGTACGTGCTGCTATAAGTGCAACTGTATTCGTCCGGATGTTGCGGCATTGCGAAAACTGCATGGACGGGTGCAGACGAGAACAGAACAGAGAGAAAAAAATGAACATAATATATATTTATAAATGACAAAGAAATATTGCGAATACACACTCGTACGAAGAAAAAAAAACTACAGCAGTAAAAAATACGTGAATCATTATTGACGCGCGTTAAGAAGCCAATGGTAATTCAAACAAGAAGCATTACTTTTCGTCATAATCACGGTGTTATACATGATTAAATTATAAGAAAAACAACCAGTGTACAGAGAATATACTTATAAAATGTGCGTAGTAATCAAAGTAAAAGCACAACGAAGTACGGTAAAGGCAAAACAGCGAAAAGAGAGAGCGATACGCGTTACTCGCTTACTGCAGTCAGCTACTCATAAATGAAGCGTAATGTTATGGTGTAAAAAAAAAAAAAAAGTACCTTCCGAAGAAATTCAAGCGTCCATCACACTTATCGTAACAGTGCATAAATGTGGGCGTGCACTTGCGTACATTTCGTATGGTATACTGTATACATACGTACATGCATACATATAATACAAATTTATTTAAATATAAATACATACAATATATACACAATACACAAGTGATATTGTGGTACACGTGCGTTTTGAAGTATACAATAAAACATACCTACGCAGGGCATGTATTAATCATAATACTATTACATTATTATACAAATGTACCGCGAACAGAAAATAATAATACAATCGATAATACATAACAAACTAGTTGGTCGAAGGGAAGGGTGGGATAAACAAATACAATATAATAAAATGACAGTACATGAATGTCAAAATGACATTTTCGAAGCGTTTAATAAAATAAAATATGAATAATATTATGAAGGTGAAACAAAAAACCACATTAAGTATAGTTGTAATACGTAATACATGATATAACGTGACTGCCGAACACGTACATGTTTTCCAGCGGCGCTACATTATTGTACGTAGTAGACTTTGTGTTGTACCTCATAATGCACCTTCCTGCAATATCGACGGTAGAACAGTTTGCCACAGAATTCACATTCGAACTGTGGTGCCACGCCGCAGACGTATTGTAAGTGTTGCGACAGCCCTCGTTTATACTTGTACGACCGGCCGCAATCGTTCGGACACTCGAACCGCTGTTGGTCTGCTGAAATCATATACGAAATATACGGACGTATTACTAACAGACAGTTGTAGCGTTAACGTAGGTCTTTGTTGCTCTTATTTTTGTTGTTGGTGTCGTTGCACCAATAACGGCAATACAACACGTATGAGACACATCGTAGGTAAAGCGATAGACAAATAGGAACGATGACGAGACCGAGGATTACCCCGCCCACCCAAAGATCTGGCCATTCTCGAATAGCTGTTCATATATTATTCGCCAATAGCCACCCCCCCCCCCATTCATATATAAGGTCTGAGTTACCACTGATTTACCAGAATAAATATTTTGGTACCCAGCGTATTTGTTTTATTGTTTTAATGGTTATACACTATACATATATACATATATTACATAAATAAATACAATCACCAGCAGAGGATAATCAATAAAATATCAATAGTTGCTCAGTAACTAAATATTAAACTTATTTTAACTACTTCTTTTCATTTAAGTTACATAATATATATATAATCTACACATGGATTTTACTATGAAAATACTAAATATAGTCTTTAATCAATATAACCGATAACAAAACTAATGGCAAAGAGGATGGAGTGAGATAAACAAATACAATAATATAACAGTACTACTTTTCGAAGTGTTTAATGAAACAAAATTTGAATAATATCATGTAGGTAAACCACAAAAAACCACATTAGGTATAGTTTTAATATATAATGCACGTGACAGCCGAACACGTACATGTTTTCCATTGACGCTACATTTAAGTACGTAGTAGATTTTGTGTTACGACTCGTAGTGTCTCTTCCTGTGACAACGGCGGCAGAACAGTTTGCCACAGAATTCACATTCGAACTGCAATGTCACGCCGCAAACGTAATGCAAATGTTATGACAGCCCTCGTTTGTACTTGTACGACCGGCCGCAACCATTTGGACCGCAGTCGATCTGAAATCATACACAAAAGTGCGGACGTATAATTATCAGACAATTGTAGCGTTAACATATGTCTTTGTTTCTGTTATTGTTGTTGTCATTGTCATTGCACCAATCACGGTAGTACGAGAACAAAAACATGTATAAGCAGGCGCATACACAGAAAAAATATTTCAATGGGCTTTAGTTTAAATATTTCCATACTTGTGTAGGTAATCTATATACTACTTTTACTTTACAAAAACATAATCAATAACTTTTCTGAATTTCAAGAGGGAAGGTTTGAACCCCTAGAACTATATATATATATATATATATATATTTAAGGAACGAATAATCAATAAATTATCATTGATTGTTTAATACATATTTTAATAACTTTTTTTAACCACTTTTTTTCTTTTTTTTTTTCCGTGTTTGAACCGACGACGGCCCCGGAACTGTTTGTCACATTGCTTCGGGGCCGTAACTTTTTTTAACCACTACCTTTCTATTAGGTTACATATTATGTATGTATAAATGTATGTAGACATTATTTACAAATGGATTTTACTATGAATATACTAAATATTGTCCTTATCGAAAATTTTTGATGTATTCGACATAAGCAGATTGCACTGCAACATAATAACGATTAACACTTGCAGTACCCGTAAAGTACATCAATACTGTTTGAAAATAGTATTATGGTTACGCCATAACCCATATAGTGCAATTCAAATGAATGAGATTGCGATGTGCGTTGTATCCATTATAACGTTTAAACAATCCCGTTCGCGGATATACGGCTAGCATTGTACTTATAGACACCATAATATGTACGTAGACCATAATATAGTCATATAGTCAAGAACATATTATGTTCTTCAGGTAGTTAAAAGGCATCGATTATGAATATGTATCACAATACCCAGAGAGACAACATGAAATATAAACTTGGAAGTCTACTTTAAAATGTGTACATTATTTTTTTGTTTATAAATAAAAATTCATTTATTGATAGTTAAAACAAAGAAAAAAATCACAAATATACATTATATTATAAAATAAACAAATATAAGTACTAGCTATCAATTTCATTTGATTTATTACTATTGTACGCTAATAATAATGGTTTATGGAACTTAAGGATATGTTCTTCTACACCATTGATATCTTTCAGTTTTGTAGGACAAAACGGGCATAACTCGTTAGAAATAACATTATTATGATTTAGTCCTTCGTCGGGGTCATCTTCAGGTTTGTGAAAAAAATTCCATTCATCTGTAATACATAATAATGTAAGATAGAGTTAGCATTAAAAAGTATCATATAGTGTAAGTTATTATTTGTCATTATTAATTTTCCAAAATAGTTTTGGATATCATAGGCAGCCATAAATGTGCTGTACGCTTAACTACCTATACGTAATTACAATAAATAAAAAAAAGCAATATCTAATCAAAAAGCAAGGCATATTGACTGTCGTATAATTATCGTTACAATCAGGGCTTAAAGCAGAGAAGAATTTAAGGCCGTATGGGGACTCGGAAACCGAATCTTTCACATTACTAAAAAGTTTTTCGACAATTCTTCTCAAATTTCACAGGAACGTTTAACTTGTTGAAAATAAACGCTTGTATTTTTAATTATTTATTAATTATAAATGTATAAAGTAATTTGTATTATTTTATAATTATTAACTATTTTGTCCTCTTGACGACCATTATCGAGAACAGCATTAAATAGATACACATAAATATTGTGTGAGAATTAATACAAATAATTAGTAATTGTACGGAATTCTCAAAATAGTATATAAATTAATGGTTCCAATATAAATGTATAGATAGCATTTTAACACTTTAAGCCCTGGTTACAATAAAATAATTATGTATATCTTTGTAACGGAAAAAAAATTAAACCACAATTAACGAATTATGTGAATACAAAGTGTGATTTTAAATTGCATTAAAAATGTAAGCAGAATAATAAATTAACGAACTATGACATAGGGTAAATTTTTTTTGATTATTTTCGCATATAATATATTAAGCTTAATTACATTAGCTAATTGTTTAACGTAGACAACGACTGAAACACGCGGTCATAATGAAACACGATTTCTGACAACTGTTCGTAATAACTCTTTTACATTTTGGTGGTTTACAAATATTTGTTATTTAGATGCAAATTCAGTATAGATTTTTTTTATATTTCGAGAATAAGTTTAATTTAGACATTAATATTACATCTAACGCATCTAAGTTGCAGTTTACTATTGAAATAAATCATGAGTTAGAAAACTTAATCACGAGGAGAATATACAATCCACTATGTACGTTTTAGTATATCAAGACTCCATCGAGTAAAAGTTCAACTGAACAAAAAATTTATATACAGGTCAGAATAAATAATAGTTTTCTAACTATCAAACTAATAGTAGTCTTAAGAGTACTGCAGACAATTTTTATAGACGTTAATTTAAAACTAAAATACTAAAAGAAAAAATAATGTAAAATTTTAGTTTGCAAATATAGTTAAATAATTATAAAAAGTGCAAAGTTCATGATAGGTACCTCCTTGCATTATTTTATAATTATCAAAATAACCACATTTAATAATATTTTAAGTTTTATAAAGCTGAAAATATTAATTTTTAGAATATAGGTACTCTATTTTAATACTGTGACTTGTTGATACACAAGTATCTTATAACAAATAATATAGAAATATTTTACATTCTAAAATTAAACGAATTTAATAATATTCTCACAGAATTTGAGGTTTCAATAAATCATTTATATTTTATTGATCAAGCACGTAAATTACACTTTCATTATCATGCTTAATATTTCGTAGTTCAACATAGTTGACAACCAATGGTACAATAATAATAACAGTAAAAGTATTACCTATTATTATTATCATTATTATTATTATTGTCATTTCAAACATTAAATACTTATAAACTTATAAAACTTATATTTATATTTAATATACATATAACATTATATAACTTATTAAAATTAAAATTCATTATACATTTCAATAGTATTATAATAAGTAGAGTTAATTTACTTATATAAAATAAAAATGTATGCCTTTTTTTTTTTAAGTTTGCACAATAAAATATATTTATATTTCCTAGTTAGCAACTTTTTTTATATTAATAGTGTTTTATAAGTATTAGATAATAAAATAAATACTATACAAAAGTTATTTAGTGAAAGAAATTAGGGAAATACATACTTTATTTTAATCTTTCTGTAAGTAAATTTAATTAGCCATTGTTTTGCACAATTAAGGCTGTTATTTAACATTTTGGTTAAATTGTACGTAAATACACATTTTTATAAAAAATATTTTAAAATCAACTCCTGTGATTGAAATCAAGGACTAATGTATTTATGTACCGTGAACATGTGTTTCTTCATATTTGAATTTCTGGAAAACATCCTTTGACAAAAGTTGCATTTGTAAAGTGGTTGCTTTCCACACTCATACTTCAAGTGATAGGTTAAATGGAATTTATTCTTATAACTGCGATGGCAATGCTGATTGACACAACACCATATTCTAGGACCTGAAATGTGTCACATTAGCCTGATCGTTTATTTATATTATGCAGAGTAAAGCAATTAAGTATATAAAAGCTGTGTATTAATAATATTTTTTGAATTGGTGTTTCTCTACAAAAGTAAAAAAAAAAAAAACTAATAAACAACATCAATTTAAATTATTCATTTGAAACTGTAAATCTATAAAAGCACAATCAAATGAAATTTTAGCCAACACACAGCATAACATTTAGGAATGAAGTAGTCACCAATAGTAAATTTAAAAATAACCTTAAAAATTTAAAATTAAATTAAATTAAAATAATTTTTATTGTATATTAGATGCAAATATACACGCTAATAAGCGTTTGCATACTGTATCCAAATTTAATGATTGACCAAGTGAAGTGGAGGTGTAGGACAAGGGTGGCCGACCCCAAATAGTTGGGAGGAAGGCGAGGCAGAAGAAGAAGAAGATGATACTATATCCAATTTAAATGGATTAGATAATAATAGATGATAAAATAAGTCTTATATTTTCATAAAATGAATCTAACAATTACATCCTCTGTTATTGGGGACGATAGTAAGATACAATAGAATACTGATGTTACATGATTTTACAATAAAACAGAAGTATATTTGTAAATATAAAATATGCTTTTAAAAGATCACTTTGAATCATAATTCATGCTTTATATTATGAAAATGTAAATAGTTTATACATATTTTATGGTAAATAATTTATAGCACTAAAGCTTCAATTTTAAATTATTAAGAATATTATTAAATAGGTCTACTAATATATTAAAAATAATAAACAATCACAAAAGTTTTCTTAAAAAATTAACACAATTTTGATTATCTAAACTAAAAGATGGAACATAATTGCATTAATTTAACTGAACAATCATATATTTATTTTTTAATTTAGTAAACAGAAGTGACTAGTTGAGTTTGAACATTGATCAACTCATATGTCAATACCTATTAAAATATATACAATTCAAATACATTAACATATACATAGAAATAAAATAAACTTACAATCCAAGTATATTGAACAAGCAATACCCCCATAAAAAAAGCATCATTATTCAAATCTTGATTAACATGATATAAATAAATATTTAGGTACTTATCGATAAATATTAATTATTTTAAATATAATATTGCATAAATGTTTATGATGTACAATATAAAATATACATCATGAAAAAGTGAAACAATCAATATGTTATTTAAATTGAGTAATTGAGTAAACATACACTATTATAGCTCTGTTTTCTTTTATTTATCTAATATAAATTAAGATATTATAAAAAATAAAAAAACAACCAAAGATAAACCAAAAAATTAAAATTATTATTTAATAATATTTTATATACAGTTGAGTTTTCATTAAAAATAATAAATGCTATTTTGGAAGTCGAATAAATTTAAAACTGTATTTAACAAATAGATAAAAATACTTGATCAAGTAAAATTAAAAAAAAAAAAAGTAAAAAGTAATCATGTGTAATAATTTATAAACATGTTCCTATTTTACTCGAGCATTATTCCATTATTTAAGCAGAAAAATTAAATATAGTATAATTATGCAATGCAAATCCTAAATAGTTTAAGTTAGAGTTATAGTTTAAGTTATACTAAATTTGTTATGTACTGTTGCCATATGAATTTTCAATACATTTCTATAAGCAAAACATTTCGAACATACAGTGCATGAGAATTTAGGTCTCACACCACATTCGTATCGTAAATGTTGTCTGACACCGTGCAATGCTTTGTAACTTCTGCCACATTGATTAGGACACTGATATCGTTCGTCAACCATCACAAACTCATGTTTACTGAACTTCCAGCACACAGAACGGCCCACTAGAATATAATGTACATAAATTATTGAAGGCAATACATATTGTTTTTGTTTAAATTTTCATTATTTAAAAAAGAGGGTAGAGTGTAACAAGCCAATTTTATAAAAATTCCAAGTTATAAAAATATCAATAATTTAACATAATTGGGTATTCACTTCCAAATAAAACAAACATGATAGTAGTTGTTGTTGTAGTTGATATTGATATCTATTTATAATTTCTAGTATAAAATAATTAATAAACACAAGGTTTTTTTTTTTTTGTATAAAACATAGATAAATTTGATTATTAATAACGTCCACGTATTTACAAGTAAAATTACAATCTAAATAGGTAGGTACATACAAATTAGTATAAAATTACATTATATAATTAACGTTGTAACTGGAAAAATGCATCATGAATACGAATAAAAATGTTAGTAAATAAAAATTATAATTCAATTCAGAACACATAATAGTTTTACGAGTTCAGAGAATGAGCCAATCTCTGATGTTTCTTTACGGAATCCGATCTAGAATATTTTTTACCGCAGTATTCACATTCGAAGTCTACGCCGCAAAATTTGTAATGTTTAGCAAAACTCGGTCGTTTGTCATAAGTACGTCCACATTTGGGACAAGTGTATGTTTCTGAAACCCCTAAGGACGAAAAAAACCGTAAAACATTTTTAATCTATTATAAATCTGTAGTGCAAATTTATATTTTATCGCGTGTTATATTTTAAGTATTATAAATATGTGGCACCCAAAAACATTTGATTATATTTTTCATAACTATCATGTTGTACCAAAAAACGTGCATTAAAAATATATAAGAACATAATAATATATTCAAATGGGGAAGACCTGGACGAAAATGTAAAACAAATACCTACCAAAAATATTCTTATTACAGTATTTTCCTAATTTAAATAGTTCTTAAATCGAAATATGTTTTATTTATGATTATTTCATTGGAAAAAGATTAATTAGGGCATTGCTATTTGATTAAAAAAATTACTTTATTTAATAATAATTATTCCTACAGATAATCAATCATTCAGAGTTTTCAGAATACTAAATTTTAACCATTACAAACAATTTAATTTCCATAATTCAATGTAAATAATTGTAAAATATAATTTCCATAATACATATTATGTATTTATTTTAAGATTTTTTATATGGAAAATTTGACAAAAATATGCAAAAGTTTGACAATAATTCTTGGTCTCCTCCACTTGAAAAATAACTTAACTAAAATTGAATATTAATTAATATTTAACCAAGCTGTAAGCAAGAAGCAGTACATATTATATAATAATTACATATGTATTTAAATCTTAACTATCGCACTAATAATAGTAATAATGAATGATACTTATTTATCAAATAATACATCAACAAATATGAAAAATGTTAAAAAATTACACATTTGAATAAAATAAAACAACTATAAGTGCCACATCATGAGTGAGCCAGATGAGTCTGGGTCTAAACTCTAAACGTACAGCTAGTTTTAAATTTCATCAACAGCAGTTTCACTTTTTGGACAGGATAACCTTCCATAGAAGAAACCACTAAGGTTTTTTCGCCCAATGTGTATTACACAAACAAATTAAAACAAAACTATCATACCAACATTCAACATTCAATGGTCTCAAGTTGCTAAGAATTAATTAATTACAATAAATAAAACACAAATAATGGTTTAACATATGATTTAATTAAGAATACTAGACTAAGGGAAATTAAATTAAAATTTGTTTTTAATTTTTAACATAGTTTATAATTAAATTTGGTTATCAGAAAAAAATATTTCCAGTAGCTTTTGAAGTTCTTGAATCAATTATTATTAAATATTTTAATACATCTACCATCATGTTAATTTTGTTTTAGTATTTTGAACTTCAATTCAAGTTTTTGAGAAAATCATTTCATACAAAAAATTGAAAATATTTTCAACAATTCAACTATTCATTAAGTTATAATGAAAATACAATTTGAAGTTATGAAATACATTTAATAGGAGCCTTACTGTATAAAAACTGTAAAAAAAAAAAAAATTCTATTTAATAAGGGTATTTTTACATTTGTACAATGTAATAGCCAAATTAAATATAGTTTTTTTTTTTTTTTTTAATATTGTTTTAAAATGTTTCTGTATGCATAGAAGAATCAGTAGGTAAAAAATGATTAACTGTGATTTGGTCTAACTCTATTTATGTTCTGAATAATAATGTTAGAAATAAATATAAAATAAATTGTTTTATTGATTTTTTTCAGAGATTTTTACTAATTATATAATGCTTGGAATTAAAATGTACAAGATAAAAATATATACTATCAAACAATATTTAAATAATTTCTAAATACTTGGTAATGTAATTAATTTTAAGTCAAAGAACTAAATTAATAAAATATTTTACTACTCATAACACTAAGTTTGATAAAAGCTATTTAAATGCATTTTTGTGTGAATACTTTTTAAAAGTTATTACTAGGGCCCGGATTTATAAAAAAAAATGCATATTCTTCTACAATTCACCTAGTTTAACATTGAAAATAAATGTCGACGTCTCGTAATGTGTAGATTCTATAGTTAATTTTTTGTTTTACATATTTTTGCATATTTGAATGAAAATGCATATTTTTTGATAGTTGCATAAATGTTGTGTATTCTGCAATTCATAGAATTTACGTCTGTAAAGATACCTACTATCGTTTGTAAATAACCCATTATACTTCGATAAGTGATATTTGACGTCGTTATCGACGGTCGACAAATTACAACAAATACTGGATTTTCTATTGGTAAATTAATTTTTACCCAAACACGTTCGTTTACATTAGATAACAATCTAATATACTATACAATAGGTATTGGAACACAGAATTTAGTTTTAGTTTGGTCTTTTTCGTGTGTAGTGTATATTTACTGTGTATTTTGTTTAAAAAAACTAACTTGCACCTTTTATTAAAAAAAAAAAAAAAAATCATTTTGCATATTTTTTGCATATTTATAATATGAATCTGCATAATTTATAGATTTTTATTGCATATAAATCCGGACCTTAGTCATTACCATTAAAAATTTTGGGACAACTGTTTTACTAAAATAACAAATATGTAGAGATAATATTTTAAAAACAACATATAAAATATGTTTACACTGTTTTGTTAAAAAAATATTTCCATTGATTAAATAATAAAATATCAGTCAAGTATAATATTATTATATTATACTAGTTAATATAAAAGCAAAAATTAAAAATAATAGCAAACATTTTGTATAGTAAATTTGTTTATTCTTTCAAATAACTATTTAATTCCACAGTGACAAAATTATCCAATTAAAAACATATGAAAATAAATAATTTGCATAGTTACATACAATTTCTTTTTTACAATCTCACATCATGTAACTTGTACAGTATTTTATTTTGGAAATTGTTTATGTACAATACCTAAATGAGAATTGAGACCCCCTTTGTACCTGAACCATTTTGCACAAATATAACATTGGAATTTTTTATCAACACCACATTCAAATTTTTTATGATTCTGTAAGCTCTGGCGATGTTTGTAGTTTTTACCACACACAGGACAGGTCCAAATAATTTTTTGATTGGGAAAAAAATGATCTAAAACAATAAAAAAATAACCATGCTGTTAGATATAGGAACATTTTTTAAATTATAAACCTGTAAGAATATTAAATGTTTGACGTGCAACATCATCTATAAACTATTTCATGCGGTAAAAATGTACACAATAATTGATCCTTTAGTTATATGTTTTACCGTGAATTGTTACTAATGATTATTAGATTTTTAACTTTTTCATTTTCAATGTAAACATCATTAATGTTTAACTGTAAACAATTAACATTTTTTACTCACACTTTGTATACATACTATCAAAACTATAACGGTATGCTAGTAAATGTAGGCATACATAGATAACACTTAATTAACATATTTGTTATTTTTAGTGTACCTTAAGTTCACTAATTTATAAAATATATCGTAATAATCTATAAATCTCTATATATATATTTTTTTTATAGAATTGATTCCGTATTAGTTTTATATTCCAACATTTTGATTCATTCCTTGATTTATAAAATTAGAAATGTATTGAATCAAAAAAAAAATTATTATTATCTTAATGATTCCTTAAACCTTTAAAAGCACACTGTTATATTAATGGTAATATATTCACTTTAGTTTACATATTACATCAATTAAATATATTTTCTTTGTACAAATGCAATTGATTCTTACAGCAAATTAATCTTGAGAGATGATCCACTATTTACCATAAATTACTCGTATAAAATAACAATAACATACATAGTGTTATTAAATGCAAATATATTCTATAAAACTGAAGTTTTCACATGGAATTGGTACAGTGAAAACTATCAAAAAATTAATCGCAAGTAATGATAGATATATTTAGTGATCTTAAAATATTTTCATTTATCCTATTATAAGTACCCATAATTTTAACTAAAAAAAAAAAAAAATGTACTTCTTAAATAGTTTTCACTGTAATCAGAGTAAGCCAAACAGTATGTAAATATTATTATTGATTTAAATAATGTTAAACATTTATTTAAATACATAATATAAAATACAGGTATAATTTTTTTTTTATAAAGTTATATTATGAACATATAATTACAATATGAAATTTAAATAAAACAAGTAGATATAAATCAGTTGATATAAATTATTAAATATTTCAATTTTTCATTGTCTATTTATAATACATAAAATAATACAAGATATTAGTAAGGTAATAATTTATGAACTGTTATATTGTGACGTTTCAGGTTTTGTTTTTGCGTGAAAGGTCGACCACAAGTTTTACACCTGAACATAGGTTTTACACCACACTCATATTTTAAATGAGCCAATAGATTAGAGCGATATTTGTATTGTTTTTCACATTTGGGACAGTGGAAATTAAACAAATCATTCACAGACAAATCTGAAAAAATGAACATTGTTACCTGAATTGTAAATTTAAACATATAGACATATTTGGCTCAAAATATATAAATATACGCAATACCTTTTTTGTATAAATTGTTTAAAAGGTATGTAAAAAATAAAATAAATATATTATGCAATTATTATAAAAACAATTATAATTTTAGTATGAAAGAATAATTCAGATAAATTATATGAATTTAACTCAATGTTCATTAATAGCAATAGTATGTGCGTAATTCATAGCATTCTGAACTCTTACAAAGTAATTTTTCAGTTAATAACCATAACTGCACTATTTAAGAAAATACACACTATGCTAAAAACAATTTTATAGAAAAATATTTTTTACTTTTTGAGAAGCAAAAACAGTTTTAAAAAAAAGAATTTTCATAGATTTTTAAATTTTCAAATCATGACGTCTACTAAACTATGTGAAGATAGTTATAACAACTATAAATTACATATGTTAATATTTAGTCAAAGAAAGAAGTTTAGATCATCCAACACCAAAGAAATCAGGATGTTGACAAAAAATAATGTTAACAATAGTCATGTATCATTTGCTACGGGTTAACATAGTACACCATGAATATTATTTACAATTTTTAAAAAATTGATAAAAGATATTATATAAATTATCCTAGGATTTTTTAGATTTTATTAAATTATTTTTTAAGTAATCAGACAACATTTACTACAAACAAGATTTAAAGTAGTATATTTAGTATTATCAAAAGGATAAACATTAGGAAGTACACTAAAAAATGTACGAGATATATAATTATTAATTAAGATTAATTATTTTTTCTTTCAAATAACTATTTCTATATTAAACGTAATTCTTTATGCACTATGACAATACAGCACTTCATTTTTTGTTTCCAAGAAAAATAATTGCCACATACAATATACAGGAAACATGGTTTTACATCAGACTCACATTTTGTAAGTGCCACTTGTTAGAACATAATTTGAGATAGTTGAAATTATACGAATTATTTACAGGCTAATCTGAAAAAATAAACATTGTTACATAAATTGAAAATTTAAATATTCATATATATATGGATTAAAAAATATAAACATATGCATTCTTATACATGAAAAATGATTCTATATTATATAAGGAAATTATTAAAATTTGAATATGAAAAAAAAATTAAAATAAAATTTTAGTTGAATGTTCACTATAGACAATAGTATATAAACTTATTAAGTAAATTGTTGTCTTTTTCAGATAACAGTAATTCAATTATTTAAGATATATACTGTGCTGAATAAAATTGTATAGGCAAATATTTTGTTAAATTGTGAGAAACAAGACAATTTCTAAAAATAGATAATGTTAACTAAACGAATAATCGTATTATTTTAAAAAATTAGTAAAATTAACAAATACCGGATATAATTTACATTATCCTAGGCTTTCTTGATAGTGTTATACAACTATAATATTTTTATTGAAATAATAATAAAACATGCACAACAAATAGGATTTTAGGTAGTATATATATTAAAATAATGAACATTTGGAAATGAAAATAGGCACTAAGAATTTAAGAGATTTATCATAATAAATTAAAATTACTTTTTATAAATTACCATTGCCATATCAAGTTTATTAATGCTTTATGCGTTGTAACCATGTGACTTCATGTATTGTTTTCAAAAAAAAAAAAAAAAAAATTATAACCACATAAAATGTACTGGAAGTGTAGTTTTACATCACACTATAAAAATGTATTGTTTTTCATAATTTAGACAATTGAACATCATAACCTGAAAGTAAATTTTAACATATATACATATACATATGGTTCAAAATGTAAAAATATATGCTTTTACCTTCTCATTTATGAAATATTCAAAAGAACAAAAAATCTTATAACCATTATAACATTACGAACATGAAAGAATAATTTAAATAAACATATAATTTTGGTTGTATGTTCATTGATGGCTATAAAATATGTGATTTAAAACATTTCAAACACTAAATACATTTTTTTTATCAGATAACTATAATTACATTATTGTAAGATATCTACTAAGCTAAATATTTTTTTAGTAGGAAGATACAATTGTATACAGTTAGAAATTAAGACAACAATTTTTAAAACCAGACTTTTTATACATTTACATACTAGCAATTACCTTTTTTATGAATAAAATAACAGTTTAGTAAGGATACAAATTATTATTAATCAACGATAATAATTTAAGTATGAGATACATATTTTAAATGTAATGTAAAGTTTACATGTAATTTAAAATATCTAAACATTTAATAGGAATTTATTATAAAAAACAACAATAATAACCAATATTCATGTGAATTCAAATTCATTATTACAGTATATCCTGAATGATAATAATAATATATACTACCTATTTAATTTTTTCACATATGTACTTTTTAATAATATTAAAAAAAGATTTTTTCTTACAATTTTCAAATCAAATTGCACTCACCATTAAAAAGAAATTACAAGAACATTATACTAAAATAAGATATTTTAGATTATACACATTGGGGATTAAAAGTAGGAATTTTTTATCACTATTTATCACTAGTGTAACATAGAAATTAAATTTTTTTTTTCATTTACAATTTATTGATTGATGCATATTGTTGCATATGATTTTAAAAATTGATTGGAATTCGTTATTAGTTCCACTTAAGAAAATTTGCTCATATTATCAATATATCATTAAATAATTTAAACTTAAAAATTTACACAAATAACTTTCATAGAACATAAGGAGAGAAATTCATATCTTAATTATATATTGATTGGTAATATAGGAAATAGAAAAAATAAAAATTCCTATGCTGCATGTTATGTAGATAGAGACAAAATATGACTAATGCAATTTTCTAAGTTGAGCATAAAATTCAGAAAAACCAACAAAGAATATCAGTATACAGTATAGTATTAATAATTACTTATTTATTATTTCAAAAATATAAACAGTTGGGAATGTAAGTATCAAAGAAACTATGAAACATATAATTATACAATAATAAATCAAAATTACATATTAGAAAATCATTTTTAATATGTAAATAAATTCCTATATTATGTTTAATGTCTTGTGCACATTGACCATATGGCGCTTCAAGTGTTGTTTCCAAGTAAATTGTCTACCACATGCAATGCACCGGAACTGTGGTTCAACGCCACATTCAAGTTTTAGATGGCTATTTAAACTAGCTCTGTGTTTGTACATCCGGTTACACCGAGTACACGGGAATGCATAATGATCGATATCTATAAAATTAAGGATTAAGTATTAAGGAGTTGATACATATGACATTTTTAATTATAAAAAGCTAAAGAGCAAATGCTATATAAAGCAATTATATCCTACAGATATATATATATATATATATACATACATAACATTTTTTATAAATATTTCCAGTAAAAAAGATCAAAAGTCTAAAATGTTATATATAACAAAAACAAAATATAACAAAATATGTCTATAATATTATATCAAAATATCATAATATTAGTAAGACAATAATAGTAGTAAAATGTATTATTAAATTAGTGTTTTGTGTATTGCCAGCACGTGTCGTTTAAGATTTATTCTCTGATGGAATTTTCGTCCACAAATCATACATGAAAATGTTGGATCCATACCACATTCGAGCCTCTGATGTCTATTTAAGTTGGGTTTGTACTTATAAGAATTACCACATTTTGTACACTGGTGACGAAATGGAAACACTGTAAAAATATATTTAAAATTGTGAAATACACTTATTGTTTATATATTCTCAATCCCATGTAATAACAATAATATAATATTAATACAACTATTCTTATAACACAGTCCAATAATAAAAATTATTTATTAGTAGATTTGATAATGAATAATTATATAATATTTTTAAGTAATTAAACAAAAATAATTTCCAATATTTTAATAAATTAAATTAAATATAGCACAAGTATAACTTTCATGCATTTCTGTATACTAATTATAGCCATAATAATAAAATAAAATCAGTATTTTTGTAAAATATACATAATACATGGAATTTTTTCCATAACATTAATATTTTTTAAAATGTAACTTTTAAGGGATGATGGGGCTAAAAGACTTTCATGCCTTTTAGTATAATAATTATTGAATAATTTGATTTTATGTCTAATATAAAATAACATATTTTTTTACAGCTTATATGTGACATTCATTGGCCCCCTTTGACTTATAAGTCCAATAATTAATGATTATAATAATTCTGCCATTCATAAGGCAGGAATACAACTAAAACTGCCTCAAAATTAAGTCGAAAAATTGAATAAATTTTAATTCTCAATAAAATAACATACAATAATGTATATATTAAATTACAAAATATTTTGAGAGCATGAACATTAGGTACACTTAAAAAAAAAAATGTTCATTGTCTACTATGCTGATAACTAAAACAAAGAGTTAGCAATAAATATAATGCATTAAATACTATACAGCCATACTAAAGAAGTAAGTTAATGTTAAAATTATATTGAATTAAAATTTTAAATATATTTATAAAATTAAAATTGATATAAATAATATTTATTGGTGATAAATAACTGTCTAGACATAAGTTTTATTTCACTGTACACTTTAGTACATTTTTTTTTTTTACAAAGGAGAGGCTAATGAAATATACAATTTAAATTGTATTACCTTTAAAAAAATCATATATACACACAGTATAATGAATTATTTTATACTCAATGCATTGAATTTATAAAAACAATTTGTCATATAAATAAATATGCTTAAGGCAGCAATAATAAAAGTAAAAAAAATACTAACTTACATAAAACATTGTCTAATATTATAAAAACCATATATTTGTTCATAACAATTTTACAGTTATAGTGTATCTTGAAAATTAATGTAATATTAATTCTTAATACTTGCAAATTGATAATTTTTATTTGTAACAAGGTTGTCTTTTGTATAAATAGGACTATTAAAATATGTCTGCTAATATGTATGAAAATGTATACTTCAATACCTTTCACTCTATAAACAAGCTCAATTTAAATGCAAACCACAAACATATTTCATAATATTTTAAATTTAGAATATATTTTGTTATCTATTTTGTTTAAATTAATTAAATTCTAATATTTTGTGAATAATACCCAAATGATTTCGTAGATGTGATCTATGGGCAAATTTTCTAAAACAAACATGACAACTAAACTTAGGTTGAACTCCACATTCATATTTCTTGTGAGCAAATAAATTACGCTTATATTTATAACTTCGACCGCAATTGTTGCACATAAAATAGCTTACAGGCTCTAAAATAAATAACATTATTTCCTCAGTAATCGATTTATACATAAATGTTTACCTAAATACTAAATTTATAGTAATAAAAATAGTTCATGCAAATATTTGGTTAAAATGAATTATTAAATATGCGAATAATTAAGCACTAATTATATATAATACATAATGTTCACCCTGTACACCTTTTTTGTTATTAAGTATTTACATAGGAGTTTTAATTATAATAAGTTTAACAATTTTAAAAATAACACATAAATATAATTACAATTATTTATTTGAGAAATCAGAAGGTGTAAATATCATAGTAAAAAAAAAAATAACTTACATAAATCTTGAAATTAATTGAAGTATCTACTTTATTATTAAATTAGTAACTACTTCTTTAAAGTACAATTTAAAAACCTTCCAAAGAATTTTGATTTAGTTTTTATATAACAGAAAATAAGTTGATTTTTAAATTAAAACTTATTTTCAAAATAAAAAATATACAATCTTTATTTAAAAAAAAAAAAATGTTGAAATAAATAAGTCACAGTATATTAAAATTTATTCGAGAAGAAGTAGTCTGTACTTTACACTTTACATAAGTTGTTTTGTTTTTGTGCATGTATATGATTTAAAAAATTATTTCTATGGCAATTATGTAAAAAGTATTTCTTATAATTCTGTATGAATATCACTGATTCTTTTGGTCTTATTATTCATAAAATATCCATGTACAGATTTCATATGCACATTTATGTTATCAGGTCGTTTGCACATTTTATTACAAAAATGACACTTATATTGAGGTGGTTTATTGCATTCATACTTCAAATGTTTATTCAAACTAGGAATAGTTTTATAGGTTTTTCCGCATTTTTGAGGACAAATAAATACATCTTCAATTCTATCATATAATGATACAGTATCAGTTATTCTTATTTCTGTCAACACGAAAAAAATAAATATTAAATTACATTCACATTTTATAAGTAAAATTTCGTAAATTAAAAATTTAATTATTATGTCTGAAGCACATCATAAAACTATATGTAGAATGATTTAGGTAACACTACAAATCCCAACCAGTTATCATGAGATTAGTACACTTTATATAAATATTATAAATATAAGTTATTTTATAATTTTCAGTATTTTTTTATTTAAAATACAAAATATTTTTATTTGCAAATATATCTTTAATGTCTGTTTATATCTATTTAAAGTGATTCTAAAAAAAAATAAAATTATATTTTTCAAAATAAAATAATACACATGGTTTATACTTATTAATGTGCTGAAAAAATGTATTTACTTATAAACTTGAGTTGAATTTTATTTATTTGATTTTAAGTATAAAACCATAGTTGATGGTTCAAAAAAAAAAACTTTAAAAATATATCTAACTGAATAGAACATCAAAATATTTTTGAGTACTTAAAAAAATTATAATTAGTAATGAACATGCATACATGAATGATTACAAATTTTAAGTTTCAATAAAAATGTATTTGGATATGCCTTAATATTAAAAGTCTTAATTCAATCCAAATTAATGTGGTCAAGAAATTTAGTATTCCCTAAATCATAAATATATATAGTGAGCATATATGATAATAATTAGGTGGTGTGTAAATAATAAATTGCAAAGATTTAAATTTAAATGTTATATTCTCTAGCTATTAATAAACCACAATAATAAATAAATGTTAGGATCAATAGCAAGTAATCAAGATGCAAAAAAACAAGGTTTTTTTTTTCTTAACATAATTGTTATAAAAAATAGATTGCTAAAAATTATTAACAAATACAATGATATATTGCTGTATAGATTATAAAAATATACATTTATTTGCAAATACATTAAGTTATTACCTAAGTATAACAAAGCATTTTATACATAAATTTAATAAAAAACAAAAAAACTATATGCAATTGATATGTTGATTAAAATTATAACTCATGGCACAACTAAATACTAAATATTCAAAAAATAATAAGTTTAAATAAACAACATGAATGATAATCTACACGGCACAATTATGTATTCTTATCATATGTATTTTGTGGTTGATACGTTGCTTAAAAGGCTTGCGACAAATAATGCATTGAAATTTTGGATTTACTCCACATTCATATTTCAAGTGTCTAGCTACACTTCCTTTGTGTTTATACCTACGGCCACATCCATTTGGACAATGAATATCTTCATCACCATCAATAAAACAAGCACCTACAATAGTTCAATAAACAAACAAAAACCAACATCTATCAGCTATACATTTACATTTACACTAATGGCAACAAAGCAACAATAAAGCTTCTTTAAATGCCAAAAAACAAAATAAAAAGCTTTGTTTTAATTATTTTGATATTGATTATACTACTTTAAATATTGTTATATTTAATTTACTAACATAAAATAATTAATTTTAAAATTAATGTACTATGTACTTGTGATTGAACATGAATAAAAATAAAATAATAATAAATTTAAAAAAAAATTATGACATGAACAAAAAAAAAAAAAAAAATGTAATCCCAATAAATAGAATTGTTAAAATAAGTTTTATTAAATCATACATTATAATAATGTATTTATTTTATTACTTTACAATTTATTTACTAAATAAAATAATTAAAATAAAAAAAATACCAAATACATAAATTTTTAATTACATTTTTAAAAATAATTAGAATAAGTTATTTTAACCTATTTATATATTTAAATTATAACTTTGTTATTATTATAATTAGTTACTTTTCATTAATATTAGATAATAATAGATTTTAAAGAAAAAAATTGTTCTTTAAATTCGGTAAAATTACTTAAATAAAAATACCAGCATATTGTGCAAAACAAATACAACCATAAAACCAATATATTTAATACTCATGCCCTACTTTTTTCCATGTCCTCTCATACAACCTATTATGGTTATAACTTAAAATGTTGTAACACTCATTTAAACAGAATATTTACTGAATGTAATAATTTAACTCTATTTGAGTTTTTCAAACCCGATAATTTATTACTTACGATAATTATAACTTAGTATATGATTTTCATTGTTTATGGTTTGTTTTATCTTAATTTTAAAATATTGGATTCATATATAATTATCAAATACTGTACAATAATATCTAGCATAATTTTAATAAATAAATGTTTTAATTGGAATAATAAAAGTAAAAAAAAAAGCTATTCTTTAGAATCAAGTTCATTATAACCTAAGTCTCAATTTAAATATGTTATAGAAAGGTCTTCATACCAACAAGAATATAAATTGGTTATTTATATATTGTTTATGTAATATATTCTCTTATGGTAATATAATATTACAATGTGTTACAAATTGTATTTATATTGAACACAAACAAAAAAAATATTTTCTGACTTATCAAATATTCAATTAAATTAACTTTTTTATGGTATTAAAATTAAATATTAAATCTATTTCTAAGTTTTATTCATACTAAAGGATTATAATACCATAATAAGTAATTGTTCTATAAATAATATATTAAATCATTAATTATTATTTAATTTATATTTATTATAACATAACATATTGTTAAATATAATAATAAAAACATAGTTTGATTATTAAAAATACTAGTAATGTCACATTTTCACAAGTAAAAATTGTAAATATTATAAATGTTTAAATTAATTTATATGTATATAATAAAACAACATAACAAGACTTAATATATGGCATTTAAATACAGTTATAATGATTGTAAGGTGTTTAAGTTTTAATAAAATTATAAAAAATGTAATTAAAATTAAATACTATTAAATGGTTAATAGTAAATTTATATATATATATATATATATATATATATATATATATATAAACAAATAGTTTATATGAATAAATAAATAAATAAAAGCTTAACTTGCTTGGAATATTATATTTTTTAAGTACAACCAATTTCAAATTATTAATTGATAATCAAAAACATGACTCAATTCTAAATTTATTTTTCATATTCAGTCGTGATTTTATTGATTCTATATATAATTGATGATGAATTTTTAATTTGAAAATGTTGGTACTACACAAATATAAAAATATTCCAGACTAAACTTTTATTTATTTATTTATAAATTTACTTACATAATTTTTGTAGCTAAATATTTTTACTATAGAAAAAAATTGAAGAATATTATTGCTCAAATTAAACTATTATTAAAAATATGTTATTTGACACATATAAATACAATTAATGATATATATACATACATACATACATATCCCTATACATTAATATTTACTGTATATTATATTAAATATTAATTGCATTCATAATTGAATACAAAGAAAAAATACACATGCACACATATTGATGTATATGGTGAATTTAAAGCATACCACTTTTAAGCTGAAACTATGAATTTGGTAAGATTCTAAATTTAGTTTGTAAGAAATGTAAAATTAAATAATTGTTGTGATAAATAAAGTAAAACTGTAATTTCCTAGGTATTTTCTTTTGAAAACATATAAATTTAGTTAGGTCAAAATTTCATAAATAAAGAATTTGAATAAATTCATATTTACAGCTTAAGAAAAATGTATTAAAACATAATAAATTTATAATTTCACACTGAAAAAAAATTTAAAAAAAAATGTGTACATAAAATCATAATTCACAGTTGAATATTAATGAAAAAAAAATTTGAATAACTCTTATAATATAAAATAATAATAATCATAATAAAAATGGTATAAATGTATATTAATTAATTAAAGATTTCTTAAATAAATTCTTTAATGGAAAAAATTACAAATTAATTTTGGTATTTTAAGTAGCTCGATTTATTTTTACTTTATTTTAATGAAACCAAATATATTATGTCATTTCATTTCTCTAAAAATACAATATATTTATCATTTATTCATGATATGATGCAGTAGTTTTAAATATTTTTATAAATAAGATACACTATTTAAAATGTTATTGCATAAGTCTTTACACAAAAGTTTTAAGATTAATGGTTTTAGAAATATTACAGCATACCTAAAAAACTCTTGTAGCCCCCAATTTGATGAAAATCACTGGTATAAAATATAAATCAAAGAATGTTATAAAATTGAAAAGGGAGTGAAAGTTTTTAATTAAAGTATAAACCTAGGTATATAATAACAAATTATAAAAATGAGATTTGGTAGTTATTAATGATAAAAGCTCATTTATTTGGCTTGAGAAATGACAAAACATAAATGTACTTTTTATACCAATCTAAAATTAAATCCAAATCCTAACATTCTAGTTACATAATATTTTCTTATGAAGCAAACAAATTTATACGTTATCCACAATATACAGTTAATTTTTTATCATAATTTCAAGACTATAAGGAATAAGCCTTAGAGTTATGATAACAAATTATGATAATTGAATAAATTATTTATTTATAAACAAAAATAAAGAAATTATAATTAATAAAATAAGAATTGTATTAGCAATATCAATTGATATGTTTAGCTAAAAAGTAATTTTATATTTAATATTTAAACTATTAGGTAAATTTACTATACAGAAAATTATACAAATATGAAAAAAATGAGATCATTTTTATTAGCTATATTATTTAGAAAAACCTTAATTTGTCCATACCAATACTAAGAAATTTATTAAAATGAATTAATCTTTTTTTCTTTTTTTTTTGATAAACTGTATAATTTCCATTGTTAAAATAATTACTTAAATGAGACAAGTGGTTAACTTAATTATATTAATCAGGATACCTAAAATTCCTATCAATACCGTGTATTGACATTAAATGCATCTTAAATGTTTCTGGTTGTTTATAAGTCTTGCCACATACAGGGCATTTGAATTGAGGCTCAATACCACATTCATACTTCAGATGTCGAACCAAACCTTTTTTGTACTTGTACTTTCGCCCACAGTCTTTTGGGCAGTAAAACAGTCCATCTAAATTTCGTTCTATATGTAATCCTGAAACATGTGAATTGGCCGGAAGTATAAAATAAGATTCATATTATAGTGTTTATTAGTTCAAGCAATTTTCCAGTAAGTATAAGCTGCAACTAATTAAGTAAAGCAAACCAAATGTACAAAGTATACTTTTAAATACCTATGCTAATAATAATTAATAAAATTTCATTATTTATTATGATAATTAAAATAATATTATGGTTATAAAAAATTTTAAATTAAAATTACAGATATAAATAAATATTCATACATACACACACACACACACACACACACACACAAGAATATATACAGTTTTTATTCCAATAATAAAATGAATCCTGAAATAAAATTTATATATTTATTTATTAAATTATTATTTATAAAAGCTTACAAATACTTATAAATACCTTAACAATTTGTATTTATAATATATAATGCATAAATATAACCATTAAATACAATTATGAAGAATAATAAAACAAAATAAGTGACTTCCAAATTAATATAGAGGAAGATATTTGAAATGTTAATTTTATATCAGAAACTAAAATAAAATAATGAGCAATCAAATTAAATGCATAAATTTAACAATATAATAATATACAAAAATAAAGACATTGATTAGAGATATCTTAAATTGTGATATACATATCAGTATTATCTATATTTAGGAAAACTAAAGTATTTACATAAAATTATAATTACATAACATGACATTAATAATATATAAAAAAAATATTCATAAATATATTATGATAAAAAATGAGTATTGTAAAAACCTTACAAAAGTATGGTTTAAAATTTGGAAAGTATTTTTTATATGCATTATAATTAAGATCTTAAATAAAAATCATAAAAATAAATTATTAAATTAAGGCATTTCCTTATTAAATTACTACATAATTTAACTTTCAATACATCATGGAAACTTCAATGGATATCTCTAGTAATAATCTAGTAATAATATCTTTTATTTTAAAGCTTGTTACACAAAACAAATAATAATAAGAATAATAATACACTTTGTAAAATCAATATTTTGTTCAATTAAAAATATATAACTTTAAGATTATTTTCAAAATATTTAAATTTTAAATAATTTAATAAACTTACCCATTGGTTTTCTGCATACTAAATATATTTTAAAAAATAAATAAACTTGATTGAACATTGTTAAAATAAATCACAAAAACTTCAATGTAATCTTTTAAACACAACTTTAATTTAACATTAAATAAAATAAAAAACGGTTTAAAAAGAAGAAAATTATTTGTAAAAATGTAATACTAATAACTGTAAATAAGAAATGTATGTTATACTAAAAAGTGATAACTCTTTATATACACAAAAAATACATAAAACATAATAAAGTGTGTGTATATATATATATATATATGCTGGTATAGTTTGTTAATAACTTCTGCAGCCTATAGAAGGCAAAATAACAGTACATTATACAATACTAAAAACATTACATATATATATAATAATATTAATATAAATATAATTATTTGTAAAAGGTTCTAAGATTGTTAAAGAAGATTAATTAAAGACTACATAAATGTTTAAAATAAACATAAACTAAATATTATTTCCTTGTTTCTCGCCTTACCTGAATTCCAAACCTAAAAATAATCTATATCAAGCCTATTAAAAAAATTAAAATTTGTAGAAAAATAAAAAAAAATTCAAAACCAAGATCTATTAATCATAATGTAATATTTTCTAGAAATATAATTATTTAAATATGATAAAACTATAATTGATTAACATTTTGAATATTAGAACCGAAAAAATATAATAAATATTATTTAATTATAATAGTAGAAGCATTAATAAAAATAATAATTATTTTAATTTAGAGAAGGTTTCAGAATTTATGCTAATATATAGGTCAGAGGACTTGTAGCTCTAAAAAAGCTCTAAATATACAAGCACTTATGCACTTAAAAATTTGTATAGCCTTTTTATTTAAAAGTATTAATAAAAAAATATAATATAATAAATATATTATAAACCAAAGCCAAATAAACAAAATATATTTTACTTAATTTTCTGTAAAAAAACGACGTTAGATCATTATTGCTTCTAGGAAAAATATGTACTCGTGGACAGTCAAAAACTATATTATAAGACAAAAATTAAAAATTAATTAATTTATATCCAAATATTTTGACTGTATTGTTTGAAATAAAAATGTCACTTTGAAAAAAATCGATTTAAGTTAAATAAGTCTCAAAAAGTATAAAATAGCCTATAAAAGTGTAAAATATGCCCTAAAAACAAAAAGTACTCAAAATATGCATTTATATAAGTGATGGGTCGAACTGTTCGAATCTCGAACCGAACCGAACCGAACCCTTGATGTTCGGTTCGGTTCGAAATTCAAACTCAGCATGAAAAAAAATCGAACCGAACATTAAGCATCTTTTACTGTTCGAAAATCGAACTTGAAAATATTTGTCGAAACAGACTTACTGGCCATGATGGTTCGAAAATCAAAATTAATAATTAATAATTAAATTATTACTATTTATTATGTAGTTACTTACTTATGTAAAAAATAATTATAACAATAATAAGAAATTTAAATGTATTGTAAATAATACAATTACTTAGACTTAAAAGATAAAATATAGTACGAAAACTTAAAATACGATAGTAATTAATAATTATGGCTGATTTAATTTGTAAGTAGGTGCAATGTACATGATTATAAGTATTGAGTTCGAGTTTGAGTTTGACTTAAAATCATAATAGGTTCGGTTCGGTAGAAAATATAAAGGTTCGGTTCAGTTCGAGTTCGAAAAAATAATTTAAAGTTCGGTTCGATTTAAAAAATCAGGGTTCGACCCATCACTAATTTATATGCAAAATAAAATTTCAAAATTTGATTTATTTAAGTATGAAACATATTTGTTTCATACTATGCTATTTTTGTGACTGTTCAAAACAAATATGCAAATGCTTCAAGTCTTCTGTCTCATTAATATATCCCAACAGTTAGTTTTACAATTCAATAAAAATTATAATATGAGAAAGGAAACGGTGGTGGTTTTTTCTCTCATGACAGTAATGCCAACCAAAAACCGAAATCACTAAAGGCCAAGAATCAAAGAATCAAAAGAGTAACTATGCAGTAACACAGCCGCTTTATACCCCTTGGCAATAATGTACTCAACAATATTTTATAAAAACAGATCTCAAAAAAATTTTACATCAAGACCCTATAGTGACTCTTTTTAATTGTTATTTTTTATTGAACTATATTAAATAAATAATCTCTTTTATATTATCAAGAAACATATTTTTTAAATTCAAAAAATTAAACTAGGTTCATACTTTTAATAATTAACATTTTATTGTTTAGTCTAAAATTTTTAAAATATTATTGAAAAAAAGAGGTAAGATATTGGGAAAAGTATCAGTCTTTTTTTTAAAGATAGTTGATACTAAATACCATATTAGTTGCTAATAATTTTCTTATCGGGTTCATTGAACAAAGTTTTCCAAAAACAAATAATTATAAATAATAAATAATGACAAATATTAATTAATTTTTTACATAAACGAGTATTTAAGTATAAAATACAGGAACATTTTTAAATTTTATCAGACTAAAACCTAATGAAAACTATAGCGCCAATAAATAACAATTTTTTTTTTTTATTATAGAAAATTGACAATCTGTATTACATGACACAATAAGTAAAATGGATGACAGACATAACACTATATACATAATAAAATAACACATGAAGCACAAGATGAAGGTAATCATCCAGCGATGGTACCTTCCAGAAGTTTATTTATTTTTTCATTAATTTAATAGGTCACGGCACCAATTTCTTTTAAGTCGGCGCGGAAGGTTGTCAGGAAGAGTATGTGATGCTAGGTGAGTGACTAAAGGATTGGGATGGTGTTGTAGTTTAGAGTGGAATCTGTTATTGTACAATATAGCTAGATGGTCAACTCTTGGAATTCTTAGATCATTGTGCAGAGTTGCATTTGTTACATACCAAGGGGCCGAAGCTATTAGCTCGAGAGTGATGACTCTAGGAAGCTTGGATAGTACGGAATTGAGAAGATTTGGCACACCCTCAGATTTGCATACCGTACGATCAAATAGGTCTGAGTAGAGATTTGTACAATGTGGACTTAGTGTGTATTGTTAGTTTGGATTTGAGAATCAGCTTAAGTAGATGAAGGCGATTATTAAGGATTTAACGTTTGCACTTTAAATGCTGTCACCATGTCAATTTTTTGTCTAGCAATATTCCCAAGTATTTTACCTGATTTGTTGTAGGAATCTCAACTCCTTGAAGTTGAAGTGAGGGAGGGTTGTTTTTTCACAGTGTAAATGGCACATGGAAAGATTTAACAGGATTTATTAAAATTCTCCATTTGGTTGCCCAGGTGTTTAATAAATTATGGTGTTTTTGAAAATAGTTTGAAGATTGAATGAGGTCTGAATTGGAAGAGAGTACAGCTGTATCATCTGTATAAGTTGCTATGGGTCATGTTTGCTGTTTTTGGAATATCTGATGTATATATATTAAATAAATCTGGTGATAAGTCACTTCCTTATGGAACACTGGCAGAGATTGAAAAGTAGGAGGATATTGAGTCGCCCTGTCAAACTGCAAATGTATGGTCATAGAGGTGAGATTAGATTATTAGATAGTAGGGAGCTGGAAGGAATAATTTTAACTTGTATAAGAAGCCATCGTGCCAAACTCTATCAAAGGCTTGGGCCACATCTAGAAAAACTCCTGGGCAGTATTCTTTATTTTCAAATAAAATTTGTATTTGATGTATTGTCGAGTGAGATGTCCTGAAACCAAATTGTGTGTGGGGTATTATATTGTTTGAATGTATGAGTGGTCTAATTTTTTTGAGGATAATTTTCTCGAACAATTTAGCTAAAACTGGTAGCAGACTTATAGGTCTATAGGATGATGGAAGTTGTTTGGGTTTACCAGGTTTATGTATAAGTATTACAATAGAAAATGTCCAGCTTTGAGGGAAGTGAGAGAGCCTTAACATGGAATTATAAATAAATGTGAGAAGTAATAGAGTTCTATTGGGCAAGTGTTGTAATTAATTTAAAATATTTAGTGAATCATACTCAGAAAACTGTCACTTGGTCAAAATTTTGAAAATTTGAATTTCAAAAATGTTATGCTAGATTTTGAAATGTTTCATAAAAATAAGAATAGTTTAAGAGAAATTTAGTATTCAATTATTATACAAGATTTTTTATTGAATTAAAATTTTTTTATTGATATTTTACTAAAAAAAAAACAAGAATAAAAAAAATATCACAAAAAGTCAAAATCTTGGAAGAAAATTGGTATTATTGATAGTAATTCGACATAGACTTAGATATTAGATGTAGTCATAATGATATTAGAATACAAAGAATACTATTTCTAGCGATAGTTATTTTCTTATAACAATAAAAAAAATTTAATTTTGTTAAAAACCTGCACCTAATTAGACCATATGTTTTAATTTTTGAGTGAAATGAGAATATCTTGTCTTTAAATGTGTATTTTTTTTTGTTTTTTGTCAGTTTATACACAATTTCGACCAAAAGGGTTGCTCTGATAATTAAAATAATGAGATTTCTGATAAGAAATCTTCTGTAGTTAGTACTTTAAAGGTAATTTTGCAAATTTCCCAATGTTTTCTGAATAACTGTTAATAAGTTGATGAAATGACATAAAAAACTGCAAAATTTTAGGCATACTAATTTTTGACAAAACTAATTTTTTGTTTTCATTATAATTCAAAAATTAATAGACATATTATAACAATTAACATGATATTTTTACTGAATATATTCAGTTTTCCACAAATAATATAATTTTCATAAGATTTTTTTTTCAAAAATTTAGATAAATTATTCTTGGTTTAACAAAGTCTTGAAAATGTAATCCGAAGATCATTAGTTTCTATTACTGGTTAAAAAAAAAAAAACGAAAAATGTTAAAGTAATTAAGTCACATAAGTGACTCTTTTCATAATGTGAAGACTTTGAAAATAAGTTGGAGCCTTAACTATATGGGGCACCATTTTCAATAATTTTACCTTTACCATGAGACTCTATTGTCATCATCAGTATCGGTGTTAACGTTTTGCATAGGAATCACTTGTTCAAATAAAAACAGATTGTTATAAAATTCAATATACCTTTTATTAAATAATATTATTCAAAAATAACAATAATTAAAATATGAAAACATTTATTTGGAGGATTGCCAGGTATGGTGGAAGTGGCCAAGTTTTTTATGAGTTTGTTTGGGTGATTATTAAGTTTGGAATGAAATCTTTTATAAAATGTTTTGGCTTCGTCGTTAATTGATTTGAGTTTTGTATCAGTATGAAGGATATGGTTTAACACGTAGGATGGAGCATTCATTATTTTTCGGAGAGCGATGTTTTGAAATGTTTGTATTTTAAGTAGGTTGGTCTTTTTTGCATTGCTCCACAGTTGGAGTTTGTAGGTCCATAGGGGTTTGAGAAGTGTTTTATAAATCAGGAAATTGGCTTTAATGAAGGTGAAGTTATTATTGCTTAATAAGGGTTAAAGGAGACGGAGACGATGGTTCAGTGCTAATCTTTTGATTCTAATGTAATGAGCCCAGATAAGTCTTTGATCGAGAGTGAGCCCAAGATATAGATTTTTGAGGAGTAGGGGATAGGGATACCATATAGAAAAAAATTGGGACAAGGAACATGTTTGAGGGTGAAATTTGTATGAACAGATTTGCTTTGATTTACTTTGAAATGCCAGTTGGTAAAGCATTTTTCCATGATGTTAAAATGGGTTTGGAAATTTTTTGAAGCTAAGAATGGATTATTGTCAATAGATATTATTACTTTGTCATCTGTATAGTCAGCTACTGATGTGTTGGGAGTAGTAGGTAGGTCAGAAGCGAAGATATTGTATAAAATAGGTGACAAAATTCCACCTTGGGGCACACCAGCATTTATAGCTGTGTAGGATTTGACGAGTAAATAGTAGGTGGGGGAGGGGGATTTCTTAAGTTTATACAAAAGCCCGTCATGCCATACGCGGTCAAAAGCTTATGTGATGTCTAAAAATACGCAATTACAATTCCTTTTTTTTTTCCAAGTAATACGAAATGGAGTCTATGACTCTGTGTGCTTGATGTATGGTTGAATGAAATGCGTGAAACCTGAATTGAGTAGTTGGAAGAATATTCTTTTCAGTAATGATCGGGAGAATTCGTTTCAGAATTAATCGTTCGAATAATTTGGCGAAAAAAGGAAGAAGGCTGATTGGCCGGTGTGATGATGGAAGGTCTGGTGGTTTGTTTAGTTTAGGAAATAAGATTATAGATGCGAATTTCCACAGTAGGAGGAAATAAGAAAGCCTAAGTGAAGCATTAAACATGTGTGATATGGACGATGGCTCTAGTTGGAAGTGAATTGGCTACTTCCGCAGTAATGCAATCATAGCCTGGTGATTTGTTTAATGAATAATTTTGTAAGATATATTTTACATCATTAGGTGTAAATGACTTGACAGGAAGAGTCATTGGGAGAGGGTAAATTATTTTTAAAAAATATTAATAAAACATATTTATCTTTGTTTTGATATTCTAAGTTCATTAAATAATTCATAGGACCAAAAAAATCATAATGTTAGCATAATACTAACATGATACCAATCGCGTTACAAAAATAGTGATACCGATGACGGGTAAACTATTGTTCTCTACAAAATGTGATTAAATGATTAAATTTGTTAAAATCCCATTAATGGATGGTCTCTTCTCTCAAGCCCCCTGTCTGAATTGTTGTAAATAACTACAATTTATATAATTTATTTATAATTTATATTATTTATCTTTTCGATATTATTCTCTAATCACTTGTGCTTATTATAAAACGTTACTTTACAGATTGTACAATTTTCTAGCTTAAAAAAAAAAAAAATTGTTAAAAAACAAATAAAATAAATTATCATTGGTAAATTGTTTTATCAATATAAAACACATTTTGAAATTTAATTTTAAAACTTCTCTTTTTTCAAGTATTTAATAGTTAAACTATGAAGTTGAAATACATTAATTTACATAATTATATTATACTTCTATTATAGAACAATAAAGTATCAAATAGATTCAAAATTAAATTATAAGTATATCTATCAAAAATTTATAAAATTAATAAATTGTATAAGATTAGTACGTAAAATATTTAAAATATATTACCTGTTTGATGCGATATCTTCTGAGAAACAAGAAAATAATTTGCTTTTTTAATATGTTAGAAATTAATAAGCATGACGAATATCAAAAAGTATATTAAAAATACATATTTAACAAATTAAAAGTCTATAAACATTGAAAATCAATAGGTAAAATGTGATATATATAAAATATCAAAGTTGAAAAAAAATGTAGGTATATTAGGCAGTGGCATATTTTGGGGAAGTGTCTTCTATATCTGGACACCTTCAACTTTAAAAGTCCTAATATATTAGACATTGGTGTTTCATTATAACCTACAACTTTTTTATTTTACTATTTATATGAGTTTCAAATGTAAAACTTTTTGTCAATTCCTAACATAGTAAATTGTTAAAAAGTAAGGTCAACATTTTTTACATCAGTAAATAATTCTAAAAATGCTGTTTGTGAAGTTTAATAAATGTTGGACACCTTCGACAAATTACCCAAAAAACACAACTGATATTAGGTGAACAATTTAAAATAAAATGTAAAATAGTATTGAGTTAATAATAAACATTGTTGAACACCATTAATCCTAAGATTGTTATGATACATTTCTAGAACATCAATACTGCAAGTTTGTATTTAATTGTAAGTCTACTTATTTTTGTTTCATTTATAAAATAGATTATATATGAATATAAAAATATTTATGTAAGCAATTATATCTGTTTAAAAAGCTCAACATAATTTTTTTTCTATCATAGGTATGTCTATATAAATAACAGTTCAATTTATATTGAAGACTGAACAGCTGAACATTTTTTTAATTTTAACCACTTACCTCTTTTTGTAACTGAACAAATGTATTTTAGAACACCATCTGTAAAAGTAATAAAAATGTAATTTTTAGTATTATAATTTTCAGTAATATAAATTATAAGTCTGTATTATATAAAAAAAAAAAAACAGTTTGAAATGTTTGTAAAATCACATTTTCTAAAAATAATTTTTTTGGTACACATTTACGATTCTAGGTAATTAAAAGTAATTATAAAATAAATCACTGAAAGTCAGCAACTAAAAATTTAATTAAAAACAAATCAAAGTATTTGATAAAGATATCTTTAAGAAATTTGATCTCTTATGCAACAAGATACCAAAGCATACATATTAAAATAACTTTCCTAAGAAGACATTGGTGTAGCTTTTATGTAATTAACCATACTTCTTTTTGTGTCTGGCGATTTTGCAGTTATATTTTGATGATATTATTGATCATACTAATAAATTATTTGTATTTATTAGATTCAGAATGAAATAAGGTTTTTTTTTTTTTTGGTTTATGTACTTGGTTTTGATCAAAAGGATTTTTATTCGCATTTTTCCAATTGTTATAATCATGAATTTATGATAGAAAATATTTTCTATTTGATACTTTGAAGAGGAGAAGAAGGTCACTTTATGAATTATCCAACATTGTTTTTAATAATTCCAAAAAACTAATAAAAATTATAAAAAAAAAAAAAAAAAAAAAAAACAATAAAATTTGTGCCATACTGGTTTTTAACATAAATGGTTATATCACTATTTACTATAGATGGTATAATTTTTATAAGATAATTTTCAAATTGTTTTAAATTATAAATAGATATTTGAAAATTTCTTTTCTTCTTAGCCTTTTTTTCATAAAATGTCAATAAATAACAGGGTTTGAAAAAATCTAGAAAATATAACACAATTTTTCATACATAATACTGCTTACTAAATAATATATATATATATAAAATAAAGTTTACTTTGAATAAAAACTCATGAGCGTTTTAACAAAATGTTCACAAAATATTGAAATTACAAAAATCCGTGTAGGTTAGTAAATTTTTGTAGTTAAAAATGCATAAAACATTACATTTTTTATATTCAAGACTTGAAAATTAGTTATGGTTGTTTTTAATCATTAAAATATTGCAATCTGTATTTAAAATCTTAACAAAGAATCAACGAAGGGCCAGAACAACTATATGAATTAATTATAAATGTTAAGGAAAGGGACACTGAAAAAGGATCAAATGATCAAATATTGATCGATACAGAAGAAACAATTTCAATAAACAGCTTAGACAAGAAGGTAGAATAGTAAAAGATTAGTCAGAAACAATGAAAACACTAAAAATCAAATGGTACAATTTTAGATACAAGAAAGTCAGGAGAGACCCAATAAACATTGAGACAAATATTAACAAGTAGATGAATTAAACATAGAAAAAATAGGGTTGTTGTTTATTTAAATATTTATGATAATAATAAATCATAATCATTGTTTTTAGTCATTACTAATTTGGGAGGCATCAAAATATTGTGAAGACACAATAGAGCTATAGAATAAAAACATTTGAATACCTCGGATACATACTTCCTAACAAATTAGTATTAACTGCTTAGGCCATGTGTACAGAGCGGTGAGCGGTAGCGGCGCGGAGCATCACAAATCAAACATGTTTGAATTTTGCCGCTCACCGCTCATGCGAAATATTTATTACAATTATAATATTTTATATCCAATGTAAAAATAGTCTCGATTATTTAGTTTCTATCCTGGGGATGAACATCAAAATGTTTAATTTTCTATTTAAAGAATTGTACTCAGTTTCCCAAATAATAATAATATGTGTTCAATGGATTTCTGTTATTGACTTGTTCACTTGTCAGATTATTATCAGTATAGGTTCACTGTTCAAAGTGAAAAAATTATTATTTCTGAGGTCGAAACATGACCTTCTCTGTGGGATGATACACATCCCCTATATAAAATGTAGAACGGAACAAGAAAATGTGAGAAGATATAGGAAAATCACTCGGAAAATGCCGAGATGCGGTGAACGCTGACTCTTTTTTTTAAACATTTTACTTCGTAAAAACGGATTGTCTAAGATTAAAGAGAGACATTCCACTGTGATGAACGACATTCTCACAGAACAGATGAACTACAACTGTAAAAATTTGACAAATGTCTATTTGTCGTTGAATGAAAAACAGCATGCCGCTGAAAAATAACGCTCCTCAATGTACAGACATAGCCGCTCGCCGCTCACCAATGTACACGAGGCCTTAGTCATTTGAAAACATATATATATATATATATATATATATATATATATATAAATAAATATAAATTTTAACAACACACTAAACAAATATGCCAAGTTACTACAAATATAACTAATTAAAACTAAATTCTCAACTAAATCCAAGTACATACATTTTATCTAACAAAAAAAATTAATAAGAATAATCAGAGAAGATGACCAAATTAAAAATACTGAATTCCTAAAATACCTAAATCAAACATTATCATTCAAACATATCAGATACAAAATATAGGAGAGAACAACCTGGTTAGAAAGCTTACAAGCTCACAGAAACATCAAGGGGAGCAGACCCCAACATAGTAAGAACATTAGTAATAACACCTCAACAAGCACCATGTTACTCAATAGCTGAATATGCTATCCTCATAGGACCAGGTCATTTCTTACAAAAGAGGTGGATGTTTTTCTTAAAAACGAGACCTACAGGATAGCATTAGGCTAATTTTTACCGACAATAATTGACGAATACATTTTCAGACATTTGGAAAAGTTGTAGTAAAAATGGTAAGACCCAAATAAAATGCCTTCCATAACATTCTAACAGAAAAAAAATACACTTTAACAGACTTAAGTCCAAGAAAAGTTTCCTTATCATGTAGAAATTAATTCACAAAAAATAAAATGGAAAAAAGGGAATAAACCAAGGGTAATGAAAGCTGATCAACCCGAGAAACCAGGTCTAAAAATGGGTAGAATTAAATTAAATATTAAGATGATTAAGAACAAGTCAGAAAATGCAATATTACACTAGAAAAATGGAACATTATAAAAGAACCTGCCAACTCCAAATGTGGTAAAACACAGATAATAAACCATCTACAACATGAGAGTTTAAAAATTGTCTAATCAGAATATAACCCACATAGAGTAAGAAAGATAAGAAGTGTATATTTGTTTACAGCTTAGAAATGTAGAATTAAGAATATAAGATCTGATTTCAATGGTCACTATACAATCATGACAATACTTAATAATTAATTATTGTTATAGTTAAAATCATTCTCTTCTCTTCAATAAACTTAAATTCTTAATGTTTGTGCAATTTATACAACTTAAATTTGAGACACAAGTCATAATACTAATCATATTCCAGTAAATCTAGGGTATATGATTAACCTATATAAATGTTCTCCGATAAAGATGATAAAGATTATTTATACCTGGAAAATGAAAAAAATAGCAATGTTGAGATTTTCTAGATAACAATGCTCTAAATGGCATAAAATAAGTGTATCTAGTATTAATTTGAGTATGTTTTTTAGACCTAACAATAATTTTTAAATCGAAACTAATCATACATAATTAAATATCCATAATACTTCGGAAAATATATTTATTTTTAAATTTTATTTAAATAGTACTAACCAAAAAACTACTTTAACATATATTTTTATTTCTTATATATTATGGTTCACCAAATATTGGCTCAAACGTCAACATAACTAAAATTTCCAAAATTAATTTGTTTTTTGTTCCTTTATATTAACCGATACTTATAGGTAATGTCTATTAAATAACATTTGATAATTTTATAAATGTTTATCTTACCAGTTACAAAGTTATCCTATTTGATCGATTACAGCATTCAACAACTTATTAATTTCCATTATTTGGATATTTAAAACTTTAAACACTTAAAAATCAAAACTATGAAATTATTTGATAAATAACAGTTAATTATTTCAATAAAATTAAACACTGCACTTTTTAGTTAATAAAATACATGAAAATCTTGCTTTGTTAAAATGTGAAAATTTTGTTCTTTGATCCATTGAAATGATTTTTACAGAATTTACTATACAATTTTAGATAAAATAACCGTATAAAAAATGTTAAAATGTATCATTCATATATATATATATGAAGATTGTCAATTTGTTTCTTGAATTTTATGACATATTGTATCATATTTTATGATGTATCACAGAACACAATTTTAAAAACTCCGATTTTGTTGTACTATTTACAATAAAAATTTAAATACAATTATACAGGTGCTTGTTAACGGATACCCACAAAACTTCAGTGACTTAAATGTTAGTGAAAAAATAATGGATCAAACAACACTAATTATTTTACATTATTTACACTCAAAGAGAAAAACATTTGAAAAGTGTACTTTATAAACGGTTCAAGTGTTATGTAAATGCACTCAATTTCACTTTATTACACATACGCACACGCACGAAAAACCATATATTTCTATGAAACTATATAAAATTTAAAAAAAAAATACATTGTAAACAATCACTAAACTAATCATTTGAACAATTTCTATTCAATGATCCAGCGTGCAATGAACACATTTCGACCGCATGAAACATGAACACTTCATCATGCTTAGATTACTAAAAACGCAACCATTTTATTTTTCCCGAAAATCAAATTTTAGCAAGACGAACTCGAAAAATAACTACAGTAACTTAAACATAATGATAACAACGGCTCACTATTCTTACATTCGCCATAAAATAGTTGATAATTTACCGGTGAGGTTATGACAATATTTGTAACCTCTTAGAAATAGTGCCGAAACAAAACACGGACGGTTGACCACCATTTGTTTTTTTTTTCGTTATTAACACGATGGCGTGGGCAGTGGTTATCTATTAAATGTACCACCAACATCATACTTAAGTATATTTAACCCATGACCAACATGCTAAAACAAGTATGACAAATATATGGCAAGTACCAAGTACACGGATACGAGACAGGAAATCAGCCATTTTATTTTTTCGATCTTCATTGCCAATTTGCTTTACGTTCCAACACTTGTACTGTTAATATTTAATGGATTTCAAAAATCAAATGGTTGATTCAATCACCGGAGTTGGTGCACGCATAGCTACAACTCCCACTAAGGTTTTCAACGCAATCGTCGTTACCATTATTATATTAACATTATATTGTACGATGTTATACTCCAATTGATTAAACTTGTTCGTCCGACACGTAGTATATTAAATGTACAGTAGTAGTATGGTATAGTACTTGCTTAACATCTGATGGAAGTTGCCATTAAAAAATGGCGCACTTTTACGTTTATATTCAATGTGACCATTACATTATGATAACATATTTGCCGTTTTACATCGCGGTGCATGTGCGATGTAGTTGAACTGTAGGATAGGTAAATGGTAAAAATATCTCAGATTTACGAAAAAAAAAAAAAAACGTAAAAATAATATTATTAAGGGTAATGTATGCCATACTTATCTGAACAAATGATTATACGTCCCTATAAAATAACATAATTTTTCAATCAATAAAATACGATGTAATCTTACATCGTGAATTACACTAATAGCTAAATTGTTTTTGTTTCAAATGAAACATATTATACTTATTTGTATATTTCTTTTGTAAATTAAAAAATTAAATTATTTTACTTATTGAAACCTATTAAATATTAACCCTGATTCACACTTGTCAGACACGTACCGACAGACACCGTACCGTACCGTTCCGCAAAATATTTTTATGTGTGTTTAAATATAGGTAATTCACATTTGAACGTTCCGTTCCGTTCATACACGTACCGATCCGACAGCGTCCGTCCGACATTCCGCGCGAGAATGTTTTGTCGGAACGGCACGTGTCTGAACGGGTCGGAACACGTCTGACTGATAAGTGTGAATGAACAACAGACAAATTGTATCCATCTGCCGTCATTCGCTGGGAAATTATTCACAGTTACATACTTTTGAAGTTCGTACATATTATTATACAAACTTCTCATTTTTTTTACTTTTTTATATTTTCCACACGTGATGAATTTGGAGTTACTGATTGAATTCATTAGAGACCAAGAATGTCTCTATGCTTTGTCACACAAAAAATATAGTGACCATGTGTACAAAGAATCCTGCTGGAAAAACATTTTAACTTCCATAAGCATACCTGGTAATATCAACTAAAATATAATATAGGTAATACATTAATTTCGCACATTATCGTGATTTTTACGTATTTTGTCAAAATTCAAACTTGAAATGCACTTTACGATGTTGTAGCGAAAATGTAGGTATGGGAACATATGGGTCGGTATAGTTTATTTTAACGGTACGGTACGGTGTCTGTCGGTACGTGTCTGAATAGTATGAATTGACCATGTCTGTATCGGAACGGTACGGTACAGTGTCTGTCGGTACGTGTCTGACTAGTGTGAATCATGCTTTATATTGTGTATCTATGTTAATTAATACTAGAGAAATTATAACCCACCTATTTATAAATTATTTTTTTTTTTTCTATTAATTATTACGTAAAATTGTTTTATTCATACGTATTTGTGTAGATATTGTTAAACATAATTGTTCATTAGGTATTCATTTATTATTCATTTTTTTAATTATTATTTTTATGCAAATGTTACTAATATAATATGACCATGCACTATTTCCTCTAATCAACCTGCTTTGGTATATATAATAATAATATGATATTATGTGTTATAATATCATGTAAATAGTGCTTTTTGTGCATCGATATAATTATAATTGTGTCTTTTTATGACTAAATAAAACATTTTATACGTTAATAAAAATATGGATGACTGACTATGAGATAATATTATGTGTTTATAAATAAGTTGATTTATTATGCTATACTGACTTTTTTTTTTCTATTTAAGTTATTAATTATTATAATATTTTTCAATATTTAACTCGTGTAAAATATGTAAAATTATTTCAAATTAAAACTGTATTTTATACCTTAAAAATAATATTGATAATACAACGTATATTATATTCCAAAAATATGGATTTATTATAATAACTTCACTATAGCAGGTAGATTATTGAAAACGGGATTCGTACCTTTTTTGGCGAAAACGGATAGGGAGATGGTAAACTGCAGCAAAATTAATATTTTTTTAAAGAAAAAATTAAGATTATACAATCTGCGACAAAACCGATAAGATACATTATACAAACTGCGGCAATTTATTTTATATACATACCTTCTATATATACTATATAAGTGGTACATATCGTACGATAACCTATATACACGTTTATCGTTTAATTAGGAATAATATGTGTTCGCCGAGCCACGCACCTTGGAAACCCGCCTTAAGAGTATTAGGCATAAAAATAAATAAAAAACAATTTTTAAAATTGAAAATATTATTATTATTATTAAAAATTATATTATATTAATAAAAAATAAAAATTATTTTAAGAGACCTTAATGTATGCGTGTAGTTAAGGGTTAATATTTTGTCGTTTATTATTAAAACCACTTTTTTAAAAAATTCGTACCTTGAAATTCGTCCGTCCTCTTTCATTTGTAGCCGTTCGTTAATATATTTTTTTTTCGTTGTCGTTTTATTTCTTTTTTGTACTATCCCTTCTTCTGCACTTTTAATTTTTATATATGTTTCAACTTGAATATCCTGTAGTGCATCTATAAATTTATAAAGTGATGGATGATGATGATGGTAAAAATATGCATTAAATTTTGAATGGTAAGATTCGCATACATCATTTTTTATAACTTCTGATTTCGATGCCCATAAAGAAAGAGGGAATATACCTTGCATATATGTTCCTGTTATATAATCACAAAATTGTATTATTAGATTATTAATTGGCATACCTGCAATTAAATCAAAAGCAAACGAATCTTCGACTTCATTAGGTTCAAGGAACGGAAGACCAAAAATATAATTTAAAAATTTTCCTTCATCTGTGTCTCCATCAATATAAAGTTTAGATAGACCCAAATTTTGTAATTTTCTAAATCATGCTTAGCCAAGATGAAAATTACAACCTCGAATAATACTGGTTGGCCATATACTGCGAACCGCATCGTGTATTCCAATTTCAAAATCAATTACGAACATATTTGGATTAAGTACAAATCCTTCGGTTAAACATGCATTACACAACTTTTTAAATAAATGTTCATAAGTCGATGTACAATGTTTATTAGGAAGCAATGCATATACTAAAGACGTATATATATACCATTTTGAATGCCATGCAATACAAACAATTTATAAAAAAATTTAGTACAGAACAGGAATGTTCCGTCCATAAAAACTTTTTCCATAGTTCATAAGTATTTTAAATTTGTGAGACATGTAAATTTAATTATATTTTAGATTCTGAAAGGAGTGTTGGAATCTATTGGTTTTACAATGATGTGTGTTTTTTTGTTATTTTTTTTTTTTTTTTCTTTTATTTTAGATTCTGAACGGAGTGATGGAATCTATTGGTTTTACAATGATGTGTGTTTTTTTTTTATTTATTTATTTATTTTTTTTTTCTATACATGGTTAAGTTTTCAATATTTTTTGACTTATTTATAGACAATTTAAATGTTCGATTTTTCTAAATTTTTCGTTTCAAAATAAAATATACTTATTACAATATTTATAAATAACATTGTATTATATTCTAGTCAAACATATCATCTCCGCTCAGAATCGTTTTTTGTATACAATGATACCTATCATTGAATTCAAATTTAACAAATCCATTATAATGACCTATCCTATGAAGAGTCGCACTTCACCCCCAAGTGTACAGCAGAGCGAGACCCATTTGGTTTTTTATTAGTAAAAATATTTTCATGGAATTTAATATTCAGACTCACAACTAACTACTTAGTAATATTATTCTTTAAGTTTTCTAGTAGAATCCGATAGTTGTTTTAGATTCTGAACGGAGTGATGGAATCTATTGGTTTTACAATGATGTGTGTTTTTTTTTTTATTTTTTTTATTTTTTTTTGTGTGTGATGACACCTTTTTTTGGCAGTAAAAATGCTTCGATTTGCTTATGTAGCAAATTTTCTGAAAGGAAAGAGAATCTAGTTGGTACTTTGGGGGGTCAAAAGTAAAAAAATTTTCAATATTTTTTAAATGCGACGGGAAAAACCCTAAAAAAATAAGGGAAAAACGGGAGTTTTTACGCAAAACCAGTTTTTGACAAAATCAAATTTTTTATTTTACTATAACTCAAAAACTAATCGATGTAAATACTTTAAATTTTCACCAAATGTTTAGATTAGCGTTCTCTATACACCGTTAAATTTTCAAAGTTGACTTTTATTGAGCTATTTATAGTCAATTGAAATTTTCAATTTTTTTAAGTATTTTTTTTTAAAATTATGATTAAATTTTTTTGGCCGGCCAGAAAATCTTGAAAATTTAATACAAGGTTTCTTATAAGTTGTTCCTTAACTGATAAAAAAAAAATCTAAAATCGTAAGTCACAATTTTATTTATTTTTTTTTTTTTTGTGTCTGACGACACCTTTTTTGGCAGTAAAAATGCTTCGATTTGCTTAAGTAGCAACTTTTCTGAAAGGAAATTAATGTAGATGATACTTTGGCTAGTCTAAAATTCAACTTTTCAATACTTTTTAAAAAAATCGCAAAAAACCGATAAAAAAATTACGAAAAAACAGGAAATTTAGGTTAGGTTTTCAGAGTATTTTGACTTATTTATAGACAATTTAAATTTTCGATTTTTGTAAAATTTTTGTTTTTAAACATCTATAAAATTTAATTGGCAGACTGAAAACTCTTGAAAATTTAATACAAGGTTAATAATAAGTTAAACTTATCGTCACTAAAAAATATCGGTGATCGGTTTACTCAAATTTTTTTTATAAGCCGTTAATGCTCAAATTTGTATAAAATGTGTAATAATCACGATAATTTGCAAGTTATTTTGTAGATAAAAATTCATAAAATTTTTTCTGTTTATACTTAAGGTTCAAAAGTTTAACAATAGGTTATCTATAAGCTAATCTTCAAAAATCTTTAAAAAAATTTCTACCGGACTTAGAGGAAGAAATTTTATGATTGTTTGAAATTTAAATATTTACGAAATTGCATAAAATAGCGATTTATTCTCAAACGATTTTAAATATTTGTTATATTTCAAAAAGTATAAGTCGCAGATTTTTGAAATTTTTACCAGCTGTTAAGATTGGCATTTTCTTTATGTCATATTTTTTTTAAAATATTATATTGATTTTTAAGTCATTTATAGGCATTTAAAATATTCGATTTTTTTATTTTTTTTTTTTATAATCGGTGATAAAAAAAAATTGGCACGTAAAAAATACTTGAAAATTTAATAAAAGATTCCACAGAAGTAGTGATTATTGTCATTCAAAAGTTATCAAAATCCATAGGCACAATTTTTTTTTATAAGCGTTTGAACAGCGAATATTGACATAAAATGACATGTAAAATATAATATAATGTAGAATGTTCTAGACTAACAAATTATATCGCTGTATGCAACTGCCAACCCATCCTAATTGAAAAATATATTTATCGTTTCAAAATAAAATATACTTTTTACAATGTTTATAAATAACAATGTATTATATCCTAGACAAACATATGAACTCCGTTCAGAATCGTTATTCGTATACAATGATATCTATCATTGCATTCAAATTTAACAAATCCATTATAATAATGACCTATCCTATAAGCGAGGTGCACTCCACCCCTAACTGTACAGCAGAGCGAGGCCCATCCGGTTCTTTTTTTAAAATGCTCTTACTCAAAAACGAAAAACCGCAACAACTTGAAATTTTCACCAAATCTTTATATTGACGTTTTCTATACATGGTTAAGTTTTTTGACATATTTTGAATTATTTATAGACAATTTAAATTTTCGATTTTTCTAAATTTTTCGTAATAAAGTTTTTTTCTTGTTGAAAACCAATTTTGCCTTGCATGTTTTTCTAGTGCATTCCCATGTTTGATTACCATTTATTTTGGATTCATGTTTAAATTTGAATTTAAAATTATTTAACACTGTTAATTCTTTACCATTTTGGCTAAACAAAACTTTTACCTGGGTCAAAGTGTATTCAATTTTCATTTCATATAGACTCGTGACTGTTCTCATAATACTATGCAGGTTACTATGCAGGTGGATAAAAATTATGATTTTTCGTTAGTTTTATTTTTTTAATGAATTTAAAATAATATTAATATTATATAATATTATAAGATTGTATTTCGCCTTTTTCAACAGTTTTTACCGGAAATCAATTCCGATGTGTGTCGCCTACCTAGAATATTGGGAACTAATTCGGATATCAATATTCAGGTATGGGAACCAATTCGGATGCAGCCGATAATTCCGTAGAATATTGATATTGGTTTTAAAAAAGATGATAATTTATGTTCATTGATATTTTATTATTTTAATTTTTGTACATAAAGAATAAAATGTGTATATTTTAATTGTTATGGTTGTAAAATTATTGGTATTACATCTGTCTTGGGTTTACAAAAAAATTATATTATCAAATAAAACAGTTATGCCATTATTTTTTTTAGTCTTATTTTCATAATAGCTATAATATAATATAATATAATATAATATTATATTATAATACTCATGTTTATAATACTCATGTTTATACACTGGTAATTTTTTTCCGGTATTCAATGACACACGACGGTTAGATGAGTTAAAGGTTAGATGAGTGAAAAGTTTGAAAGTATACATGGTTATAAGCATTGCTATTTAATTCATCTTTGTCAAATGTATTTACTTTAAATTTATGACACTCAGTATCAGAATTAATTTTTGACATTTGGTAATTAAATGGATGAGGTATGTTTTCAGAAAATGATTGGGTAGATTTGACTATAGTTTTATAGGATCGAGCAAAATTGCTAAGTTCTTCTTGTAAATTATCACAATTAATATTATTAGTCTTTTCAGCTAAAAAATCCAAAGTAGCTTTTGGAAATATTGGTTTGGATCCGATTTCATCAAAACGTTGAGGATCTAAATAAGTCAAAGCGTAAATAAGTTTTTGATTTTTCCCAAATTTATCGTCAATTGCGTCTCGTTATAAAATCATCTACGTAAATATATTTATACGATAATTTTGATTTCAAGATAATTCTTAATCAGATACGTGTTCACTTGGCATTTTCTTTTCACTTTTTTTCTTCTTGGAAGAGGAAAATCATCATTAATAACAACTTTTTATAGATATTCTGCTCGTTCAATCTTTCAATTTTTATAAAAATAGAAAATAGAAACTCGTTGTTTGAGGTCAATCTACTTATTTTTTTGAGACAGTCTCTTAAAACTGTCAAGACTTATTTTATTGTATGAGGCAATGTAATTCTACCCTTTAGTTTATGGATACTTTGATACAAAAGTTGTAGCACTAAACAACTGAAGAAAAATAAATGCATTTAGGATAGTTTCATATGAAGTTCAGTTTATAAATAGTGCTATCGCTGCAATAGCATTGTTAGAATAAGTTTCTTTGGAATAAGTCATTGTATGAAGTGCATCCAATACACAATAATTATAATTTTGAGAAAGTTTTGATTAGACCAGGAATAAAATATATTTCGTAATGTAGTATCTGTACTGTTCCATCTAGTAGCACCAAATTTTTAATTGTTTTAATTTATCCGTACCCATTTTATTTTTACTTACAATATCAGTTCATAAAGCAGCATGTTTACATGACTCAGAAAAAAACACAGAGGTTTTATTGATTAGACCAAATACATTTTTCGCAACAGTACAACTTACTAACACAATTTTGAATTATGAGATTTAGTATATACGTGGCAATGCGTAAAAATAGAATTAGGGGCATTCATTTTTAACTGATTATTGTGAACCTTTATATTTCCCACTCATATTAGAAGTTCCAGCAAAATAATTATTAATAAGACAGTTTAAATCAATTTTTAATTTACTTAATTTTTTTATAATGATTTTGTACAATTTAGTCTGTACAGTTTACTTTATGTCTATTTACATCTTAACAGTGTGTTTATCTAAATTAATAAAGCAAGTCAGTTAAACTTGTTATACATTTAATCTTCAAAGTGTTGTCTTATTCTTCACCATCACTACCCGTCGTATTTCCCTTTGGGTGCACGACAGCGGTTATCATTATTAAAAGTTGTCAATCGAATTCTAGAACAGTGGCGTCCTTTGAAATTGTTTTTTACGTCTAACAAAGATACAAAGGTACAAAGATAGATTAAAATCATCCGAAGACATTTATAAAGCTTTAAATGATCCATCAATTTTTATTTACCTAAATTTTTTGCAATGGCTTTTACCAAAATTTGTAAACATAAACAAGTTATTCCAAAGTGATCGACCAGTTCTGTGTTAACTACCCAACAAAATGCATGAGCTGTATAAAGATTTGTTTTAAAGCTAAATGAAACCATGCAATGATCCTACATCTATAGATCCTTCTAACACTTCATATTTTTTACCAATAAATGACATCTACTTAGGGGTTGAAGTTTTAAATTTATTAAACAAACCAGAAATATGTAAAAATAATGTAATGGTTCAAGATATTCGTAAAAAATGTAGGGAGTTTTTAATAAATGGTTGTCGTCAAATAAAATTAAGATTTGATTTTGATAATCCAATTCTTAAGTCGTTGACTCAATTAAATTCCAAAACAGTTTTTTCATCCAAACGTCAAACAACATTAATTCCTTTTATACAGATTTTCCCTAGAGTAGTAAAATAGTTAAATATATCCATTCAAGATATCGATAATAGTTGGCGTAAAATTGGTACCATCAATTTAGAGACTGAATACCTACGTAGATAACTTGAAATTATTAAATGTTGAAGAATTTTGGGGACAGTTAAAATTATTTGAGAAAGATAATGAATACCCATTTAAGATTATATCTGATTTCATACTTACTATACTAGCTTTACCACAATCCAACGTCTCATGTGAACGCATTTTTTCAAATATTAACCTCATCAAAACTAAGCAACGGAACCGCTTACAAGCACCATCATTAAATGGTCTTCTTAATGCAAGTCAATGTATGCAAGAAACATTTTGTCATGAATTTGAACCTTCTATTAAAATGTATAATTTATTGACTACTTGTAATTTATATGACAGTGCAGACATTGACAAAAATGATGATGGTTTTTTTTTTTGCTAATGTGTAATATTATTTTATTTATATATATTTATATTATTTATTATATAATATGTAATAAACGTACCTACATTGGTAGATTTCAAACCATAGCTGAAAAAAATCTTATTATCTATGATAAATAGGAATAATGTTTTCATTAAATTAATGTACAACAAATTTAATAAGTGAATGAAATAAGTGGCGAGGAACGAAGATCCGAGCTTTTTTTATTATGAGATCTTTTTGTATATGATACAACATTTTTGAAGACTATAGTCTGCCCGGCGAGAGAACGTGCCGCGGCACGACCAAAATTGGTTCATTCTTGCGCATGCCCTGACGTACGTCTCACCAGCCCACCCCATATGTAATATTGATGGTTTTTCATATGCAACCTTTAGTACGCCATTTGTATGAATTTGTATGGCCATTTTCCCAATTTGTATGACCTTGGTTTTTAAGTTATAAATAAAATAAAGGGGTGGGCTGGGGTGACGTCACGCCAGCCCACCCCTAAACGGAATATGGATTTGCGCACCGTCATTCTTTTGTACGCCATTTGTATGAATTTGTATGACAACTTTCAACCCTCAATTTTGAAATCTACCCTTGGGTGGGCTGGGGTGACGTCACGCCAGCCCACCCCTTAACGGAATATGGATTTTCTCACCGTCATTCTTTTGTACGCCATTTGTATGAATTTGTATGACAACTTTCAACCCTCAATTTTGAAATCTACCCTTGGGTGGGCTGGGGTGACGTCACGCCAGCCCACCCCTTAACGGAATATGGATTTTCTCACCGTCATTCTTTTGTACGCCATTTGTATGAATTTGTATGACAACTTTCAACCCTCAATTTTGAAATTTACCCTTGGGTGGGCTGGGGTGACGTCACGCCAGCCCACCCCTTAACGGAATATGGATTTGCGCACCGTTATTCTTTTGTACGCCATTTGTATGAATTTGTATGACAACTTTCAACCCTCAATTTTGAAATCTACCCTTGTGTGGGCTGGGGTGACGTCACGCCAGCCCACCCCTTAACGGAATATGGATTTGCTCACCGTCATTCTTTTGTACGCTGTTTGTATGAATTTGTATGACAACTTTCAACCTTTAATTTTTAAATCTACCTTTATCGGGTCGTAGTTTGACGTCATGCCTGCCCATTCTTTAACGGAATTCGGAATTGCTCACCAAGAATTACCTTACGAAGTTTTCTACTTTTCACCGCCATTCGTATGCATGATATTATATTTCAGGTTTCAACTATTAAATGTTGGGTCTCATGCATTTTTTTTATGTCGTTTTAATCCTGATTTTGAAATTTATGTTATTGTATGTGATGAATTGAATCCATCCAAATAATCTCAGTGCTACAAATTAATAATTTCCAAAGGTTAAGTTTTCACAAAGGTCTAAACACTAAACTTCTATGATTTTCTCATTGTTGCTTACAACTAATGGTTCTTAGTAACTTTACTAAGAGTATCTAATAAAGTATTTAGACATACTTACATGACGATTACATATAATTAAATATACGATACATGCTATAAGTTATAATTGATAACGTATCTATTTGTTATGTGAATAAAATTAATATATTTATATATCTGACTTACACTTGTATATTACTTGTATACATTTATATTTTCTCGTATTTATTTTCTTACTAATAAGTACGTTATAATAAAAAATTAAAATTAATAATAAAAATTAAAGATAAAAAGGTTATTACACAAACAATTTTAATAAAATAAAAGTACATCTTTTTCATTATATGGTATAAACGATAAGCTCACAGGCTACTTCAGTTTCTTCATTGACTCTTGATGATTTAGACTTGAGATCGTCATAAATTTCCCATATTATCAATTATTTTTGACGGCGCCACTGCTGGTTTTCGTCCAACCATTTTGTCCAAATCCAGGATCAATTAAAATAAATTAAAATGCGAATTTCAATTGTAATTTCAATTGAATTGAAATTGAAATTGTAAATTCAAACAATTTAATGCAGTATTTTGTATAAAACTCATAAAGTGTATATTACAATATGTTAATAAAATTACCTATTGGCTGTATCGATTAACAACCGTGATAATAAGAGAAAATGATAAACCACAAAAAGTTAAAATTAAACTATTATTTGACGATAAAATAATGTACAAATTGTACAGACTATAAATAACCTTCAATAATAATAACAATAGTTAAAATAAACCATTAAACTAGAATTATTTTCTGTTAGACCTTATTTTTCATACAGATAACAATGTATTATTAATCAGTCGTGTACCACTAATGACTAAAAATAGAACGATCCAAAATGCACCGTTAAATACATTTATTTTAAATAATAAAGCAATAAAATATTACATTATAATTATTTTTTATTTATATTTTTAAAAATAAGATATAAATTAAATAACAATCTTTGTACAGATATAAAATAATCAGAATTTATTTACGTAAGTACGCGATACTTATATATTGATTATTATGACATATACATTAGTCGCCGCTTATTAGACTCACTTTGGGACCCGACAATTTGAGTCGATTAACCGAATGAGTCAATAAGGCGAATGACACAAAAAACTTTTAAAAATACTTAAATTCAAAAACTTAAAAAACTTAAAAGTATCTACATATTGAGATTCAAGGTATGTATAAAAATAAAAATCTAGCCATACGAAATTAAAAATAAAATAAAATTAATAAAATGAATAAATTTTTTGATAAAAATCCATCTAATGTTGATTGGATTTTCCCTTCATCGGCCAACTTCATAATCATAAGATTTATGTTTCTCGAATACGTCAAAATCGCCTCTCTGCTGAATCGTCTACATAAAATTTGAAGTGCTTCTAGCATTTGTTTAGTTGATGGTGGTTTTTCATCAGGTTCCTTTTCGTCGTTATCACCAGCCACATTCTCTTTAAGCCGTTTTGACTGTATTTCATCACATATATCTTCCTCGGTAACGAGTTCGGTAGTTAGGACTACTTCGTCAATATTTATCCATTCATTATAAAGTTCAGTTGATAGGTCAGATGATAAAATGTTAATATTTTCTTTATTTATCTAATTTTCAAGTGACCCCATTAACCGGTGTGTGAGTCGAATAGACGAAATTTTTGCTGTGTGTTAGTATAAGTGCGAATCGGGACCAGCCGTTTTGAGTCTACTAGGCGAATGAGTCAATTAACCGTGAGTCCAATAAGCGGCGACCACTGTATTATTTATTGACGTATTCCCGTGAAATTTGAGTATTACTTGGAATAATAATTAGTTATCATGTATTTACATAGACATAAAAAAAATACACACACACAACATTGTAAAATCATCGTCACGCTTAGATTTTAATATTTATTTTAAATTGTCTATTCTACCCAGGGCTGTCCAGAAAAGTAGGCAACGGGACCATTTAACTCCAGGTTCTAGTCCAAAAAAATTTAAAGGTTAGAAAATCTTACCTTAAAGTTCCGATTAATAAGAAATACCTACGTTTATTATTGTGATACTTGAGGGGTGTAATGAGCAGGCCCTAATTACGTAATCCTTATGTAATCATAACACATCACATCACCGGACGTCAGCATTACACCATACGGCGTGGACCAATCATAGGCAACGATATCATCACGCCACTTCCGAACTTTGGGATATGACGCAAGTGAGCTGCTATATAAGGCACCTGCTCACTGGACTCGGGGTTGACTCTTATTACACTTATTATGTACAGTTTACTTTATATCTATTTACAACTTAACAGTGTGTTTGTCTAGTTTAATAAAGCAAGTCAGTTAAACTTGTTATATATTTAATCTTCAAAGTGTTGTCTTCTTCTTCACCTTCACTACCCGTCGTAATCCCCTTTGGGTGCACGACAGGGGCCTAAAATTAAAGGTGTCATACAAATTCATACAAAAGAATGACGGTGAGCAATTCCGAATTCCGTTAAAGAATGACAGACATAACGTCAAACTACGACCCGATAAAGGTAGATTTAAAAATTAAGGGTTGAAAGTTGTCATACAAATTCATACAAATGGCGTACAAAAGAATGACGGTGCGCAAATCCATATTCCGTTAAGGGGTGGGCTGGCGTGACGTCACCCCAGCCCACCCAAGGGTAGATTACAAAATTGAGGGTTGAAAGTTGTCATACAAATTCATACAAATGGCGTACAAAAGAATAACGGTGCGCAAATCCATATTCCGTTAAGGGGTGGGCTGGCGTGACGTCACCCCAGCCCACCCAAGGGTAAATTTCAAAATTGAGGGTTGAAAGTTGTCATACAAATTCATACAAATGGCGTACAAAAGAATGACGGTGAGAAAATCCATATTCCGTTAAGGGGTGGGCTGGCGTGACGTCACCCCAGCCCACCCAAGGGTAGATTTCAAAATTGAGGGTTGAAAGTTGTCATACAAATTCATACAAATGGCGTACAAAAGAATGACGGTGAGAAAATCCATATTCCGTTAAGGGGTGGGCTGGCGTGACGTCACCCCAGCCCACCCAAGGGTAGATTTCAAAATTGAGGGTTGAAAGTTGTCATACAAATTCATACAAATGGCGTACAAAAGAATGACGGTGCGCAAATCCATATTCCGTTTAGGGGTGGGCTGGCGTGACGTCACCCCAGCCCACCCAAGGGTAGATTTCAAAATTGAGGGTTGAAAGTTGTCATACAAATTCATACAAATGGCGTACAAAAGAATGACGGTGCGCAAATCCATATTCCGTTTAGGGGTGGGCTGGCGTGACGTCACCCCAGCCCACCCCTTTATTTTATTTATAACTTAAAAACCAAGGTCATACAAATTGGGAAAATGGCCATACAAATTCATACAAATGGCGTACTAAAGGTTGCATATGAAAAACCATCAATATTACATATGGGGTGGGCTGGTGAGACGTACGTCATGCCCTGCCCGCGCCCAGCCATAGCTAATACTGGCGTCACGAACCTAGCGGCTGTTGAAATAATAATGATAATTTATTAGTTTATTATTGACGTAATAATTTCGATGTGCACACGTTACGTGTATATATATTACATATATATATTATATATATATACGTATATATATATATATATATATATATATATATAGTACGCTAATTTTTGTCAGTTAGTAACAATTTTTTATCAAAAGAAGTAAGATCAACTTTGGGTGCTACTCGGATATGCGGTCTACCGACATTTTTCTGCGCAGATATGCTGTCTACATAATATGTAGACCGGACACCTATAATACGCAGTAAATAGTAATAGTAATAGTAATAGTAAATAGTACGGAGCAATCCCGTATAATCTTGACATACAGGACGATTGGAACGTATAATCACTCAGTCGTATGCTGTCACTCTGACTACTGGAATATAATATTGGTAATGACACGGCCGTTGTAATATCTGTCCTATTCCCAACATTTCTTGGTCCAACGATGAGTTTGGTCTCTCCTTTTCTTCCCCGTCAAATCACTGCTTACCGGAATCATTTGCTTTCCTTAACCTCTTTCAATTAAACCATGTACCCAACCACTAAAGATTTCTGGAACGTTTTTCTATAACCTCAGGTCTTTTCTTTGCGTACCTCCTTGGTTAATTTTCAATCGTTCACTAACTGAAAGGGTATTTCCATCCATCTGGAAGCTCAGCACCATAACCCCTATTCATAAGTCAGGCGTCAAATCCCAAGCCAGGAACTACAGGCCTATTTCCATCCTGAGCCATATTGCTAAGCTCTTTGAGAAACTTGTGCTCAATAAAATCCTCCCTTCAGTCAATCTAACTCTTATTGATGAGCAATATGGTTTTAGACCTGGGCGCTCTGCCGTTATGAACTTGTTGGTATTCAACAATTTCATTCTCGATGCATTTGATAGTTATTGCCAGGTGGATGTTATTTTCACTGACTTTGAAAAAGCCTTTGACCGAGTTGATCATTATTTACTACTTCTTGCTCTCAAAAAGTCATGGTTTGGTGAACCACTGCTGACATGGTTGGCATCATACTTAACCGGAAGGTATCAATGGTAAAAATGAATGAGCATAAATCTGAAGTCAATCCTATACCCTCAGGTGTTCCACAAGGGGGCCACCTATCACCTCTACTTTTCGCCTTGTTCATCAACGGTGTCAAAAAAATAGTCCCTAATTGTAATATTTTAGCCTTCGCGGACGATCTCAAAATTTTCCGTCGTATCAGCAACGACACCGACTATCTCCTGTTGCAAGAAGAACTTACCTCATTAGTCGATTGGTTTGAATCTATTGGTCTCAACATGAACGTGACTAAATGTCAATCTATGTCTTTCACCAGATCTAGCACCTCAATCAACCATACCTACTCGATTAACAATATTTATATATCATCGACTAGCCTTAAAAAAGACTTGGGTATTGTGTTCTCTTCAGACCTTAATTTCCACTGTCACATACAAACAATTTGTTGTAAGGCATACAAAACTCTAGGATTCGTGAAGCGAATATCATCCGAGTTTAAACTTACCTCCCTTGTGAAGGCTCTCTATTTTTCTTTAGTCCGCCCCCTGCTCGAGTATGGTTCCGTACTGTGGGATCCTCATACAGTCTCTGATTCTGCCTTAATTGAACCTGTCCAAAGGCGTTTTCTGTCCTATGCTGGGTATGTGCTGAATATCCCCCATCCGATGCATGATTACACACCAGTGCTTCGTAAGCTTCAACTCTCTACGCTAGCTAATAGAAGAGTTACATTAAACCTAAAACTTCTTAAAAATCTTATCGATAAACATTCTGACGCACCTGCACTCCTATCCCTCATTAACTTCCACGTTCCTCCTCGTCGGGCCCGTTCTACTGCCACCTTTGCTATCCCTATGCGCGCAACTAATTATAGCTCCAACAATCCACTTCACCGCTCGATGCGCCTTGCCAATATGCACATTACTTTTTTACCCTAACCTAGACATCTGGTTCCACATCACTTTACCTGATTTTTACTACTTATATTTAAAAATTAACTTATCATTGTTCTAATATTTACCACACTGTACTTTGGGTTAAGCCCGTATTAATAAATAATAAAAAATAAAAAAATAAATAATAAAATAATATACTGTATATCGTCGCGTTATCATTGGCATATCATTTCAAAACTTAACAGTTAAAACAACTATTCAAATTATAACACCAGGGAAAAATTGATTTTCCCGAGTTTTAGTAGGTGTACAAATGTTCAAATCACGATTACAAATCTGTACAAATGAAATAACAATCGTCTGTACCAGTCCGGAGTCGATAGGACCAATATAAGCCGATGGCGGTACTGGGGTAACGGTTACACCAGTACCGCCACGGAAAAATCAATTTCTCGAGTTTTGGGAGGTGTACAAATGTTCAAATCACGATTACAAATCTGTACAAATGAAATAACAATCAATAGGATAATTTTTGAGTTAATTTTATAATTTGGTGGTACTGGGGTAACGGACCTATGATCGTGATCATAATAACGAACCAAACTACGAGAAATCAGAAATAAATTAAATTAGTTCAGGTAAGGCTATTGTTATTATTATTATTATTATTATTATTATTATTACCTACTATTGAACTCTAAGATTGAACTGTGTATTTCAAATGTTCATTAAAAGCGTTTTTAAAAGTAGTTTTTTGCCCCTTCGAGAATTTTAACGAATGTTAAACTAAAACTATTATTAATACTTAATAGGTTTAAATGAGTCAGCACTTAGTACTAGTACACAAATACACTCGCAAACTTATGATTATGATATTGGTGTCTATGTAGAAAAAACGTGTACTAATGATGAAAAGTATAAGATTTTAAAAAATCGATGGATACCAAATTAATTTTATAAATTTCCCATCAGTGGAACAAGAAAACTCAAATTCCAAAGACACTGGTTACTAAAATTCCCTTGGCTTTCGTATTCAGAAAAATTAGACGGTGCTTTTTGCGTATTCTGTTTTTTATTTTGTTCTAAAGAAGTGGGAAAAGGAAGTCATATTTCTACAAAGTCCCTCGTAGTGACTCCATTCTGTCGTTGGAAAGATGCAAAAGAGCAATTCCGTTATCACACGAATTTAGAATATCATAAAACTTCTTGTATAGTTGCTCAGAATTTTATAGATGTGGAGTTATGGAAAAATATCCTCAGGCAATGGATGTACACTGTGCTAGTCAATCATTAAATTTAGTTGTGAGTGACGCATGCAACATTCCTATTATCAGGAACAGTCTTGGATCGATAAAAAAGACCATAAACTTTTTCCGTATATCGGCACAACGACAAAGCATATTAAAGGATGTAATCTACCAATTAGAGTGTGAAACAAAAAAGCGACGACTAATGAAGCTTTGTGAAACCAGATAGATCGAACGGCTTGATGCTGTAATTACATTCAAGGAACTTTTTGTGCCAATCTTTTTTGCATTAAAAAAAATACAAATGGATGGTAACAGAGAAGCATCAAAAAAAGCGTTCACATTATAATAAGCTCTCAAAAATGGAAATTTTATTCTTGCAATGGTCGTGATCCAAGACATTTTTTCATTGGCTCACCCACTATCAATCTATCTACAAAAAGTAAATGTTGACTTAGCATCTGCAATGGAGACTGCTAATAATTTAAGTACACTAATAAAGGAAATGCGTAGCAATGTAGAGTCGAAATTTCATGATTTATTTAGCACAGCTGAAAAACTTGCTAAGGAAATCAGAGAAGATATAAAAATTCCAAGGGTTACACATTTTCAACAACATAGAGCAAATTATGAGTTAACTTCAGCAGAAAATTATTATCGGGTATCTGTATTCATCCCGTTTATTGGCCATTTCATTTAGCAGTTAGAAATTAGATTTACCAAACACAAAAATACACTCTCAATTATTCAGAACTTTATACCAAACAAATTAATAAAATTATCCGAAAATGAAATTGTGACAAGTACGGAAGTGATGTCAAAACAGTGGCCAGTCGTAATAAGCTTATGTGACAATATTGTGAACAAAGAAGTTCTATTGTGGAAACAAAGATGGATAGCCGCTGCAGAAGATAAACTTCGTTGTACTTGTACAGGTGCCATAAATTGTTGTGATGAGTTACTGTTTCCTAAAGAATACCAATATTTAAAAATTGGCGCTACGTTGCCCGTCACAGTTGCCAGCGTAGAACGGAGCTTTTCAACGTTAAGACGTTTGAAATCATACTTGAGGAATTCCACGGGGGAAAATCGTCTAAATGGATTGGCTCATCTAAGTATTCACAGAGAAATACCAATAAAAAATAGTGAAGTGGTCGATATTTTTTCAGAAAAAAATAGAAAATTAATGTTCTAAAAAATATAAGTATCTAAATTATTTTTTTTTTTAGATTCTGAACGGAGTGATGGAATCTATTGGTTTTACAATGATGTGTGTTTTTTTTTTATTTTTATTTTTTTTTGTGTTTGACGACACCTTTTTTTTGTTGTAAAAATGCTTCGATTTGCTTATGTAGCAACTTTTCTGAAAGGAAAGTGAATCTAGTTGGTACTTTGGGGGTCAAAAGTAAAAACATTTCAATATTTTTTAAATGCAAAGGGGAAAAACCCTAAAAAAATAAGGGAAAAACGGGATTTTTTACGCAAAACCAGTTTTCGACAAAATCAAATTTTTATTTTACTATAACTCAAAAACTAATCGATGTTAATACTTGAAATTTTCACCAAATGTTTAGATTAGCGTTCTCTATACACCGTTAAATGTTCAAAGTTGACTTTTATTGAGCTATTTATAGACAATTGAAATTTTCAATATTTTTAAGTATTTTTTTTTAAAATTACGATTAAATTTTTTTGGCCGGCCAGAAAATCTTGAACATTTAATACAAGGTTTCTTATAAGTTGTTCCTTAACTGATAAAAAAAATCTAAAATCGTAAGTCACATTTTTTTTTTATAAGTGCTCAAAGTTCCAATTTGTATAAAATGTGTAAAAATCACGATAATTTGCAAGTTATTTTGTAGATAAAAATATACATATTACAATATTTATAAATAACATTGTATTATATTCTAGACAAACATATCATCTCCGTTCAGAATCGTTTTTCGTATACAATGATACCTATCATTGAATTCAAATTTAACAATCCATTATAATGACCTATCCTATGAAGAGTCGCACTTCACCCCCAAGTGTACAGCAGAGCGAGGCCTATCCGGTTCTTTTTTTTTTATCTATTTGGTTAAGTAGTAATTTCATATTTATTAATTATCACATGTCAATGAAAAATAATATCACGAATAAAAATTAGTAATCTATTAAAATGTACAACATGTTTTGTTATGTTCAGGTGTCACGTCATCTAATATGTTAATTAAAAAAATTAAAACCCCCCCCCAAAATGCAGGTCTAAGTACGTCACTGTGCACTAATACATGGTTAGGTTACTCATCGACGGCTGTTCGGTTACTAACAAACTTATTAAATAGGTACACAACCACACTGTGGTATATCAGTGATTTTGTCTTTATGTATAAATATAGGCGGAAAATACAAAACTATATCATAGGTATACATTATATTACAACAAATTATATTTGGATCAATTTTGTCTTTTAATGTTTTCTTAATCGTTGATCAGATATGCGGTCTACATACATGTTTGTAGACCGCGTCCCGTCGGTAGACCGCATATCCGAGCAGCACCCAACTTAGTGACTGCATTATGGATTTTTCGTCAAGTCCATCTGATCAGTGATGTTGTAGCAACATTTATTTTCGATCAAATCTATAAGAACCGTAGATTTTGGGTTCACACAAACAACAAGGAAAGGAATGAAAAATGTTCATTTATTAACTTATTTCCACAGTTTATAAATAACCCGGAAAAATTTAGTCGACAGAAAAAATGTTGTATGAAGACTTTTGTTTCCGTTTATTTTCAATTAATGACTATTCAAATGAAGACATTTTAAAAATATAGGAGAAATAAACAGCATCGAACGATGTCTGGAGTAAAATGATCGTATTTTAAATAATACGATACTATCACACGCCACACAATTTTCAAAATTGTTTGAAACACGTGACGCGGAATTAAGTGGGAATGCGTTGTGTTATGAATATGATCACAAAATCAAATAATATTTAAAAATAAACGCGTTAACACGCGATTTGAAATTATCGGCGTTTTAAGACGTGGTAAGACGTGACGTGTGAATAATGTATCCTGGGCCAGGGGTGTAACACTATTGCGGACTTTTTACCTTTTTATATTTGAGAAAAAACAACATGATTGCGCACCTTAAATATTAAGTTATACATATTTTATTGTATATTCAAAGTAAAACTTATTTAAAAATATATAGTATAAAACAACAAAATATTAACAAGCCTCGTAAAGAGCGAGAAGAGAATATTGCATTTATAATTAACATTTGGAATGATATTAATGTATGATGTATGATGTTTGCGGATGATATAGTTCTAGTAAGAGAAAACCTGGAAGTTGTCAATAATAGGGTAAATGAGTGGAGGTTAGCCCTCGAAGAAAAGGGATTGAGAATTAGTAGAAATAAAACTGAGTATATAGAATATGATTTTGGACAAAAAGACCAAGAAGTTGAAGGAATGAGGAGACAACTAACAATAGATGGTGATGTGATAGGTGAAGTTGAGAGCTTTAAATATTTAGGATCTTTTGTTCAAAAGGACGAGGGCTTTGACATGGATGTAAAACATAGGATTAAGAGCGAGTAGATGAAATGGAGAGAAGCATCGGGCGTGTTATGCGACAAGAGAATTCCAATGAGGCTGAAAGGTAAATTTTATAAAAGTGTAGTGAGACCAACTATGCTGTATGGTTCAGAGTGTTGGGCGGTTAACAGGAGAATAGAACAAAGTATGAGCGTCGCGGAAATGAGAATGCTTAGATGGTTGAGTGGAGTGACAAGAGAAGATAGAATTAGGAATGAATACGTGAGAGGTAGTGTTGGTGTAGCGCCAATTGTGGACAAGATGAGAGAAAATAGGCTGAGATGGTTTGGGCATGTGATGAGGTGAGAGGAAACGAATGCAGTAAGAGTGGTTATGAAGATGGACGTTGACGGAAAAGAGGAAGAGGAAGGCCAAAAAAGAGATGGTTTGAGACTTTGGAGAATGACATGAGGGCTGTCGGTGTGTGCAGAGGAGATGTGATTGACCGAGTTAAGTGGAGGTGTAGGACAAGGGTGGCAGACCCCAAATAGTTGGGAGAAGGCGAGGCAAAAGAAGAAGAAGAAGAAGATAATTAACAATTGGAAAAAATATAAAAACCATGAAATATCTTTAAATGATTAATTGCTGACATTAGGACCACGTTTTTGTGCAAAAAAGTTATAAGAACTTGATTTTTTATAAATAAATATTGACATATTATTCCTTTTTTTAACGCGTAATTTCTGTGATATATTTTAAGATTTTTTTTTTACTTTAAGTATTAAGTTATTTTTTATGTTGGTAAATTTATTTAAATATTTGTGTTTGCTCAAAGAAAAAATATTTAAGGTGTGCAATCGTGTTGTTTTTTTCTTAAATATAAAAAGGTAAAAAGTCCGCAATCGTGTTGCACCGCTAGGTCAGGACTCCTGGCCATAAAGGTTGTTCCACATTATGTGCATTTCGCGTTTTTCATTTATCTGAATTCTTCATCTTACTCCATACTTGGGGAAAGTTGACTAATGTATATAATCAAATTGATAAAAAAATTAAATAAAGAATAAATATTGAATACTTTTTATTTATGATAATATTAAAGATATAATAATAAATTTACTCCAAATAAATTAGTAAAAATTATTTTTAATTAAATTATATTTTATGAACTAATTATTTTTTATTATTTTATTAAAATTTTTCATACTAATTGTATGCACAATGAAAGTTCAAATTCATAAAACAATAAATAAAAATCATCAAACAAATTCAAATAGTTCAATGACCTTTATTTAAAAATTAAAAATTAACAACTTTTTATCTTATTTAAACATTTTAGAATTAATAAAAAATCATAATAAAATAACTGTTGTAAAAATGTAAATTTTATATAATATACATGTGTAAGTTATCCATGACATCTCGCCCATAAATGTTTTTTTTAACGTTTTTAATCGTTTTAGGACATACGTACGATAACTGTACAGTTGTTCTTAATTAATCGTCTTAAATATATTCAAAATATAGCTAATAACTAATAGTTTCTACAGAATAAATTTAATTTAGTAATTATTCCAACGATACTTCTAAAATCCATACAGCAAATGAATCAAAAAGATTATCAAAACTCGGGTTGAAGAAGAAACATTGATAACATTTTTAATAATCATCAAATTAACATCGGTATCGAGAAATAAGCATTGAACTATATGATAACTGGAACGCTCACCGCCCATATGACTAATGTAAATAAAACCGAGCGAGTGTGTTAGGAGATAGCGAATACTTAAGGTATTTCTGTCTCTGTCTTTATTGATAATACGCCGTACCGTATATATTTTCAATGTTTACCAGCATAAAAATTTTGACCGACGTCCGTCGAGTTTTGTTATTTTTGATTGAATTGACGTGTTAGTTAATATTTTATATTCTAAGTCTAAACAATGGGAACAGACATTTTATATCTAATATAAGAAATTTGAAGCTTGAACATCCAATTACTGATACTTTTTCTAGTCACATGAAATGAAAATTATTAAATTTATATCATCATATTATTGTATCTTAAGAATTTATACACAGTGTAAACAGTTGACACAAAAAAACCATGGTCTAAAGTTTTCTCTAAGACATAAATTAACGAAACTAATTTTATTTAATCATGTTTAAAGTTTAAGTTTGTACAATACGAGGTGTGTTCAAAAAGTACCCGGAAATTTTAAGTTTCACGGGTCTGGAGAGTCCGAAGGTCAACATTTTTTTTATTGTGTTGGTATACATGCCCCTAAAGTGTGATGCAATTTTCAGCTATATTCACTGTTTACTTTGTCTATGGTAGTTGCTAAGGTTCGACGTGTTTTTATGAGCTCGGCGATTTTTGCTTGTTTAAACAATGGAAGAATTGAAGAGTCAAAGAATTTGTATTAAATTTTGCGTTTTAAATGAAATAAAGTGTAACAAAGTGTGTGAAATTTTACAAAAAGCCTTTGGTGAGTCTGCTATGAAAAAAACAAGTTTACGAGTGGTATAAGCGTTTCCAAGATGACCGCGAACACGTTGAAGATGAAGATGATGCTCCGGTCGACCCAGCACGTCAATATATGATTATTTGATATATATGATATATAAAGATGAAATATATGATATATTTGATCAATAATTGATAATTATTCAAAGAAATTCGCTGTTATGGAGACGCAATTCTTATTCAAAATGATGTAAATTCTTTTCAAGAGTGGTGTAATGATAATGGTATGACACTAAATATATCGAAATGTAAAATTATCTCATTCTCCCAAAAAAATAACATTATTCATTATGATTACAATATTAATAAAATCAATACCAATAGGGTAAATGAAGTAAATGATCTAGGTATCACATTTGATCCAAAACTTTCCTTCAATGCCCATATTGATATAATCACCAATAAAGCGTTAGCTAAATTAGGCTTCATAAAACGTACATGTAGAGATTTTCACGATGATATTGCTCTCAAATTATTATATTTTTCTTTAGTTCGTTCTCACCTTGAATATGCATGTTTAGTATGGAGAAATAATACATCAAATCAATTACAATGTCTCTCGAAAGTACAAAATAATTTTTTGCGATTTTTATGCTACCAATGTAATGTATGTAGAATTCCTCTCTCAGGTTATTGCACATACATTTTTTAAAATAACACTAATAGATAAAAGATTTAAATTATCAACACTAAAATTTCTGTTTAAATTATTAAATAATTTTATTGACTGTCCAGAATTAATTGAACGTTTAAATTTCAAAATTAATCTTCCTAATGCAAGATATAAACACTTATTTTATTTACCCTGTATTTCAAAAAATTACCTTTCTTTATCTCCTTCGTTTATCTTGATGTCAGCCGCGAATAGCACAAATAATATAGATTTCTTTCATACAACACTAGCAGATCTAAGTAAATTATTTTAATGTATACATAATAAATTCTGTATTATATTGATTTATAGATTTTTATACATATATACATTTTTTGTATGCAGTTTATTGTTTATACTTACCATATTTATAATTAATTGTTATAATTTTTTTTTACTTTCAAATATCATGTAAATTGGAATTTTATTTCCGTAATAAAGAAAAAAAAAAAAATTAGAATCGATGAAAATGTGAAAAAAGTGGAAAAAATGGTTATGAATGATCGCCGAATCACAATTAGAGAAGTTGCTGATGAAGTTGACATCAATTGGCCCATGTCATAACATTTTTTCAAATGTTTTGGGCATGAAACGAGTGGCAGCAAAATTCATTCCAAAACCGCTGAATTTTGACCAAAAAAACAATCGCATGAATATCGCTCAGGAGCTGTTAAATGACGTATATACCTCGTATATTATGTAAATTACAGTAGCAATTGTTTTATATTTTCAATCAGTATGATATATCAATAGTCAATAGTCTATATCAATGTATAATCAATGTTACAGGAAATACATCAGAAGATAATACAAATCCTTCCAGATCAATATCAACTAGGGGAAACTAAAGACGAGGTTGTGACTGACATTTTTATATATGAGCCTTTATTATTTTCTAACATGCATTATCTATAAATAAATGCTAAAGAATTTAATTTGTAATTTTCAGATTTTAATTATAAACCCAACTTAACCATAATCCCTCTTCACCACCAAACACCTATGGTACACATATATGATATTATTAATTATTACATTTAACATATTTTTTTATAAAAACTATTAAAAACTATTAAAATTACAATGTATATATTATAATTTAAATTTATACCGATTATATTTAAGTGTATTGTAGACAATATTTTATAAAAAGATTTAAAGTAAACTTATATTTGTATACCTATATTTTCATAAAATTAAAAATTAAATGTGTTAATAAACTTTTGGCCCGCTAAGAACATTTGATATTTTTTGTGGCCCTTGAATAAAAAAGTTTGGAGACCCCTGCCTTAGACAATTGTATTTTATTCTGTTTTTGTATATTACATTTTTTAAATAACTAAATAATTTAAATGTATCAAAAACAGAGTTTAAAAAAAAATATAAATTGGTTGTCAATTAATCAAGCTGACAGTTTAAATTTTGAATGCAGGTAAGATTTTATGCTAATTAATCCAAATATGTATCGTATAATATTTATATATACGTATATTTATATTATAAATAAATGTCTCATAGTTTAATAATTATGATTCAAGCGTCAAGCTGCATAAATAGCGATATAAAATAAAATCGTGCTTTGACGCCGTATGTTAAACAAGGATAGATACTCCTAATATATACGGTATCTCTTTTTAACATCCTCGCTCGGGCCACACTGCGTGGTGAACGTTCCAGTTATTATATATAATATTATTATTATTATTATTATAGTTAAATGTGGACTATGGCCCTTGATACCTATTACCATTGATTATATATACTATATATAATCAATGCTATAACCTATACAATATCTATAAAGTCATAATTTATGATCATCATTAATATATATTTAATATACATATAATATATTATATTATAAATTTATCAATAATATTCTATCCTACGGTAATATTTATCATGTAGGCATACAAAACATTTACCTAATTTCATATTTATCTTAGATATTTTAGTATAAAAGAATAATTAATGTTTACCTATCTAAAATAAAACACCTTGTTTTTCTTAGTATCATTAATTTTTATGGTACCCCTAAATTTTTATTACTTTGTACCTTCTAGGGAACTTGCCCCATTTGTCCTACCCCCTCCTTGGGATGTCTATGCTTGTAGTGTGGATCTTGTTTTAGTCTTGTAGCAAGACTGACTATTTTTTTCATAACTTATATTAATAATAATACAAATATTTAATTATTTTTAATAGACAAATGATATGTCTTATAATATTTTGATATAACTATAACAAAAATTAAAGAATTAAAATAACAAGATTAGTAATAAGATACAAAAGTTATATGTATAATAGTTATTAGGAACCTATAATTATATTGTAATAATAATATTTAATCAAATGATTTTTTTATGTAGATAATAAGATTTATTTTATTTGTTAATAATAATAATGGTTATAACTGTAAGTAGGTAAATAGTATAATGATAATCGTTAGAATAATATTCTGCATGCACCTTATACAACTATTGGTCCATTTTTCATTCATTTTTCATTTACTTAGAATTATACAGTACAATATAGAATATATTAATAGTTAAATAATTGTTAAGTGTAGTCTAAAGCTATACTAATACAAAAATATACATATTAGATATAAATAAAGTAATACAGAATAATATTTATTTTTTTTGTTTAATTCCTGGTATCTAAAGAAATTTTTCTATTTCAGTTTTTTTTTTTTTTTACGCAAAAATGTAAATATACTTCGTTAGGTATTTATATTTATGATAAAAATTCAACAATTTAACCCGTACATGTATAATTTTAGCATATATAGGAGAAACTACACGAATTTTATTTCACTGAGATTGTGCTGTAAAACCATGTGTCTTTTAAGTACGTCTCTTCGTCTGTAGTACGTGTAACATATCGTGCAGCAAAACTGATTCTGTTGACCACATTCATACAACAAGTGCCTTTTCAAGTGTTGTCCCCTCTTATAACTGCGACCACAAGATTTCGGACAGCTTAATCGATTCTTTTCGTCGTCACCATGGCGTGCTAAAACACATCAGTTAAATTTCTGATTAATACACGGTCAATAGATAAACAAAATAACACACATCTAAAAACAATAGTTAATTGTATCAATATTGGCTATTGTGAATGCATTATGTCAATCTAAAACAATTCACGCTTACAAATATAATGTTCGAATTGGGCAGATAAATTTAAAGGAGATGGCAACGTTTATAATCCAATTATATAATAAGTGATAATGCATAAGTAGAGTTACGCTAAATTGTTTTAAAAATATACTTTGAATACTCAGATCTATGCCACTCTCTTCCTCCTCAATTCGAACACGGTATGTATACATATAATATTAAAAGATTCTAAGCACCCAATGCGTATTGAAATAGGATTAAAAAGCTAAAATTAGTAGCGTTTTGTTATATGAGCTAGAATAGTTCTTAAGTATTGTATGATACACAAGCACAAACGCCATTTATAGTCATAAAAATACATTTTATTAAAAATATTTAATAATTTTTATAATATCAATACAAATATGATAAAAATATGATAAAAATATGAAAATAAAAGTTTATATCAGGAAAAATACAGTATAATATGAACAGTTATTTAAAAACGGTTTAAAAAATCATCATCAAATTTGAATAAACTTTGTTAATTATTCAATATTCATTACGACCGATTTACCTATATCTATACTTATACCTGGCTATTATTAAAAACATAAGGTATGTTACATTTAGCTAAGAAAAACATGGTACAACATATATTGAACGTAGTTATAAGTAATGTATTAAACTATTATTAATATATACAACATAAATTATTTTGGCGGATAGTTGACGAGGAGTTCAAAAAAATCCTTTATAGAGTTATATTGTGTCCGCTATTGTGGGAATAAAACTTTTGTTGAGCCATTATAAAATGCTTGTCGTTATAAGAAAATTATTGAAGAAATTATAACAAAAACTATTAAGTCGATAATTATGGGTTGAATGGAAAAAAGTGATTTTAATAGTCCTTTTTATTTTCAAACCACTAAGAAGGATGAATAAAATGAAGTAAGATGTATACTTATTGTGATATAACTTTAAAAAATAATTATTTACTAAATAGTTACATAATTATTAATTTATTGCATTTTTGTGATATTTTTACACAATATTAAATATATACATTTAAAGGTATTAAACAGGTACATCAGTCCAATCCTTTAATATCGAGGACGCTGTAAATACCAATACATACCAATAGGTATAATCAATGATTGAACGTATGAAATTCGATTTTAAAACTTGTGGATAAGATTGGATGATATCTTGTGGATAGATAAGCATTGTATAATATAAAATGATAAATATATGATATTCTTTCGGAAAAAAAGATTAAAATTTAGTTGTTTAAGACTTATATATTTTTACATTACATTAAATTATTAGTGTTGTTGATAGATAATTGACACAGGTTATAGTCGCTATTGAGTATTGATGTAACTGAATTTATTTATTTCTGTTCTGTATAATTAC
>JASXSY010000442.1:0-70194 GCA_034509805.1 Sipha maydis
GAGTTATCATTATGGATATTTTTACATCTATTGGCTACAAAAGCAAACGCGAGACTTATTGTTTACCATTAAATCATGTGATATTTAGTGGCGGAACTCGTACAAATGGGTTTATTGGGCTTACGACGTATGTAATTCGATCGAATGCACCTGCGAGTACGATTCCAAGAATCTTAACGCGTAGTCGGCCGGACCATAAAATATATTATTGTATGCACACGCACGAATATCGGGTTTCGTGACGATTGGAAACGATTTTCGATGGCTCGACGATACTTTTAGGGTTGAAAACTAGACGGGTAAAATCAATGAGTTGTGTACGCGTGCGTGTGCTACGAGTAACTTAATCTAAACTAACACAGTAGGTTCTCGTAACTCGGTTTTTTCTCTCGGTGCAAATGGGTTATGGCCATAATAAATTATGTTTTACGATAATTATTTTCTAAAATCGTGTAATAATTGTCTAATGACTTAATTACTGTCGACGACGTATTAACTGTGTGTATATATTGTATGTGTCCACGATCAACGCTGCAGTGTAATTGTCTCCATAATAGCTAGATATTAGTTTTGTGTTTAGCTGTGTGTCAAAACAGTAATACTTATATAATACATAAGTCTGTACACTTTATAACGATTACTCGTAAACTTTAATAGAACTAGCGTAGCGTCAACATGATGTATTTGCTTGTATAATATGTGAATTTCGCGCATGCACATAAATACAATGCATTAGCTGTCGTTGTTTCATGCGTGCATTTTGATTGATATTTATTACCAAGTATAAATACATTCGGTATCGTACGTATTGTGATTTGTCATATTTTATGCAAATCGAATTATTGTGTTTTTATTGTTGTTCGTCGCGTTCGCATGTTGCTGCTTCTCCTGTTCTCGGTGTGTATTCGTCCGTGAGGTTTTGGCGGACAATAACGCGCGAACTTAATATAGATTTCGGTGACCGTGATTTACCGCCTTCTCTCCGAATAAACTGTTAATTAATAATCAGCGTTCTGTATACTTCAACAACCATGGTAATTATATTGCGTTTCACAAGCTCTTTTCGTTCAGCCACTTGAACCGGACAAACCCATATAGGTATACATTTTTTTTTTTTTTTAACTAATAATTAACACAAGATAAAACTGGTTAAAAGAAAGAAGTAAAATTTAATTTCCCTATCGGTGTATTAAATCTATATTAATCTAGAGTGCTGCGGCTTCATTTGATTATGTATATAGGAATATATATGGATATAGGAAAAGAGCCTAACTTTTCAGTATGGAGGTAAGTCAAGCTCGTTCGAGTACACGAAATTACTTTTTAACTAAGCCAAACCCGACCTCGATTGGTTGAAAATTCAACGACATGCGTACCTCAGAATTTCAAAATGAAAAAAACTTAATTTCGAGAAAAATGTTTTTGAAGTTGGAAAATGGCTAGATGTTCTTTTTACCCTCATGTTACCTTTTTTCCGAAATTTCTAATTGTCTTAATTCTGTAATTATCACAATAGCACCTTGGATCCAAGTAGATTCGAATGAAGAACAATTGGAGGTAAAATGATCTGTTGAAAACTGAAACTCCAAATTTTTTACCTTCTTAAAGGAATTTGCCTCTGTCTCAGAACATAAAATTAACAAGATGGACATTTTTCTTGTATACGAAATATAAATAAATTGTATACAAGCACTGCCAACGAAATTGCATTCGTCTACATTTCAAATCAATGGAAACAGCAACTGTGCCTTCGCCAGTGAATGCATACAATATTTTCAGCGACTAGGTAGGTTATTTCTCTCCACACGCGGACACTGCCGTGACTTTTCACAAAGTTATTGTGATTGTAATTCCACGCGTATAATACAGTACGTCCTTAGAAATAACAGTATTTAGATCTAGGGACCGCGAAAACTACTTAACCTTGCTGGTGTACGATAGTATTGAATTAATTGTCATAAAGTATCTTCAACCAGTCAATAATTATAAGTGCCACTTTGTTCGCGATTTATACAAGCAACATCTACCAAATCTGTTCCAAATGTCACTAGGTCTTCAAAGCCCACCGGAGATAAATAATATATATATATATATATATATATTTATTTATCTGAACGATTATTGTTGTTGTCCGCCTAGATAAAACTATATGTTTACAATGAAAGACGAGCAAACTCGAACTCGTTGTGATTTTTTCCGTTTAAGTGTATATTTATCGATACAAGCATAACGCTATAAACAAATATTACTCAGACAAAACGTATTTTACTTGACATAAATGAACGTACAATCGTTTATTGTATTCATCACGTACGAATTTAAGTAGATTTTTAATTACATTATAACTTTTATTGTTTTCAGGTTTAAATTATTGCTGAACCGTATTGCTCCACATTGTACTGCACGTTTTTATTAAACATAACTCTATTATTTTTATTAATTATTTTCAGTCTTCGTATATTTGCATACGACAAATACATTATAAACTTCGTTGTTGGTTGTTTTATATCAAAGCGTGAAGTTTTCCCAAGGATATACTATTCTGAGTAAAATACGAAAATAATGTTTTTAGCCGTTCTATAACGCTATTGCGTTTCGTAATTAAGCATATCACATGACCTAATTTATTAAATACTGTTTGGTAAATGCAGTTCGTACCGTACTTATACGATTCAACGGTATCTACGTATTATACTTATTTGATATATTTACAAAGAAAAATAAAAATTTTATTTTATTTTCATTTGTAGACTACTTATTATCATTCCGACTGTAAGACGAGATCACGGGCATGGGCGTATTTCCTGTTCTTTATTTCCCAAGGTAAACATTTTGAGCAAAATATGATACTTATTGTGTCAAATTACTTTAAGTTAGAAAAAAAATCAATGACACCTAACGTATATATATTTTTGTAAGAAAAAATGAATAAAAATAATTCTAGCAGGTAACGTTATTATCTAATTTTGATTCAGAATCTCAGCTACTGCTGCGTAAAATAAATAATAATCGTACAATGTCAAGTCTCAAAATACTCTATTACTACTATTATGTAAGACAGCCTTGTTTTTGGTTTTTAATGTTGTTTTTTTTTTTTTTTTACACATCTTACAAATAATTAACGAACGAAATACATTCCAGTGATTAACGGTTCGTAAAATGTGAATTAAAAGTAACATAAAACTCCGAAGGATATTGTTATTTTAATTATTATTAATCACTCGTAACCGAAAAGCGACACAAATCTCTATTCTCAAGGCGAGAAAACGCAATTTTATTTACACTACTTAACAACGGCTGCAGATGCAGACTACACCGTGCTGCTTGTTCAAATGTTGTCTAGTTTCAACACCTTCCCCACATTCGAGTTTAATTTATAGCGCGAGCGCGCAATCTACACACGCGTGTATGGTATAATATATCAAGTTGATAATCATCGTAATCGCTGTACAACTGCAGCGGTCGTATTCATGTACGAGTTCCAAACGAACCGTAGGCTGCATGCACTGGTTAGCCGTAGTGGCCGTTTGCAAAGGAAATATTTTCCACGAGCGTCTGTTAACGGAAACGATTGTGTGTTTTCCTTGCGTACAGTCGCAGTTTATCGAATTCACGTGCAATTCGCCACGCGAATTTTAATCAACCGTTGTCAATGGTTCGTTGCACTTCATCACGGACCCGGGATAAAATCCGTACCGGCCGGTATTGCAGCGGATCAGTCGAAACTCACGGTGCAAATGCGAGCTTGCGCCGATATCCCCGTAATCGAAACCGATAAACATTGGATAAATCGTTTGTTCGGGTTCAACAGTCGACGATTGGACAGACAAAATATGTTTACTAGAAATGCTAGAAATGCAGTGTGCCGCGTTGCATTTCTGAGACGAAAAGACGAATCCTGGAACACAAGTCGGTGCGTGCTGTTTCATCACGGTATTGAATCGATTTCACATGCGTGTTATACATTTTCGTGTCATGGTTTTGAACCGAGCCGCGCGGCATCGATTCAGTCATAATATTACAGTCGAACAGCGCGTAGTGGTGTATAGTGTGTGCACTCGTATACGAACGACCTATTCCGCCGATTATAATATATTATGCATTACAGAGACAAAAAAATAAAATTAAAAAAACCAACGTCGACAGGTGCTACGTACAGCGTAACCTTATGTTTGAAATCACTATGTATATATTTATCATCGTATCATTTCGTAGTCGTTTCCCTTTTAATTATTATTATTCATTCGCCTTCGCGCGACCAGACAATACGAGTAGTATATTACTGCAGCAGTACACATAAACCTTCCTGTGTAAGATAATAGCGATATGATTCGCGTATATTTTTTTTTTACATTACTTTAAAAAAAAAAAAAAAAATACTGGCACGGTAAACACTGCGTAAGCTGTACGCATAACCATGGATGTATAATACACCTTGATATATGTATATATATATATATATATATAACTATATATGTATTTACCGTTGGACGGTTTGCGCATTACAACGTGACAAAAGGTGATTAAACATGTATGTATTTATACAGGTATATGTGTACATGTATTATACACAGACATGTTCATCGACTTTTCGACTTCATATCACGCGCGCGCGCACGTGTAATACCGTTCTCTTATTTGCACTCGATTAATTTTTTCCGCCCAGAACAGTTTGTACTAAGTGTAAAAAATATATAGTCGTTACGCAAGGCCCAGAGCTCAATATGTTATTAATAATAAATAAACTACCACGTTGTTACCGGTATTGTTTTAGAAAAAATTAATTATTACCGTTGTTTTTCCTATACGTACATGCACGGTGCGAGTGTGCACTGCGCTGCAGGAAGCAGGTGCACGCGTCTGGATAACAGTGTTGGACACAATATTGAAAAAAAAAACATGATTTACAGCTACTCCACGTGAAACGAATAGGAAATCTAAACGCGCACTAAACGTGTGTTTCCGATTGATGCTACGCGATATTGATGGCACTTGAATATTTGCTGTGGCGTAAGTTTTCGGCAGCTGTGGGACTGACCGGAGGCGATCACTCCCCCCGTCCGCGCAAGGGATACTCGTAGCGGTCTCGTGCCGCCGTAACGATCGATGTACGTTACAGATTTCCGTTTAGGTAGGTTAGGCAGGTACACTGCGATGAGGAGAAATTCTGCTTGTACGCTCGGCAAACGCGTCCGCGTTGTATTTGCAATAACGCACCTTTCAATCGCATATGCACAGTGTAGCGCCTCGGCTCGCGCGTGACGACTTGGATTTGGTTGATGCAAAACATGCTCGGCAAAACGACGTCCTCGGAGGCGAACGCAATAATTACATTTCGAACGTGCAAGTTGCACGTGCATCGGATGAGAAAACTACGAACAATGCAATAACGTACGACGACGACATGTATGCGATAAAGTTTTGAGTCCTCCCTACCGCTCCTTCTCCTTCACAACCCTATCAACTACGATTTCACGGAGTAGATCCGCGAGCAGCTGGACGATTCGACATTAGTTCTCGTGGTAGTATTAACGCGCATGCGCTTACGTTACGTCTAATGTGTACATTTATATGTGTTGAGCTTGACATTGTAATTTATGGCTTACTGGATCGTCAAAAAAATAAATTAAGGGTTGGTGTCGTTTTCAATAGACGGGGATACACAAGCACTTGGTAGTCGGATGGTAACGTAATAATAACACGAACCTGATGATTCGATGAAATTATAAAAACAGATGGCAGACAAGAATAGACAGTGTATTATTTTTTCCAGATAAATATATTTGGACAAATTATATAGATAGATATACTTTTATCTTTTATCTTGTCTATATAAATAGGAAAAATGTATCTAGGCCGTTATCAAAGATGAATAATGAAATCATTTTGATAAAATACAACTTTTCATATTTTTTTAGTTGCAGAACTTTGTGAGGAATCTATCGATTACAGGATGTGTGTTTTATATGAATATTTATTTTGTCAGTGATTGTCATCATCTTTTGGAACAGTAAACGTGCTTCGATTTTCAATCATATGATGTTTTAAGCCACAATATATTATTAAATTTTTTTTTAGAAATAACATTAAATTGATTTATGAAGTTACGTAAATCGCAGCTGTTTTAGAATTTAGATGTGTAACATATTTATTTGGTACCATTGATGCACAGTTTTGTGATTGATATCACAAAAATTTTTTTTTTTTTTATCTGAATAATAAACTGATGGTTTTTATCTTTATCTAGGTAATGAAATTATCACGTATATTTTTTCTTCACCTAGATAATTGTTCTACCAGTTATCTTTTATCTTTATTCAGCTATTACACAAAATTATCTTTATGCAACACTGAAAATAGGTACTCATGTAGGAAATAAAATTACATCAACTTTCTATAAACAACGTGATGATGAGAATACGGTGTTTGAAATGGAAATTTAAATTTCGTATATTATGAGTGGCATAACTCTAAGCCCTTGGATCGGAAACCGAAAAATGTCACACCACCTCGAGCAGTGTTGTTTTTAATTGCGTTAATGATATCGTACACTACCTTGTATGTGTACGCGTTATAATGTGTAAATGCATTATTCATCGTAATATATCCACGTATTATATTTACACGTTTTACGTTTTACATTTCGGTTTTGTCCGATCGGCACACAACGTCGTCGTGTACCTAGTAACGTTACGTTACGTTGTAAACACTTTTATTTGGAGTACACCATTGTTGTACCGCAGTCGTTTCGTCGTAGATTGTCCGGGTACGTAAAAACGGCGATGGATACTCATTTTTTCAGACGTATAAAATGTGATTCGTGGTGTGCAAAGCCCCCCCCCCCCACACACACACACACACAAACCTTTACATACTCCTGACTCAAAATGTTTTATATTTTTTCCATTTAATCACATGTTTTGCAATCTTCCATACAACAGCTGAATAGTGTTAACAAATCTATATCATTATTTTTTATCGATAAGCGATCGAACACCGGTTGACGGTAGCCAAACAAAAAAAAAAAAAAAAAAAAAATCCCAAATAGTATATCCAGCAACAAACACTAAAAATAAACTTGACCACGACATCACATGCGTTACAAATAGGTTACGCGTGACAAACCAAAATACCCAAAACTCCACTGCGCGCATACGCGCAGACTCGTCGTCATAAACGGAAAATAATCATCTTTAAACAATATTTCTACCTCAAAACGAACCGGTCGGGAGAGGGTGGGCCGGGGGGGGGCTCTAATATGTAACTCGAGGGTGCTACGCGCGCCCTGGCACCCCCGCATGTGTGCCGATGATGGAATACGTTACGGTTCTCCCGACGTCTCGTCAGGTTTCGTGCCGCCGACGAACTCGCCTGATCGCAAACGGGTGGCGTACACACGGCATTGCGCTGTGCGCGTCGCGGTCACGGGTTATTATCCCGTGACGTTCGGGCGCACGCGTGCGTGTTACACGTGAGAGCCCCGACGGAGGGACGACGACCCGCACATGGCCATCGGGTACAAGGGTGCGACGAGGGAAGGGTCGGCGGCGGGCAGAGGAGCCGCGGCGTCGCACACGGTCGTACGTACAACAACGGTCCGTACGGCCGCGGCAGCTGGTTTTCGTACCTGCACGCGTGTGATATTATATTGCATCTTTGCGCCGCCAAAGTCTTGCGCCCGTGGATGACCCGGCGCATGAGCGGGGGCACGTCGTTTTCATTGTTCTCCGGGCACGTCGTAATCGAAGTGCACACGAACGTCCGTTCCGGCTCGATCCCCCGTTCCAACCGGTACGATCGAATTAGAACAGAATTGGCTCGTCCCGTGCAGGCCTGCAATAACGTCGTAAACGGATTTCGAGGTTGTACGCGGAATCCGTTCGAAGTGCATAAGCGTGGTACGTGTCGTCGATCATTATCCGCTCGCCTTTGACGGGATCGCAGGATTGATAATATCTTCTCGCCCCGTCCCACCCCGCCCAATCGCTCGAAACGGCTCTGGTCCAACGCAGTTGTGTCACTAGCATATCACTGACCGACGGTCGTTGTACCTATGCACGGAGAGACAGTACCGTTGTGTAATATAAATTTATGGTACTTGTAAATGATTAAATGAAACGGTTCAACGTTAAATGTTTTCGTCGAAAACACATGCGCTCGAATAACAATAATGATCACATTGAACATTTTTTTTATTTCATTTGCTTTTGTTCACACACTACAGCAATGCGATAAACATAAAGTTGTGTATAAAAATGTTATTTAATCGATTTTTAATTGTCGCCGAAAAACAGCTATTCCTTACCGTGTTCGATTATCGTAGTAAAAATGTACTTATATTCGATGTAAAAGAAAAATCGACGTCCAAATAACCATTTTATTTTATTTTATAGACATTCTCTTATAACCGAAACACATTTCACCAAATTCTCACACATTGACATTCCTGGTTACAAAGTATTAAAAACAAATCACCCTGATAACACAGCGCATGGTGGAGTTGCCATTATAATTAAATCTTCAATCGTCTATCAACCTCTTCCAAATTTTTGCCAAGATTATCTACAATCCTGTGCTGTAATTACAAAAATTAACAATATTCCCGTCACCATAGCAGCTGTCTACTCTCCTCCTAAACACAAAATTACAAACCAAATTTTTACAGACTACTCTAACTCAATTAACAACAATTTTATAGCTGGAGGTGACTATAACGCGAAACATCTGGCCTGGGGATGTCGTGTTAATAATCCACGTGGAATAGTTCTCCAAAATTTCTTATCAACAAAAAATTACAAAGTTCTTGCTCTTCCGGGGCCCACCTATTGGCCGTCTTCAGCACGCAAAAACCCTGACATTTTAGATATTTTTGTGACCAAGATACCTAGTAACTTAAACTGCAAAACCGAAAATCTCCTTCAATTGAATTCCGACCACTCCTCAATCTTATTAACTATAAGTGCTTCTCCTTTGACTCGTCCTGAATCTCCTAAATTATTTAAGCCATCAACTGATAAAAACAAATTTTTACGATGTTTTTGACCAACAAATAAAATTAAACGTAAAACTAAAATCAACTAATTGATCTTGCTGTAAATAACTTTACAAAACTTATTCAATCCGCGGCATGGTCTTCCACCTCAAAATCTCAAACCTCATTTCATAACCAGCTTCTTCCAGAGTACATCCGTTGTGTAATAGTAGAAAAACGTAGAGCTAGAGCTATCTTTCAACGAACACGTCTTCCTTCTCACAAATACAATAAATCAACAAATCACCTTAAAAAAGTGCTGGCAAAACATAAATCAGAGACCTTCAGTAATTTCCTTTCCAAACTCTCACCAAAATATGGCAGTCTTTGGAGAGCGACAAAAAATATTTGTAAATTCAAAACCTCTAATTTGCCGATTAAAAATCCGGACGGAAGTTATGTCATCTCTGACTTTGATAAAGCTGAACTTTTTAAAGTACATCTATCTGGTATTTTTCAACCTCACTCTAATATTTACTCTCAAACCAATACTAGGGTTGTGGAAGATATTCTTAACTCCCCATCTTACTTGCCATCTAATCCTATCAAACATTTCACACCTAATGATATAAAATTTGCCATAAATAAATATTCCCTTAAAAAATCTCCAGGCTTTGACTTGATCACTGCTGAAGTGGCTAGGTGTTTACCTAAAAAAGCCTTTATCCATCTTTCACACATTTTTAATTCAATTATTAGACTATCATACTTCTCCATGCTGTGGAAATTTTCTACTATCATCCTAGTCCCCAAGCCTAATAAGCCACCTGACTCAATAACCTCTTATCGACCTATAAGTTTACTCCCTTTTTTCGCTAAAATTCTGGAGAAACTAATAATAAAACGTATCCTCCCATGTATTACTGAAAAATCCATCCTTCCTGATTCACAATTCGGGTTTCGCTCTTCTCACTCTACTGTCCAACAGGTTCACAGAGTTGTGGACGCCATTTCTTACTCACTAGAGAAAAAACTATACTGTACAAGCGTGTTTCTGGATATCTCTCAGGCGTTTGATAGGGTATAGCATGATGGCCTCCTTTATAGATTAAAGAAGTTTATTCATCCTACATACTTCGATATTATTAAGTAATATCTCTCCGATCGCCACTTTCAAGATGAATTCTCCTCTATAGCCAATATAGCAGCTGGTGTCCCGCAAGGTGATATCCTCTCCCCTACCCTTTACAATATTTTTGCCTCAGACCAACCAACGACATCTAATACACTAACTGCCGAATATTCAGACGATAAGGATATCTTATCTATTCACGCTGATCCTGTCGTAGCTTCTCAAAATCTCCAATCTCACCTCGACCTCTTAGAAAAGTGGTACACCGACTGGAGATTTAAAATATGTCAAACCAAATCGGTTCATGTGACGTTCACCCTTAAACTCACCCCTTGCCCTGATGTTTTTATTTATAACACACTGATTCCCAGTGCTTTGAGTGTTAAATATCTTGGCTTAACGCTGGATAAAAGACTGACCTGGGCTCAACATATTAAATCCAAAAAAATTAATTTAAACCAACGCCTACGACTTCTAAAAAACCTTATCAACAATAATAAATATACTCAAATCAACACCAAATTACACAATTTATTATGTACGTATATTTAACAGAAAGCATAAAACATTAAATAGATAGATATTATTTAAAATAATAATTAATTAAAAAAATACAAAACAGTAGTGCGTTGTAAGAAAACCAGTGTGAAATAATTTTTCTCATTTAATCTATTGCATTTCGATGTAATGATATTCTCGACAGTAAAAGAAATCTTTCTAAAGATACCGATGCCGCAGGTGTGCAGAAAATATTTTTGACGACCTCTGCAATTGATATTTTGTTTCGTGTTCTTTTCCGCCACAAGTGTGTTCACTCGTTGATCAGAACGTCATTAATATACTGTTAAAATTCGTCATAAGAATTTTCAGTTTCGTCAAGCATTACATCCATAGCTGTTGTGGTTTTGGTAATTTGACTTTGATATTTTTCGTTTGTTTTAGCATAGATTTGAATAATAGTCAATCAGGTGAATATGTTGTTCTGGGTAGTTTCATAGTTCAAATGTTCATACCTCACATCTGATATTCATGCGGATTAACTTACTTTTTGTTTATCGATTAATGTATTATCGTAACGAATGCCAAACCCAAAACGTTCAAACGAATCGTTTGATATTATTTATTTAAATTTTACCGTGAAGTCGTTATCACTATTGTTTGTTTTAGATTTATTAGAACAGCAAGCTACTTATTATTGGTCTTATTGTAGATCAAGTGACATTTTTGTCAGCGTAATGGACGGTTGTAGCTAGTCGTAATGGTTTCAGAAGTCTATAAACTTGAGATTTTTGGCTATTTTCTTTATGAAATATGATTGATCTACCATTGTATCAAACATTCGAAGATTACGGATAATCAGGTATCCGAGTATTACGGATAAACGAGAATAATTGGACTTCGCAATTTTAATTATCCGGATATCACACCTTGGCTATCCGAATGTAAGTCCCAGCACTGGATTTATCTCAATATAGTGGTGCATACACGGTTATTGACTCATGCGCGACGATGCACAACGATGTACTGTAACGCTCGCTATATAATATATATGAAACTCGTGAGTTGTACGTGATTTATACCTGCGGTACACGGGTATAGTTGTATGGTGAAATAAACGTCGTCATCGATTTTAACACGCGACTGTGTGATATACGCTGTGCGCCCAGTTGTTTCCAGCCATACGAATCAGTCGTGATTAAAAACAAAAAATGAATATTGGGGAGAGCAAAAAACACGTCGGGCCGTATGGTTTATTCATTCCGAACGAGCTTAAAGGTAATTATTGTCGATAGGGTATTATTGTTGGTTTTTCGAACCAGACGAATTTGACAATTTCGTGTACGTTACATATTTATTTATACGCGAATAACCATTTTGCGGTGCAAAAATATTTTTCGGACAATTCAGTAACATCAAATATTATTTCCGTATACCAATTTAAATCTTCTTTGGTACCTATTAGGAAAGCCTTTTTACCGAATATTTCTGAATAAATACCGGGTACCTATATGACTATAATTATAAATTTGAAATACTACCCACTACAGTACAGCAGTATACGACCGCAGTAATAATTCACATTTGTTTCTAGTAACATTTAAACTGTTATGATAACAACAGTACGTCTTTTTAAAAATATTATTTTACGTTTACTGTACGAATAGTAAATATGTAAATTAAAGTTACTTTTTAATCTTAATAACCCGACATCGTTATCAATTAATTGTTAAAAAAGTATGTTATAAATGTATGCAAAAAATAAATATTTACTCTAATCGAGTACTTCAAATACCGAATCGATATATATTCATATATTACCGACCTAAGGAACTAAAGCAATATTGCAGCATATGCATGCAATATTAATTATACAATGCAATCTATAAGCAAATGTTACTTAAATAAATGTTGAATTTAAGTGACTAAGATTTAATAATACTATTAAGTGAAATTATTATTTTTTAAATTTCCAATTATTTAGAAAGTTTATTTTAAGTTTTTTGATAAGAAAATGGAATTATAAATTTATTTTCTGAAACGCTGCGGAGAAACATTATTGAAATAGTTGAACTTTGGATACCGTGGCATACATATTATTATTATTATTATTAGTATCCAGTGAACTATGTTTGCACACATATTATCCATCATGTTTGAAAACGTAAATATTGACTAGAATAATATTTTAAAACTTAACATGGTTCACGTTTCTAACCGTTAGCTATATATATAACTACTAATAGTTTTCCGAAATTAATATTTGTTTTTATCTTAACATTTTTGTAATTAATATTTTAAATTTAATAATTTATAAATCGACAAAACATTGCTGTGACAAAACCAATTTAACCTAAAATTATAACCCAAAAGACTTTGATTTTCAGTATAATCCTGCTCCTGTGGTAATGTCGTGGTTCTTAAATATTTTTTCGGATAGGTATTGAGATGATTAGATTAAAGTTAAATAGATTATACCTATATTGCAAAAAAAAAAAAAATACTGATTTATATTATGTTTTGTATTACATATACTCGTATATAAATGAATCATCGTGCCATTTAAGGATACGGTAGTTTTTATTTTTCTTCGACTCGAATCAATATGTGCACTGCTTCTCTGTTTTCGACAATGTTATAAACAATGAAGCCGTATCATTTCACGTGCACGTCAAAAGTGTATTTGAAGTTTTTCCTAAGATCCAACCCCTCCGGACGTATTCATTTTCATACCAATAATAATAAGCTCGTGATTGACAGCTATTACGAACGAAATTATCTTAAAAACAATCGAGCACATGTACGCATATATATGTGCACATATAAATATATAAGTACTCATGTTTTACGTTATATGCATGTACAACGGTCCGATAAAAACGTACATGCTTCCGATGTTTGGATTTGATTTTGATTATTCAATCGACCGATACGAAATGCGTCTTGTTCCATCGTTTATCACAATTTACAAACACTAGAGTGCGAGTGTTTATGAACAATGAGATTTCACATAAAAAGTGAAAGGGAAAAAATTCAACAATAACTCCCATGTTATAGTTTATTTTCATTTATACATATATTCATATGCAATGGATTTTTGTAACGCGACTAAACCCAACAGCGTTCGTATGAGTGTATTCAATGATTCAATAACAATGTCCATCACAAATAAATATAAAAACAACGGTGATGTGAAAAAATAAAAATGAAATAAAAAACATAGTAACTGTCTTTGCTGGTCGATATAATAATGTGCGTTTGAACAGAATTCAAAGAATCCCTCAGTCGTAATTCATAGAACATAATATTATACTATATTTTGCGTAAATCGAAAAGCCTCATTTGCAGTGCAATCATAATAATATTAATAAAACGGTACGAGATTGTGAAAACCCTCGGTTTTTAAAAATATTTATGATAACAGACGAATAAAATCGTTATTACGCGTATTGTAATTTGTTTCCTCGAAATGCTCTGAATTCAAACACTCGCATTACGTAGATGTAACGTAATATGCATAACATGTATTCATTTTTTGTGCGTATGATTTTTAAATTTTTTATTTTTGTATTATTATAGCGTGAATAAATAATGCAGAAAATGCCACCCTCACTGCGAAGAGTTCTTTATTATTTACCACTGCAATCGGTGCGGTTAAAAATACATCCATTGTTGGCCGCAAACATTTCGCGCAATGCTAAGATCCATCGTATCGGTTTGCATTATGTTTTTAGAATGGGAAAAATGCAGGCGCAGAGGCCAACGGAATTTGAATGGGGAATAGAGGGGAACACGTATATAATAAATAGGACGCATGGGGAGAAAGAGAGAGAGAAAATGAGCTGCGAAAAAAGGGAAAAACGCAAAATCTCTCTTTTTTCTTTTTCCTTTTCCCTTTTGAAGTGCAAAAATGTCTAAGAAACCTTTTGTGCGGAGGCCATTTTGTTGGGAAAACGATGAATGAGATGAGAAAATATGAGAAACAGACGAAAACAAAACGGTCTACGTTCTATACGCGCAGATAACCGCGGCGTAAACGGTGCAGGGATAGCGAAAAACATGAATAAACAGATAAAAATATTTATATATGATATATTTTTGATTCCATCGTCGAGCCGCTCGGTTAAACGTACTCCACAGCTTGTTTTCTCTTTATTTCATTACATTAAAATTTTATCACTTCAAAAACTTTAAATCTCTAAACTTAATATCTCTGACAAAAGTGAAATGTAAAAGTAAAAAGTGTAGTGCTTTTAACGTTTGAATGTATAATGTCAACTTTGTTCATTCATTTTTTTTTTTTTTTTTTAATTTTGAAAAGTTTTTAGTTCACCAGTTTGAAAACTATAAACGATATCGAGTTAGCGCAGGATTTATCTAAATATACTTGACGGAAAACGGTGCGAGACTAATCATTGTATCCTCTTGAGTTTTTTAATGATTTTCCTCAGTCGGTGTATATCTCAAAATTGCTCGCGCATGTAAGTGTTAACTTTTTGATCGACAACAGGCGACATTGTTTGTGCGCGCCGCACGTGTATAGCGAAATGTTTTATCGAATTGAAATCAAACTCGGGTTGATGAAATAATCGAAAATAAATAATATTATAAATCGCGAAAACGGAGCGTGTGATGTACTGTCTTGTAGCGGTACAATAGAAACTATTCGTTCGTTCGCTTGTTCACGATTGTATTGCATTTCTCAACAGACAGTGCGAGTTGGATCGTAGTACGCAGGTGGTTCGGTACCTTTTGTCCCGGGATAAGACTCAATGGAATTTCAAAATGAAAATACGTGAAGAATACTAAAAAAAAATAAATAAAAAAAAAATATATAAATAAAAATAGGTAATGTTGGACTCGCACAGCCGCGGTTACGCGCAATATACGTGTATTAAACATATTATCGATATTGTTTTCAACGTGGAACGTTGGTCAACGGTCGTTTCATCTTGTACCGCGGCGAAATCGACATAATGTACGGACGACACTTTTCGGTAGCTCGGAGTGGACGTTCCATGTATGGCGGACGAGAGACGGAAACGGAACGTTTCTCTGAATTCGATTTTGTATTGAAAACCGCTTCATTCGAAAATGTTCGTGCACATGCGTTATGGTTATGTGTGTGTGTGTCTTCCAATAAAATACCATTAAGACGTTTAAAATTCGCATCACAAACTGTACTTGTAAAAAACTCGTCGAAGTTTCTTAACTAAATGAACGATGGTCGTGCCAATACGGGTAACTCAACGTCCTTTTGAAACACCCCAAACACTCTTTTATTTATCCATTAATTTTCCCGAATATTTATTATTAAAAGTATAATTAACAATTACATAATAAATATTAAAAATGGATTGTAACAGATGTATAATACAACATTTCATGTTGGATTCCGATAAGACGTGTTCAAATAATAAACTTTTTTTGTATACAATCTTTTTTTTTTCGTTTATAAACATTTGATAAACAAATTATTAAAATAATTAAAACATAACGTGGATCTAAACCAATAGAATATTATTCTTGTTATTTTACGACATATGCTTTGTAGGAATAACAGCTAATCATTATAATATAAATGGTGTACTTTTATTGTTCTAACAAATGATAAACTATGACTGGATAATAATCTTTGAAATTAATTTAAAAATCAATTACAGTTGTAATTGTATACAGAAAGAATTTTCTTACGTTTATCACCTTTCTTACCATTTTATGAATACAATGGATTTTTTTTTAAATTATAAATTTTAATTTTAATTTTAAGTATCTAACCTATGATCTGAATTTCGTATAAGGCCCGAAATTGCACGAAACGACGAATGATCGACGGAAGTGCAACGATTCGATCTGCGGCGACTTTTTAGTGATAACGAGATTCGCACTTTTTCTGTTCTATCTTATATATATATATATATATATTATTTTATATTATTATATATTATATCTTTGTAATATTTGTCCTTCATATAATAGGTACAGATACAAATTACAAAATAAGAGTAATTTATCAAAGTGATACGAAAAAAAAAATAAAAAAAATAAGCCTCTCCCCACGGAGTTAACTAAACCTTAGTTACGCTTATGGAAATGAACGAATTCATTTTTTTAAATAATTTTCGTTTACACTTGGAAGAATTTAATTATTGTAATATTTGTATGAGGTACCGTGTGCCCAATAAATTCTCTACATTATAATGCAAGGAGGAAAATGTAACGATATCACTCACAGATACTACATAAGGTGGACTTTATGAAGGTCACCAAAATATTTCCAAGGTGATATGTCCGTGTCACCCCGGCACCATCGTATTAAAATTTGGAAAAAAAATTGTCACCCAATTATTATAAATCCGAATATTGAACAATGTATTGTACCATATTGTTTCTGTTACAGCTTAGTCGAGTCTTTTAAAAACTATCATCGACATATGAAGTTCACACAGCAAGCATAACATGGTTAAGATAATTGTCTTAAAGAATACAAGTACAAAATACCATCATATATGAAAAAAAAATTAGATTTATTTATACATATTGTATGAAATTTGAAATAAAACTCTGTATATTGTAGTGCCCTTGAATGATTTTAAAATAAAACCATTCATGTATTTTTTTTTATACTAAACAATATAAGAATCTTAATTCACTGTTTAGCTTATATATTTGTCCTTGGTATTCTGTAAGAAAAATTAATGAAAAAACAATATTTTAACATCAACCGCATCAAAACGTATAAGTTATTGTTAAACTGCAACATCGAATACATAACATTGGAATTTTTATTCATTGTTGTGAACAAAAGAAACTGTTTGAATTCCCATACAAGCATTTAAGTTAAATTTAAAATTATGCTCGTACTTTGCAAAATCGATGTTACTCTATGTAACTATCTCCATGTTTTTATAAAGTTATTATTATTACACAAAATATTAGTGCTCAATAAAATCATAATATTTAATGTGTACTGTGATAAATCATTTATTTTTATTTTATATACTTCCAATTGTTTACTGATATTCCAATGGTTCTCTATTATTTAGAAGCCGAGTGTTTGATCCCTTTTCGTATGGTTCAGTTATTTTTAATCCTTATTAAGATGTATTAATTATGATATTAAGTATTTGAGATTATACTGAACAATTTATCAACGTACTCGTAAGTCTATAAAACTAATTACATTGATAACACGTCCACTCGATATATACTGTAAACATGATTTAATCTTCAATTTAAAAAAGGATATATCATATGTTTACGAGCAATTATTGTATATGTGTATATAAAAACTGATGAGGCAACAATTTAAGTATCTACAATTTGTGATGATTTCAATTCCGAATACTATACAGTATACAGTAACGTCTGATCATTCTACGTTATAACGATTAACTGTTTTATATTACCACTATACAGTTTTCATAATTTTAGTGAATATAAATGCACTGGTGCGATGGTAAATATTGATCCTTAAAATTACGATTAATGAAATTATAATACAATTTATTGAGCACTGCCCATTAAATATCGCAAAAAAAAAAAAAATTTCTTTTTTCTTGTACACTTAGAATTTTGTTCAATAATTAAATGATACTATGATGTAAATGGGTATGACTGTATGTTGCATAATACTTTTAAACGATCATACTTATGGTCAAATACAATTTGGATGTTTTGATGTTTTTAATATTTATTTACCTAGTAAATATAATAGTGGGCGAACAATTTGCATGTTGGAAAATTGAATTTATTTAATAAGAATATTTTCAATAAAATACGCGATAATTTTTTCGAAGAAAGGTATTAGTATTTTGTTGTTAAATATACATGGTGTATGGGTAGAATACTTCACACTCAGTCTGCCTACGTTCACCGAAAAACTGTACTGTAATTTCTAGTTTAACTAATCTACACTTTAGTGGTATTAACTATCGATTTATAATCGAAGAATGTTTAAATTTAATGTTTGATATCATCTTAAGAGACAATTTGCTTATTTATAATTAAAACCGTCAAATAATCGAATTAACAATACACAATTTTTAATATATCTACTGCAAATACAGTGGATCCTTTCAAGAACATATAGATATAAAAATGTTTTAAGATGAAATGTATACCGTCACAAACAGTTGAACTGTATGTAATGGATATTTTACTTACTGGGTAAATCGAACATTACTTGAATGTCATGCGATTACATTTAAAATAGTTTTGTTTATTTAAACATTCAAAATTTGAACTCAAATAATCATTAAATATCTTTTAAAACAACGTATGGTCTGTTTTTATGGACAGCAAGATTTATGCGGTGAAAGCTCTTTGTTTTATAGATTTAATGATCGGTTATGACAATCGACAGTGTGACTAAAACAACAACAATAGAGGGGAAAGAAAGGGTTACTGTTGCAGTTATGTTTGTTTTCACTACTCGTCAACACACACACATACACATACACGTATACACAAAGTGGAAGGAAAACGTTGTCGACGTAATGCATATCATTGATTTAGAAGATGCCATTTATATCCAATGTGTTATGTGTTATATATCTACACGTAGACGCCGAAGTGAGTCCGTATAAGCAAACGAATGTTTGTGCTGCAAAAATAATATATTATTGTGTGTTGTCTATGATTTGTTATCCGCCGTAGAATATTTACGTTTATCCGTCATAACGTCGTGTGGTTCGACGAGCGTATCTCGCAAACAAAATATTACGTGATATGACACTAAGTAGGTATGGCAAAATCAAGTATGTCTTTGACTGAAACTTACAGTAGTATCACTGCGGACTACCAATATCGTGTTGTCGGCACACGCACGACACGCAATTGATCAATTGCGAGTGGTTTATCTTTCAAACCGACAAAAAATGATCAAAATCAAATAATAAAACATTGGAAAAATTGATAAAAATAATGATTATCTTCTTCCGGGAAATGAGTAGGTATGTTTAGTTTACGAAGACGAGTAAACGCATCTTTAAACCTACATTACAACATAAGCCGAGGTAAGTAATATATGCTAACCCATGATAATATATGCTTAAATCATTTTGAGCTGTGTACCGGAAAATCAAAAAGTTTGACATGATCGTTTTCTTACGTTTTTATTTTAAAATTATCATTTCAAATGTCTCTGCAGTGTATAGTTTATGCTATATCTTATTGTTTATATAGTTAACTAGCTGATCCCGTGCCCTTCGTTACTCGTTTAGTATACCAACTCTATATAACTCAAACTTTGTTCAATTCGTTATTTAATATTCGGTCCTTGATGTTCTAAATTTATCTTAAGTTTTCTGTTGCCCGGAATAAAAATTCTGATTCACAGCAATATATTATCAGGTGGGCAATCTACTTGCAGTAGATCGCGGATCTAGTGATGTTTGTACGTAAGTGTATGATTTAACTCTAATAAAGTATCAAAGTTATACCGAGTTTTACATAATACGGTGGATTAATATAATCAATTAACACATAATTCCAACCTAAACTTAACGTACTAAAATCCGACGAATAAAAAAAACCATATTTAACCTTTTTTAAATTAGCCTATCTTCTTCCCGCAGATCTGCACACAAACATTAATTTATATATAGTATAGCTAATCCTGTGCATTTCGTAGCCCGAAAAAATGGTGCAGTAGTTCTGGAGTTATTAACGCACAACTCACAGACGTTGACTTTTAAATATATATATTGAGGTATAGAGATGTAATGTATTGTTTATAATCTAGGACGCATAACAGGTACGCGTAACAGATAATGCCGTCGTTTAAAAAATCGAAATATCCCCAAGCGATCCGACGTGAACATTACACAGTGCACGTATCATGACTGTCGGCGAACGGGACGCGTAACATTCTGCGCGGTGTCGTCGAACGCCGCCCGACGCGACGATATCGTCGTCGGCACGACGCGTACGGGCTCATACTATCGACGTGCGGATTCCGAAATGCCGTTTCCACGAACAACGGCGACCGCAACTCGTACAGTCGTTCGTACCAAAGGTTTCGTTCGCCTCTCGCAGAAGAGCTTTTTTACCGCGTTCCTATCTACACCGGTGACGGGCGCACTATTAATCAATGCCACTTGCCCGTCAAAACGCCGTAGCTGCAGCCCGCTTGTGTCGGCCACATAAGCGCTCCATTGGCCGCCGTGCAGACAGTAACAATACCGACTTACAACACGTCCCCGGGAGTCGACGGCAATGACGCCGACAGCGTTACACGATGATCGCGAACTACAGTGAACCGCACGTTTGTCAAATACGGCACACCGTGATCAGATAACAGCAATGCTTTATTGGTGATGCTACTGTGAACGGTGCACGGGAGAGAAAAAAATATTCAAAATGTAAATTGTTTAGGAAAAAAGTTATGTTTGTACCTACTCGTACGTCGTACGTTTTAACCGGATCTTCCGTCAACGTGAATTGTAATACACGCGTACGTATTACAAGTTTGTATTTTTACGAGTGTTGTAATTTCGGTAGAAACTCGTATCGTTTTCATCGTGTCGTTTAAGACTAAGGTTTTAGACGAACAAAATCATAGTTCACGCTACACAGCAATAATGTCGGAGAAAATAATGAAAACGTTTCAAAGGCTACGAAACGACATAATAAAACAGTTTATGTTTCAGGAAACGTGCTTTCGTATATTACGACGAATGATAATAATAAATACAAAATCGTTGCAATGCAGATCTGATTCTGAGACCTGATGGTCCTTTATCTCCACTCCGCTTAGTGATTCTATAAACGCTCCCGGGTCGGTGTCGTATTTTCTTTTTCCTATTCTCTCTTGCGCCACTTGAACCTTCTCTCGCTGTTCATCATCACCCCTTTCCGTAGTTCCTCTTCTGAGCGCCCGTAACCACCCCATCCCCGTAGAACGCTATTCGTATTCTCGATATAATGCGTTCTGAACTTGATCATATTTCTATTGTACACGACTCAATGCAGGTATTTAATTTACGATTACGTTTATTATTTACTTTTAGCGGTGCACAGCGGCTGCATGTAGGTGCATACGACGCAGCATGGCGTGTGTAAATTAAACGTGTAGATAAGAACCAAGTTTAATTATTGAATGTTGTTCGTGTTGATTGTTAACAATTAATGTGTTTTGAATGATTGCATATGCAGCAGTCTCCACGAATTTTATGTAATAGACATTGCTCGTAAAATACGACATAAATGTTATATGAACAAGCAATCAATATTTTTATGTCCGCAGAAGGTAAGAAATTATATGATGATCGTCTGAAAGTAAGCGAAATCAATTGTTGTTTGTTAACGAGTAGGAAGCTCTTACGTACTTGCGTCATACCTTTACGATGACAAGACACAAAAAGTTGAAATTAAACGCGTGCATATAATATTAGCGGACCCGCGTTAACCGTTATCATATTAAAGTCGTCGCTGTAACATGTTAAACAGTTAAATAATAATATTTTAATTTGAAATAATATTATTAATCTATACTTCGTACATGTCAGATATATATATGTATATAAGTTGAGAACTAATCACCGTTCGTCCCAGCGGGGTTGACAAATCAATAAACCCATGGAGGGGCAGCGGGACGGAGGGCGGGGAGGAATAAGACCAGCAGCGGCGCGGGCCAACGATTTATAAAGTGCTCTTTTCGACGTTCAATTCGTTTTAATTAACTTTGATACGCTATCGATTTGTATTCCATTTATTCGGGCAATCAAATACGTTTCGATGCTCGATATTTTTCTTTCCGTTTATTACGGTTATCGCTTATTACTACTGTAAATCATTGTTGTTTATTACTGTTCCACCGTCGTATTACGATACACTAAATAATGGTGTACATAATATATTACAAATATTATACGGTCGGTTATAACTGATTACGGACTCCGCCGCGGAAACAGTCATAAACGAAACGATAAAAAGTAAATTAAATCGTCACATGACGTGGTGTTTTTACGATGCGCGCACAGGTACGCTACGCGGTACATTGTTGCATGGCAGCTACACACGATATCGTCACGCACATATTTATGTGTACAGGTGTATATATATATATGTATATGTATCGACTAGGCAGGTACCTATAGTAACGCGAAAACAACTTTTCTATTTCCATAAAGTTTATGCGTTTCAATCTCGTTCGAGTACGGTAAATAACAACAACGGTGCGGGTGCGATATACAGAGAATTGCTTTCCCCGCAGTGTTCCGCGTGTAAGGGCGGCTTAAAAAGCTTTGCGTTGCACGTAAACAAATGGATTAAGTGCACTGGAAGTCGAGACGAACCACGCGATGCGCACCGCGAGTTATAAAACGCGCACAGCTGGTCTCCTTTCCGTACACTCGCTCAACAGATCGATATGTTTATGTACATTAGCAATCAACGAGTAGAACATTGAACATTTTTAATTATTTTCCCATATTTTTTTCTTTTCATTACTTTTCTCGGTTTTCCGCCACTTCGTTGCGTCCACGCGCCCAAATACTGCTACAATACCATGGTTTTCGAAATACTCTATGCCCGTGTCATCTATTATCAAAACGGGTTTTATAGTTTAACCACTAATTCGAAAGCCATTCCGAGGGTAGGTAGTATTGCAGGCCGCTTTAAACGATTTCCCAGGGGTTTATTTAGGGACGATGAATGTTAAAACGTCCCTTACAGGCACACCATTTTAATCGGACCAAAATATTTACTACAAAAGCACCGTTCTCCGGCTGTGTTTTTGTCTTATAACTTCCGATAATAAACAACGCTCGGTGTACACGTATACTATATACATACCTAGGTTCTGTATATTATTATTATTATTATACGCACTCGGAATCTATAACAGTCCATATATAATAGTATGTGCACCAAGAGACCCTTTTTAAAATTAAAATAAACGAAAACAATATCCAAGTTCACTTTACATAACATTATGTACCTCCGTTTTGAAAAAACAACATAACCTTACGCAGGTACAAATACGCAATGCGTTTCACTTGCACGCTTTTATTAATATGTTTGTTTCAAGAAAGTTAATAAAATTGAAAGTATTGCGATATTGTCAACAAACGATTTAAATCAATGATATTATAGTAATATAATATAGACAGGAATATATTTTACGCTTGCTTACGTTAATGTATAGATAAAAGTCAAATAAATAACACAAAAAAAAACTAAATCGTTTTGCATATTTTTATCTTTATCGACATTTTAAGCGTTTAAAAACACCTAATACGAAATTAACCCCATAAAAATTCGACAAAGACAATATGCTGCGATGTACCTCTTTAAATTATTTTAAACATTACAGACCAGATATTATAATATCAAGTGGACTGATAAGAATTCTTATTATTTACAGTGAATCAATACTGATTCGGTGTCTAAGTTACTGTTTCTTAGTCGTTGCTTCGCAAACATATCTTTAACCTAATTTATATACTATTGTTTGTAGCGTTCGATCGCAAATTGTTTTCACGTTAAAAGCAATTAAAATGGATTTTTCCCTTTAGCTCCGTTGTTGGTTTCGTTGTTAGTAATTCGTTTATATACAGATTACCACGGTCAATATTAATTATTTACTTCATTATCGATAAGCTTTTAGGCGAATTTCAAATATTACAAATTATTTTAAATGGCTGTTTAAAGTTATCAATATGATTTCATAATATTATTATTATTATTATTATTATTATTATTATTATTATTATTATTATTATTATTATTATTATTATTACTATTCTAGTCCAATCCATTCGAAGTACTTTGTAAATAAAGAGTTAAAAAAAGATGTAGACATCCATGATCAATTTATAAAACACTTTTTTTAGCATAAAAATTACTTTATTATACAAGTTGTATACTATACCTACGCTGTATGTTACATTTTAAAAATTAACAAATAATTAAATAATTTATAGTTAGCTACAGATGTAAAATTTAAAATGTTTAAAAACAAAGCGAATCGATGGCTGTTTAATTCTACTCATGGTAAAATATTGCATTTTTATTTTTATTTTTATTAATAAAGATAAATTGTCGAGTTCGAAACAAATAAGAAAATTATAAAGTAACATAGTACAGTTTTACGATTCTTGTTAAATCATTATTGTTTCGTCTATTCGTAAAGTCATTCTTTGAATTAATTTTATTATTATTAAAAAAACATTTACAACATTCTCTCATTTATTATAATATGATGTATACACATCAACCAACAGAACTATTATTTTATAATATTTTAACAGTTGTCATGAAAAATCTTGGTTCGTAAATGAAACTAGATATTCATGTGGCTGAGAGCCAAAACATGATATGTGAAAAATTGCAATTTTGAGATTATGTATGATAAGTGTTATTTAAATTCTATAATTTATTGTGTCAAATTATGATATCTGTAGTTCAAATATCAAAGAAGTTGTAGCAACGACTATAAATAATATCTTCATAAGATAAAAAATCATTTTGTGACATTATATATTATTTCAAAAAATGGTTATTTCTTTTTTCGGTCAAAGCCTAATAAATACTGATTTTTGAAAATCATCATATTTATTAATTTATATCAATTTCTTTCATTGTTTAATAATAGTAATTTTTACTATCGATATAATTTGATGTTTGAAAATCTTCTTTCTGTAAATTTATCATTTCACACATATTATGTTTTGGTTCTCAGCCACACATTTATATTCTATTAAATTTGGTTAAAAACTTAACCTTTGAAAGTAACATATTATTTAACTGTAGTCAATATTGAGATTATCTATAGGAATAAATATTTCAGTAGATGTGATTTATTTAAATTTGCACAGTTTCAATCAGAGTTTTTCTGATATACATAAAAAAATGTTAAGTTTAATTTAATTATCCAAAATGTACATTTCAACAACGTTATAAATCAATTTTACAATTTTACAAACTTAATATACTGTTAAGTCAAAACGAAATATTAAATATTTAATAATGAGAATAATCTGTCTTCGTTTTTTAATATTTTCCCAAAATCTGTAATTACAACGAAAATGGTTTGTCTAACAGAACGTTGACAAATTACCCTGCTCTTGTACAACATAATCCAGCATATCATATAGATATTATATGGATTAGTACAGCAATACGAATTATATCCCCTTTTAGAATTTAAAACACATGGATTACTCAAAGTATCGTGAAATTATTTAGTCCTTCATGAAAAAATAAAAAAAAATGGTCAACTCATTTATTTCCAATATAATACAATAATTGTATTACACAGTTGTTTTAAATTATTTTTCAAATCCGTATTCGCACACGTTAATCTCTACTATATCGATTTTTAATTTCCATAAAATTATATGTCTTTCCCATATTAATCGTCCTCTTATTTGTGGTAGTTATTTTATGGCTTTTTGGTCTGATACAAAGCAAAACAATGGCCTGTTACGTATTCTGTTCAAGACACACGACTCTGCTAAAACGTTGTATCGCATAAATTTACCTATACAAGTAAAAAAACCATGCGATCGCCATCAGGTGACAGTCTCTCTTTCTACTCTTCGGTGATGGAGTTTACCTACCCATGCTGGCTAATGCCGTAGACTACGGAAGCCTCCCACTTAGTAACGCAAGCTGTTTTAACAAGTCTTCCATCATCAATCCCGCCTAGCAAAAAAGACTGCATTAAGGTCAAATAGCCATGTTAATATTGTGCCGCAACGTTATCGTAAGTAAAACTATGATGTTATACATTTTTAATTTTAATAGCTTAAGTAAATTCATTTCCGTTCAAATAAACTAATAGTAAATGAAAATTTAAAATGTAACATGTGTTATGCTATAAAAATCGTTTGCCTTTCTTTAATTCATATTTTAATGCTACAATTTTAACTCTGTCATGCAGTAAACTAAGCTCCAGCCTAGTCGTCCCGATTAGTAGTTTTACCTGTATTCTTGTACCTTAGTATCTATATGTGTAGTATTATTTATGTGTGTACGTATTTACATGATGTACGTTGCGGAATATAGTTTTTAAAATGTATCAAAACAAAATTCCAGTTACCTTCGCTATCCTTGAATACCGACAACGTCACATAATACATTAATTTTAAAATTCACGTTCAAATCTTAACTTATACGCATTAGGTGTTTAGATACATATTTATGCATATCAATAACACTACAAGCTTTAGAGTAGACTATTGTATGTTATATGTATATAATTCAATTTTTTTTTCTGTATAAATGCATTTACTAACACTAAAATGTAAATGTAATTTTAATAGTTTTTGACAAAACGATTTGTTTTTGTTTTTTTACGTCCCTCGTAATGTTTAAAAACATTTAGTGTTTATATATTATGTTATAGCAGCGTTTCCCTAAATTAATGTCTTGCTGACTCCTTTCTCCGAAGAAATGAAGAAAAAAACAAAAAAACGTTTTCAGTTGTATATATTTGTACAACATTAATTTTTATTCTTTTTTTCCATTAAACAAACGGTTCCCTCAATTTGGGACAAGAAACTTTATAACAATATATATATAAACGAGTATAGTTTTCGCTGTTTACAGACATATTCGTTTCAAAAAGGTAATTTTAAAAGATAATAATTCGTTGACCCGTGGTTCAAACTTTCCTTGGCTTTTATCTCCTACGTGTATATAAGATATTTTAGTTTTGACATACGCGCGGGGTGATAATTTAGTTCGGCGCGTATGTTTTCGAAAATATTACAACGGACGCGTTGAAGGGAAATGAATTTACATTGTATTGCATTTTTATTATTATAATATCATTAACTTCTTGAGAAATCAAAGAGTACGCACTCTAAACCCGCGTGAGCACGAATAATATCATTCTTCGATGATACCGGTGATACACGCGACTGCGACGTACAACAACATACGAGGATTTACGTTACAATACGTCGAATTACATTATGTGTAAAATATTAAGTGCATAAATTATTATTCAAACAAATACTCTGCGTGTAATTATTAAAACGCTACAAAAGTACGACACTCGTACACACATATATGTTTATGTATTCGTTTTTATTTACTATTATTAAAAAACGACGTGTTCGGGGTTTGGACAGAGTTGGTTTCGAGCCGCCGGTGCGCAGTACGTTATAAGGTGTAACCGGAAGTGACATACATGCAGCACAAAAGGATGACGTCAATTTAACCTCTTTCTATGTGCATGTGTTTGTGTATGTGTGTCGTTGTCGTCGTCGTCGTGTGTATAATACATTATTATCATAATATCGTTATTGTTATTCATAGGTATAGGAATGTATTTTTGTCGAGGAAACGCGTTCGTAACATATCATGCGGTACTGCACGCGAGGCCAAGTGCATTTTCATCGTGATAATATAATAATGTTATGACGTACTGCATATTCTAATGAGCTGGTAACCCGTTTCCTCGGAGGAAGCCGACGACCGCGCGCGATACTCGCAGGACTTTTGACGCGGTCCGAAAGCGTTTCCTCGAAATCAATCCGTACGGATTTGTCCTGAATTATGTAATGTGAAGTGTGGTGCGCGTGTGGACCGTACGCGACTGCGGGATACGTACTGCTGCGGGAGGTGGCTTGACGTGCGCACGGGAAGAGCAGAACGACGCGACAGTAATTACGAGCTCGGATTATCCGTGGGGGGGATATGAAAAAAAAATAAAAATTTAAAAAAAAGTTCATATTGTCATGTAAATTAAACGCGCCACCCTCTCGTCGTCGTCGTCGTCGTCATCGTCGTCATCGTCGTGGCCGCCGTCGCATTATTATGACGGTAGATTGTATATATTATATGTATTATATTCTATCCCCATAACTTTTTTTTCCCTTTTTCTTTTCTCGTTCACTTCCCGCTACAGACCTAATCGGTCTGCCGGCAAGTTGTCGCAGTACAAAACAGAAACCGAAATAAAAGTATGTAAAAATGCATTCACGCACGACGAGAATAAATCGAAAACCGGCTGATTTATTTCATTTTTATTTATTTGTCAATCTCTTTGTTGGAAATTATTGTAGGAATCAGAAAACGAATGAGATTTACTCTGGAACGTGTGCAAATTTAATTTGCAAAACGGTTCCAAAACGGTCAAATATTTATAAATATTGTTCAATATTTATGAGGTCATAAATCACCGTTAAACACGTTAATAAAATTGAAATATTTTTAAGGTTCAGTAGTTATTGTACTAAACGAACCATGTATTTTCAGTTGTTTATTTGTGTAACACAAATATATCAATAAAAAAATAATAAAAAGATTTTTAACACATCACATAACGAAATTCATATTGAAAAAAACGTTCTTATAACATTTAACAATGCACATTATGTTCTAAAGTAGTTTTTTGTTGAAATAAATGCAAACACAGAATTTTAAGTTTTTTGCTCCGCAATAACAAAAATATTAAAAAAATGTGGTAAAACAATGATGACATTTTTAAAGGGTTTTCAACAGTTATTTGATAAATTAAGAAGAATATAAATATGTAAAATTGTTAAATAAATATGTTAAATAATTTTAAATATATATTTTTATGTATAATTAAAACAAATAAATCCTTTTTAAATTTTAATAAATTATTACATATTTACATCAAGTCATATAGCAAATATAAACAATACCTGTATATCAATTAATTATTCGTATATAAATACTTACCAATACATAATTTTAATTAAAAAAATGCATACTTTATGACATAACGAACTTTCATCGCCTTTATCGAACAAAACTTAACATAATCAATTTAACTCGAATAATAAAATTGTTATGCTTTTAGTTTGATTTGAACTTTTAACAATGTACAATAAATTCTTACGGGAAAAAACAGCAATCATTAAATTCTAAAGAAGTATAAAAAATAAAGAACACGCGCGTATTTCAAAAGAGTACGTGATATTTTATAAAATAATGTTTCAAAAATATTTCTAAAAGTCAGGATTATTTAGGAAGAGTGATTTTCGTACACGATATTTATTTAAAAATATTAATTTCAATTCAAAATCTTCAGATTTGTATTGAGTTGTCTGTTTCGATTAAATGTCAATTATAGAGTGATTAATTAGAAAAATAGCGTTCGTCATTTATTGAATAGTAACAACGTGTAATAAGTGGACAATGGACATGCTATTAAAATTCACTTTTTACTAGTTTCTAAACTTCACGGAAGAGTTAATTTTACAAGCTTTCCGAAGAACAAACTATTTGATTGCACTGTTACTCTGGATGGTGCGACGAAGAATTGATCTTAATCTTGAAAAATTATCACTTAGTACTTTTAATCGAACATAAAAAAATAAAACAATTTACATTGTATTAAATGTTTCAATTTATACCGTTTAATCAATTTTTTTTATGTATAATAGATGTAGAATATAATGTTTGAACATTTAACCATACTAAATGTACAACTTCAATCGTTAATGATGCGGATCGATTCATTTTCTGTACATTAAAAAATTGCACACCTTTTAATTATGGGTTATAAACCCCAATATTATGAGGTCGGTAAATGTATTTTTTTTAAACCGTTGAAAATTAAAAATGTCAATTTTTCTTATTGCTAGTCACATCGTTTCTAGAACAGTATAACTATATTGCGTGTCGTTTATGCGTGACTGCTTTTCGTTCTCGAAGACTTGAAATGAACGTGAGTGAGTATACGCATCGATCTATGAATACAACAAACCGGTTACCAACACATAAAATATTTGTAACAATATGTTTTTCAGGTATTCTCTTTTTCATAATAAAAGTAAATACTTTTCATGTTATAATTTTGACAAAGCAATTCTCTTAGATGTTTAAAATGAACTTTTATAGCATAATCAACAATGTAAAAAGAAAGTTCAAATATTCAGCTTGGTTTAGTTTATAATTGCTTTGTAATAATTAGATTAGTGAAATAAATAAAACTTTTTCTCGTTATAGATATTATAATAAATGAGATAAAAAGTTTTATGTATTATGCTCGTTGTATGCGTGAATTCTTAAACGTTAACGTTTAAACAACTAATTAAAAATCTTTAATTATGGTATTACTTTTTTTTAACTTTTTTATTTTTTTAATATTCTAGGAAGAACGTTCATAACAATTAATGTTTATACACTGTGCAGGGTAAATCACCAACTATATTAATAATATAAGCTAGCAGTTTTTTTCAGAAGACGTTCAATTGAGTTTTATGTTCTCTTTGTGGCGCGTGTATAAATCAAATCCAAACAGCAAATGGATATTCATGCACGAGATTATTATAATAAAATATTAAAATTCAAAACCATATAGCTTGTTGCTTCTAGATGCCGAGAAAAATAATAAAAACAATTTTTTTTAAATTTTTTAATGTTTAAATCGATTTTTATCATATGGTACCATATGATACCTTGGTAAAGTATTTCAAAGAAAAAAAAAATACAATATTTTATCAAAAATTATTTACCTATATTTTTTAAAAATAATTATTAACTTGTATACTTAACATTCGAACATGACTATTATAACATTAGTCAACATTACCGTAAAATATATACAATAACACGGTAAGATAATGAAATCCGATAATCCATATAAGTACGCTATTTTTGCGATGTTGAGTCGGGTGACTTACGACCTTGGTGGACTGGGCGTGGACGGAGGAAACGAGTTGGATAAAAATCGTTTGGTCAACTCGACTGTGATCAGCAACACGCTGCTGACGGGGACAGATTTCACGATGGTCGGCCAAAGACCAAAGTAGAGTGCCCGGAGGCTGCCGACGGTTGTCCAGACGGCGCGGTACCCGTCGTTGTTGCCCTTCTCGGACATTTGCACCCGGGACTTGATCACGTCCATCGGATAGGATGGCAGCCACGTGGCCACAGCCCCGGCCGTCATGGTGTACACGTTGTCTACATCCTATTTGCGTTTGCCGGCCGCGTGCCAACTCGTACGGGCCGAAAAACGCCGACGTCGCTCACAGCCCGCGGTAGAACCCTTTGAAGCCGTTCTTCTTCCACATGTCTTCGACTATCGTTCCCGCGGTCAAGTGCTTCCGATTGTTCTTCTCGTCCAGCGTGTAACCGTAACCCTGCAAGCGTATTTTCACCAGCTCGGTAGGGCGCAGCGCTAGCGACGAGACCAGCTGACACCGGGAACCTTGTCGTTATCACTGTTCGTTGCACTTCGACTGTTCGAACCCATGTAGGTCTCGAGAAACGCGTTCATCGAATCACTATCCTTGGACGCACGGGATGTATGCCATAAGCGTCAAAAGTGCAAAAACGACATTAACTTTACGTCAAAAATAATGTTTTACATGAGTATTTGAAAGTATTTTGGAATAACAAGTGGTGACACAAAAGCACGGATACAGCGAGAGGTTTGGCCGAACGAAATGCACGTTGGCGATTCCGGCCAACGTGTTGATCAGCATACCGTTGCTTATGGGTGGCGGATCGCGTTCAAACGGCGACGACGATTAAAAAAGGAAAAAAGTATTGAAAGTGGAAATTTATTATAATAACAATAATAATAATATCGTTAGAAGTAATAATGTTTTACGCCGTGGAAAACAGTCGAGGATCGTTAACAAACTTTAGAAGACACTTGTCTAAGTAGCCACGAATCGAAGTTACACGTGGTTCTTCAGCACAGCGTCACGGATAAACGTCGATGGAAAAAACTCGAATTTGTTACAGAGCGAATACGACGGTATAGGGGATGGGATACAAGTATAGATATCATATCACTTAGTAACCGATTGCTTCGAAAGAGCATAGCGGTTCTTCACTAAAGACCTTATAAGACCATATAACCGCGCACCGTTTTACGATTTGACGAATAATCATTACGGTCTGCAACGGTAAAACGTAAAAATATTATATTATTGTGACAGCACACGGGCACATTGTAGGACATGATGCGCGTGCGTGAAAAAATTTCATTTTTATCACGTCGAAAACATTCATGTGCACAAGACACGTATTACGATAGTGGTTTATTTTCTACGCAGTCGCCGCGTGCCGCTCCGCCGGTCGAACGTAAGAGCATATAATATGATAATGTCGGCCGAACCGGTTCAAAGCACAATAATTTGTCTTCCGCTCCGTGCGTTTACTATCGCCGAGACGATGATTACACGACTGGCAGGTACACACGATACGTATGTACGTGCGTTATACGTGTATACGTTCGTTATTAAATATTATACTCCGGCGTCGGCACTTCGTAAAAGATTAATGTTTTTCCCGGCAATTTTTTACATACATTTTTAGAATAATTGTATACAACACCGTAAAACGTATACACACGTGTATTTTTATTTTATTTCCCCCCCCCCTCCGCGCAAAGACCGTCGGAGTCCTTAAAAATCGCGCGTGCACGGTTTTATTTGTACGCGATCCAAACACTATTTGCAAAAAAAAAAAAAAAAAATTTGACAAGACGTACGTTTTCCGAGTTTTACGCGGGACGACGTGTTAAGATAACCTATCGACAAGTTTTCATCGGACCGCTGTAGCGACGAACGATCCGTTCGGAAATATCACATTAATAATACAATATTGATTTCACGGTATTGCAATGTGATCGAAACGGTTCGAACTGAACGTTTATGCGATTTAAGAATCGTGGGGTACAGCAATAGAGTTCCGCGGTTATACGGCGATGATACTTTAAAGACGGTGAAGAAATTAATAAATAAATAAAAGTATATCGTTGCGCGGTGTACACCGTGCAACGTGTACCCGTTAAGATTCATTATAGCGTAATGAATTAATGAATGCGCCAGAGATTTATGTACAAACATCACATACACTCGCGCGTAAAACACGCACACGCACTTGATAAATATTCTCACGACTGTTCTCGAGTTCTGTTCTCGTACAAACAATAAATACACACATAAATCCAAAGCTTATCGTGTTGTTATTAGTTTATTAGTGTATACGTTGTTATGAGCAACACCAGACCACTCGAGACTCGCAACGGTACGAAGGCTACCGACGACACGTATCGTACGAAAGAATACGATTTGTCGGACGTTAATCAGCTCAGATGTTAACGACCGATATTTTATTAAAATATGCAATTATGTTGTATAAAGAACACGTGAAATATTCCTATTGTTCTACAAATAAGTATGTGCGAACGAAAAAAAGAATAAATAAACAAATAAATAAAAAAAATTATTAAATAATCATTGAAAGCAGATAATGTACTCTTCAAACTGTGCGTTTGAAATAACATACACATCAAAACTGAATTTTTCATCGTTTTAACGAAACAGAATTTATTGCACTGCGCGACAACGGTTTTGCCGACGATTTTCTCGTGAACGGAAAACGACCGCGTCGCGTTTGCAGAGTTGATCGGCGCGCGTAACGTCGTGCGTTCGATGTCTGTCGACGACGATTTGTCTGCAACGGGTGTTGCGATCGCAACAGTGTCGTGTTACGTCGTCGCGGAATCAAGCGAACGACAACAACGCGTCGTACAACACACGTGCGTCGGTTTCACTCGCCCGTCGCGCCGAGAAGAGTGATGCCGCGCGTGAAAACCGAACCGACGGTTTCTCGAATTGTATGATTCCCCGGACCAACGACCGTCTTCCGCCGTCCGGATTTTCTCCACGCCTGAACACACACCCGCAACGGATCGTAAACCGCACTAATTTCGATCGGTGTGCACACGTTTACTTCCATGCTACGCAAGTCGCGGTGAAGAACTGGAGTGGGATCTGAGCGTCCCGTCCTCTAAGAGGACTCCTCTAAGCTTTTTTTTCTTTTTTTTTTCTTTTCTTCCCTCCGAGTACCTGTACGCTTTTTACGCGAAAATTTATCTTTCCGATCACTTTCGACGATATCACACGATTACTTTCTACTGTCTTGTTCAAAACATCCTTTTTTTTAACGTTACTGTTTACGTTTTTTCTTTCGGCCGATTGATTGGATTTCATTCTTCTTTTGTATCAAACTGTTCGGAATCAAACGGATCGACATCACATAGAAAATCAGCGTATTTAAAAACGAGCGTTGCATCTATACAAAACCAATTCTCTAATTCGTATAACCTTAAGTCGAAACAATTTACCGCCGCACTATCCCTCATTACACCACCGATACGTTTTATAATATGTACAGCAGAGACGTCTTCGGACACTATTTATTACGATGTGATCTTTACTGAGCGCGCATTTGCGTTCCAGTCAAACGTATTTTGCGTGAGACGTTCTCGGCCGCCGCTTTGATACAAATTAACGATTTCATATTCCAGTCCGAAATCGTTTGTACCGCGGCATTCTTTAAATTCTTGATTAAATCATTTATACAGCGCAACCTCGAACGGGCGGGTCATCGGTTTGAAAACTTGCAGCTGTACCTAAAGTACACTAGCACAAGCATGACGTGATAAGGCTAGGACAATAATCGATGACGGCAAGAGGATACACGCACCATGTTATAACACGGACTAATCGGTAAGTGATACAGCACGCGATACAGTACAGGCTCGTACATTATACTATAACGATACTTAAAGTGTAAAGTCGATGCGTAATCTTACTCAGCACGAGGAATTCCGACCGCGTGTACATACTACCACGGGTATACGAGGTGCTGCGCGTAAAACGGCTTCAATATTGATTTATTGATTTTTTTCGTCGATTTCTCCAACGCCGTTTGTTTTGTTATACATTTTATACCGTGGTTACTGCTGTGATTTTCTTGATCATCTTTGTAATCGAACTGTGTCGATTTCTTTTTTTACGAGTGCATGTATTAAAGTCGCGTTGTTTCCGTAAGTTGCGAATTCGTATTCCGGTAGGCTTCAAACTGCGACTGAAACACTACCGCGTACATACGACGTAGTTCGGACGTCGAAGTGTCGTAGTTCAACAGACCTGGAAAGAGAATAACCGTCCGTAAGATATCGGGTGCGCGTTTATTATTATTATTATTATTATTATTATTATTATTATTATTATTATTATTATTATTATTATTATTATTATGTCCAGTCGGTAGACCCGTGTCGTACTCGTGGGTTCGTGCCGCACGTTAGGCGCCACTTGGTCGTGAACGCCCTTTTAAGTGAAGCCATAATTAATCTCTCAAACACGTGCAGGCATTATACAGACGCGCGCAAGTTTATTAAATAAAAAAAATCTATCAACACGTAAAAATGTAAAATATACTTTATTCTCGCTCTCATTAATCTTGCCGTTAACCACGATCCAAAGCCAAATTCTATTTCTCGTTTATCAACTACTATCGTCTTGTGCATTTATGAAACATTGTTGTATCAACACGCATCGGCTTTGTATCGTTGACCATGTTCCAAAATTGTTAACGTCCATTTGTATATTCATGTGTATCTACAACTACGACACGATATGACATTTCAGCTAATTTGAATCATTGAACTACTTAAAAGAAAAACACCAATCTCTGCGGCGTAGCTAAGCTGGTTTGGTGTCTTAAATTTATTGGAAAATTGAAATTAACAAAAATAGAAGCCTGTGTAGTTAATTACAACTCGTTTTTTGTTTTGATTTCTTATATATATATATATATATATACTATAGGTATTTAACTAAATATTTAACATACTATTTAAATGCACGAACATAAACATAATTATAGGTTGAAGATAATGTTTGAGTAATATTTTAATGGGTCTGGTAAAATTGATAAATACTAAATATGTTTGTAGCTAATGGAGCCTCAATGGCCTACCATGCACCGTGTCCTCCGCAAGTCTAGCTATGCCGCTGGACAATCTCATCGGTTTGCCATGATCATCACTTTTAGTGTATACCAGTCATATACCGCGAACGATATTATACAAACTAGAATGACGAACACCGCATAGCGCGTTGTCCAAAAACGAACCTTCCGGAGGTGCCTCGCATCGCACACATAATAATATAATACACCTTGTATCATATTGGTGGAAAACCATTCGTCATGTTATAATCGAAAACCTTATTATGTCCGAACACAATGTTCTGAATATTGCGCCGTGTAATAATATAATATCAAGCATAACGTACTGTAAACACATAGGTACTTCTCGGCCATGTATAATATGTAAACCTGGCGGTCTACTAAATATTCAAAAAATTAAATTTTACGTAATTTTACTATCCGCATAGACTGTCACTGTCTTAACTAAATGACAATTATGAGGTAGGCAAATAATAGAACATTCTTTTAATATTTTAAATTATATTCTCATATCAATCACTGATTGTTGTTCCATGTAAAGGTATACCTTTACTTTTCAAACATGATCACTGATTAACGCTGTACGGATGTTTTATTTTATGCTATTGGATCATGAACGTTTTATCGTGCTAATATGATATTTATTGTTGTGTATTTGGACCGGAACGGTAAAAAAGTCGTTCATAAAGTAATCAATCAGAAAATATAGATTGAAACGTTAAAACACGTTTCTCGTAATTTTCCTATGCGAACAGTAAAACGTCGTAAAAACGTAATTCTCCGACTGACCGCCGAGACAGAGTTAAGTCGAACGGCACATTTGAATAATGCATGCCTCGAACGTACACGTTATACAGATAAACGTAATTATACGAGGAGTGCGTTGTATTAGGTGTACGCACGTACACACGGCTCTCGCCCTCGTACAAACGCAACAGCTACTGGTCATAACGCAACGGTACTCGATTACGCTTCCGGTCTTTATTACAGGGGATTCTCGTTAATTTGACGCTACAAAAACACGCGCGCGCAAGAGAGAGAGAGAGAGAGAGTGAGAGGGAAATAGAAAGACAGAGAGAGGTCGCGTCATTAAATGCGTGGTACACGACGGACACGCGCGTTCCTATTGACACGAGAATATTATCGTACCACTACACCGTTTCACGTCGTGCGAAGAGTACGGGAAGAAGAAAAAACACGTATTTTTATGAAAAATTCAAACAATAAGTAAAAAACGGTAAGACTTCGTGGAAGTCGACTTGGACGCATTTCGTTACGACGTACGTAACACAGCCGCAGCACCATGTGCACAACGGGGCGTGTGCGACAGCCGCCGAATCCCGTCACAGGGTCGGCGATAGGGTCGGGCAGTGAGGGCTAGAGCCCCGAGCCCGTACCACCGAGATGCCCCGTCGTCTCGAGTTTTTGTAAAAAATTATTTTATAATCTCATTCGCCGTAGTATAATATGCGAATTTGAATATTTTTATTGCGCTAAAGCGTGAACGAGTAGTGTATGTTGGCCAAACAAGGGGACTGGGAACCGATCAGCCGCGGGGCCATCAAAAGTTCTCGTCAACCCTGCGTGCGGTCATATATTATTATTACGCGTGAAAAACAAAATAGTTGACCCGGCATACCCTGATGCAACACGTTAACGCGTGTCATTCGAACGCGGTGGGCGACATATCAATACGATAGTCACGATATTTCCACCATTGTGATGTAGGTTTTCTAGTTGCATACAGAACACACAATTTGATGCGGCCGTCAGTTTTTAAACATTAACTGCCCATCTCGTGCTTGTTAGTTTGCCGTTGTGAAAACCATGGTGTTGCGTCGGAATATACCGATTAAAAACACTGTGGTAACCGCTGCTCGTTGCTCGGGCTTACTGTGTACATTGTACCGCAGGTTAGCGGTCGGCGCGATAAGCATACACGAATCAATGACATATGGACAGCACGATATTTTGATTGTCTAATATTTTCATTTTTAAATAGAGCACAGCGTAAGATCGTATTCAATTTAATCTAAACAGTTGATGATCATTTAAAGTGAGAAATCTAAAGATCGTGTGTATCGATTACATTCGACACGGTTGATTGTAAATCATTTTGAATTTCGTAATATGAAAAACAGTTTTTTTCTTGATATTGTAATTATAACTGCTCATAAGGTTCATAATCATTTTAAAATAAATTATAAAACGTACAAGTAATAAGTACTATAAGTAAATAAACACACACACACACACACACACATATATATATATATATATATATACATATATTTTTATGTCTACACTTGATTTCAAACCATTCCAAAGGTTTGGTTTTATGAATTATAATAAGTCATTGAGTGATAAAATCGAAAAACTCATGAAAATTATAATGACAAAAATACAGAATTAAGTCCAAAGATTTTTAGAGATAATAATAATTTATCATTTAACGTTATAATTACAAATACAATTATTGTAGTATACTAACATGATAAATGTATAATGTATATTATAATATTTATTTTATGTTTATATTAAATCGTATCTTCTTATAATTTATTCTGTTTAAATAAAACGTTTAAGTAATACATTTTTTTTGTTTTTATTAAAGTAAAAAAAATGTAAGAAAATTTTTTATTATATCTTTATTCTATCCAACGTAATAAAATAATAAAAAATGGAAAAAATTAAATAAATAAATAATTTATAATAATGTGTAAATCTATATTACTGACGGTATTTTTTTTCTTCGAATTTTCTTTGTAAAATAGAAGATGAAAATAATATATTTGAAAAAACTACTGTTGTCATATAATAAAATAATTATTGCATTCTCGAAATGAAACTGTTCACCCAATAAAATAAGACCCAGAAGAAAAAAATAAGAAGTACTTATGAGCAAAAAATAATTTGCAAAAAAAAACTCCTACAGTTACATATTTATCCATATTATTAAAACGGTTCGCTTTTCACAAAACCAAGTATACACGGAACACTACAATGACCCTAAATCACGTATCTGAGTTGTAAATCCTTTACGTTTAATTTAAGGGAAATGTATTTTCAGAGAGACGTGCTTACTTTCCAAGTTTATGTACAATGACTGAAACAAAAACTTCGACGTGCGTCGCATAAAAATGTTGGATATACTTACATCGTTCGAGTTCCAGCGTTTTCTAGGTCAGCAATTTTTATGTGGTCTAACGTAATACATACGTATATATTATATCCTCGTGCGGTCAGCCTTTTTATTTTTTTCACCGTAAACTACGTATCGACCCATTTGCCTTTCGCAGACAATCACCACCAGGACGTTATTAAAACCGTATTCGCATCGGTTAAAGACACGTTTGTTGTTGTTTTTATTGTTCTCTGTCGGTGAATCTCGGGACAAAGATGTAGTGTTTAAGTATCGACCAGTGGCTTGTTAAAATCATTTTTGTTCAAGAGCGAAAATGTATATAAATTACAAGTCCCCTTTCACAAACATTAGCAGCTTTGTATGACTCAACAAACATAAAATTTACTATTTACAAAATTTACTTAAATTTGCACGAATATGCGTGGTTCGTATGTACATTTTAATAGTTAATTTATTACACTCCGATGATGTAGTCTTACAAGTTACAATGTTGAATATATTGTTATTAAGCCCAGTATGGTCGTAAACATCGATCCGCCATCACGTTTTGAAGGAGCAATTGCTCCAAAATAATACATTCACTGCGCCACTATCACTTTAATATGTGACACCAATGTAGTAAATATATAAATATATACATGGTAACGTTTCGGCTTAGGGACTGGCATAATCGAGTGCGAGCTAAAGTCAAATATAAATATTGTAAACATTTTACATTAAAAACCAACTGATTGTTCCTCAACATATCAATTATATTTTATAATTTTTTATAATAATACTGCCACCGCATTTACTGGATTCGTTTTTTTTTTTTTGTTTTTTGTACCGTGCCTGGAACAATATCTAATAAGATTTATAAAAGTTTTTCTATCTTTAGACTTATCTAGATACATATTTTTATTATTTTTTATTCACACTTAATTTTTTTATGTATTAATTATTCAGCAATCTTTATTTTAGATCGTTTTAGTCGAGATACAATTATTATTTATAATCTAAGCTAAGCATTCATATTTAGACGATCTATTAAAACGTTGTGCATACAAATTACGATAAATATTTGAAAATTTAAAATTATCATATACAAATAACACTAGGTTAATTATAAAAGTATAATATATTTAAATTTTGATTATCTTGAAATTATTCAAATTTAGTTTTTATTATTAATAGGTATCATAATAAGATGTCATGTCATATAAATGCAATTTAATGATTTTAATTTTTATTTAAATTCCAACAATTTCAATTGTGTTTGATATACCGCCTTTCATAATCAGATTAATATATAACCTACAGTATTGAACATTGTAATTAAACCACCAAAAACCGAATTTGAGCAATGCGTACACAGTTTTAATTGTTAAATTATATTATAACGCATGCCATCCCTCGCACTGAATTTAAAAATTAAAGTTCGAGTTAAAACATTTTTAATAGAGCATATCATTTTAATTAATTAAAAAAAATGTACGTGTAGCAATCCGTTCCCTAAACTGCAAACATTATACTAATAATAATATTTATTGATAGGATGAAAAAATAAAAGAAATGTACAACGCACGATGTAAAAATATACATAAAGCAATACAGACAGGCGTAAAAATATAAAGACGTATAGTTACTTTTTCTCAGACAATTCCTCAAGTTAAATTAATAAAAGCTTTAAATTTAATTCGTCCTCAAACTGAATCCGTAAGCAAAATTTGGATCTGGGAATTAATAGTTAATCTATAATAACTACTAACTCTGGTGATTGAATTAGTTGCGTCTGTGTTCTTTATGCTAGTGTACGAGTATAATTGAAAAAAAAAAAACGATTTTTCCATCACGGCTGAGGTTTGATCGAAAGTGAAGAGCTGTAGTACCCCTTAACCATTAAAATTTGGAGCAAAACGTATAAAAGATATAGTATTCTAAAGTGTCGATAGAATAATATACGATCATTACTATATAATAAACAATCTAACGCAGTTCATAAATACACTCAAATTGTTTACGATTGAAGTTCTAACGATTGGTCGACTTAATATTGCGTATGAAAAAAAAAACCGAATTATGTCTTATAAATATTATAATATATGTACTATCATTTTAACATGTTAATGTCAAGTGCATACGAATATTACCGAAAATTGATTAATTCGATTTGCCTTTTGAAAACCGGAAATTAATAAACTCGTGTTTGAAGTCACATATAAAACCACAATATAAACGAGTGCACAAAAACTCCAACTTGATGTAAAATTAAAATTAAAAAATCCATTTGACGAATCCATTCGCGAATTACTCAACAAAAAGTTAACGAATAATAAATATTAAACAAATAAAACAAACGCTCTTGTTGTTTGTTATATTCTGTTGATTGTGTGTTTTAACCGAATTGGATGCAAATCGTTTTCAAAAGTTATGCTTTTATTAATTAAGGAAAATAAATAAAGTATACTTTTGCCGAATGTAGAGTAAATGTGAGGATAAATAGCAGGCGTTTAGGCATCCGAGCGGCAGTTTAAAAATATCAAACAACGATGACTTCAAGGAAACGGCACAAAAACATTTTCAGGAAGACATTTATCTTCGCTGTAATATATCATATAACTTAATATATATATATATATATATTTATGTATATACTATAAAAATAGCATATAGTGTGCTTTATTTATATTCAGACCAATGTTGAGTTCATCGGAAAAAGAAGACCGGTAATATGCATAGAATGTAATCATTCTTATTGAATTTTTATTATGGGGTCGTTAAGGGATTCTGAGCCGGTTTTGCGAGGGTAGATAGTCGAGCGGGACACATTTTAGCATTTTATTATCATTCCCTCTAAATAAAAAGGTCTAACCAACTGCAGGATTCTTAATCAAAACGCGTGTTAAATAGATTGTATTATCTATTACGTTTTTGTTAAATGGAATGTATAAAATTAATAAAACCGTATCACATTTAATGAACTAAATTTTCAAACAATAACATTCTTCTCTCTAATTTTTAGACGTATTTGATTACTTACCAACTTGATATTTAATATTGAAAAAATACATGTAATGTACATGCAGATAATACGTTTATTTATATACAGCAATGAAATAATTGAAATCATTTACCAGTATAAATTTATAATATTATACATGTATCAAAATATATCTTTATTTTATTAGAAAATTGGGAAGTTATGTCAAAAGTTTCTATCATGATTACATCCAAATCAAAAGTTTAAAGTTGGTATCTTTTTAATAGTTTATAAAATATTAAGATTATATCAATGAAAATAACAACTAAATTAACTTATTAAAAATAAGTAACGAAGGTATACTTCTATTTAATCGAGTATTGTAGATAATTTAATTTTAATATACACTTAAATTCTCCTTTACTAATTATAATTATTGTATATTTTGTTCATTAATTTTTTTTATTTCGCAGAGTAGTTTGCTATATATGCACTTCAAAGCCGTCTATATTTTCTCTATAATGACTACTGCATAGAAAATTAAAATGTTGTATTTACATAATTTTTATAATTATATTTAGCATTATTTTTATTTAATAATTCTTATGATTTAATATTTCGAGTTGTTCTCAGGTTTATATTTGAAAAATATTTTATAGCGTTAAAGGTGAACAAAAATTAAATAAAACACTAGTACAACATAAACTGATTGTAGTGCAATAAAATAAAAAATAAAAAATAAAAAATAAATCTAAAACTAACAAGAAAATGAATTATTCTGCTTATCAATTAATACTAAAATTACATAAGAATAGTTTTATTTTCATTTTTAATTGTACATAAAGTATAAAGTATCGGATACTACTTGACGTATTACAAATACTCGTATAAACTATTTTTATCAAAAACAAATTATAAAATTAAGAAATAAATACGAAAACAGGGAAACGCAGGTCCCTTGTGCATGGTGCATGGTGTATGGTGGTGCTCTTAAATATCCGTCACCGGTTGGTTTGAATACACATAACAATCTACATATTATATATATGAATATTTGTCGATATGTCTCTTATGCTTTCCTAAACTATTTTGATGTAGTTTGGTACAGGAGTTAGTTAGACCTTGGAAAAGGACTACATAGGCTACCTTTTATTGCAATAAATAGAAAAGAACCTCATGTCACATACCTCAATGTGCACCTAGAAAATGGTGAACGTGTCTATTTTACAGAAAATAATTACCAAAATTATCTTCTCCTCCAAAAATGACATTCACTGATTTTTTGATTTCTGTACAAGAGATTACTATTTAAGAAATTTTTCTGTGCGCTTAGATACCGATGTATTTCACTTAGAATACAACAGGAATATAATTTTAACTACGAATTAAAGTAGCTCATGTTCAAAACTGGCCTGATGTCAAATATGGAGATAGCTGAAGTCGGATTTACACGGTCCATATTGATATTACAATTATCACCATATTATATACCGTATTTGTCTCGCCGAATAGTACTTAGAAAAAATCAAAATTATTAATTATTGTCCCTAAAAATAGTAAAACAGATTGTTAAAAATAACTTAAAACAAACCCCAATGTTATGAGATACGCGAAACGGTCCCAGTTTTTAATCCCACATACCGTGATATTTTTCATTCGAGAACTACATTTATTTATATATCGTAATACATAAAACGTGATGCACAAGATGAAAGATAATATTTGTTGAACGAGAAAAACAAATAAAGCTGTAAAATTGACTTTCACCGTTTTAACGCGTCGCGATCACCGTACATAGTCATACGGTACAATTGGTTAAAACATATAATACGTTTCTCCTCTTCGTCCGTAAAATTAATATTAACAAATATTTTGATTTTTCCCCCCATGACCGTATAAGCAATTGTGTGCATATGTGTGCGTGCGAGCGCGCACGTATGTAAGTGTGTGTATGTATGTGCACTCGAGGAACGGTGAAGGATCGGGACAAAGAGATGTAATATTACGTGTATCGCGTGGCGGGGACGGCAGGGACGGCAGGAAAAAGTGAGTTCATGAGAAAGAGACGGGAACCGGGGGTGTGACGGAGGCGGTGGCGGAGAAGACGAAGAGATCCCGAGTCGCCACGCGGCACACGCGCAGAAGATCGATACAATAACGTAGAAGGCCCGGGCTGCGGTGCGCACCGTTTGGAATAGGCTGGAGAAAAAAAAAACCTCATTTCCATCGGTGCTCGCGGCAACGACGACGACGACGACCGTTTCTTCGTACACGTTATATTATTCGAACGCATCAACAGAAATCCGTGTCCAACGTATACGATAAGAGCGATTCGGTCCGTTCGAGAAATCTCCGTGCGCACGTAGTAGACGCTGTTCCGTCGTTTGTTTTGCTCCGCAGAGCAGTCGTCGTGTTATCGGCCGCTGCACAGGTAACGTGCTGGCGGATTTCGATTTAATCGCGTCCGTCTCACGATCGATTTCGATCATTAACAACTGAACGTCGTCATTCCAGACGTTTGTTATAAACGTTCGGACTAAACATGTAACTTGTCATGCGTAAACCGCTGTGTAAACGCGCCGCGTGTTATGTAAAAGAGTTCGTACCAGTCCACGTAAAGCTTATTTCACTTTGGTCAAAACAAATTTTTTTTGTGAACTCTCGGCGTTTCGTTTATTTAGATTCTTCGTTAAGGCCGTATTTTCACATGATTCCGAGTTACAATGTCTCGTTGCTAATAACAACCCCATTATATTACAACACGCATTAACGTGCATTACTTTAATTTTTAGACACCGATGGAGCCGTATCTTAGATTTCTCATTATATTCATACGACAATCATCGAGTAGAGAAAATGTGTATATACCGCGGTCGACGTACAGCACCGATGTTTATTTTATTTTTACAAGCTAATAAAAGCATAATGGAAACGTCGTGATGAATAGGAACTGTACAATACAGAATTCTAAGAACATTCGAAGTGCATATTGTCGTTTTTCATGGATTGAGATTCTTAAATTTATGAACGTTTTAACTTTTATTGTAATCGTGGTATATAATTAGTGAGTCAAATTTGCACGAGTAGAAATAATAAGTTTTGCGGCGCCACTGGATTGACCTCGTGGAACTACATAAATACCATAAATCGAAATACGAACGAACAGGATAAAAATTCGTCTTACAAAAGTACGCCTGTTATCTACATGATATTGTATAGAATGCGCGTGTTTGAAATTGATTTAATATAAATGTCAAATTATTGAAGCGTGTTTTATTTGTACATAGTCTTAATGGTATTACAAAGTTGTCCACATTATCACGTAATATTTTCTCAGCACAACTGTTTCAAATTAGACACGTTGCATAAAAACTATTTAATTAAAGGTTGAATAAAAAATATTTCACGAGCCGAGATGACGTCTCGTGAAACTTGTCAAAAAGTTTAAGACGTTGTAAGAAAAATACGTTCGTGTTACATAGTATTTGTAGACGACTTGTTGAAAAAATAAAACTTAATTTTTTCCGACGAAAAAAAAAATCAAATTTTCTAACACGCTTATAGAATGCAATTAAACGGCTTATACTTTACAGAAGATTTATCTTTTGTTTTATCTTCATACACCTGTACTAGCTTTGTAGTAAGCTTAATTTCATATTGTGTAATTATACAAGTAATTCGATTAATACGGTTATAAGTTGTCCTAATCCTTGTCGACTCGTTGGGACGCCCGACAGTATCCTGCTCATAACTACAAAAACACCCTTTTCTCCAACAAATTCGCTACTGTCAGCTCGGTCAACATAAAATAAATATACCTAACTAACTAATTTTACTTGCCAATAAAGCAATAAAAATTATTCGCGAAACATTATAAGTGTCTATGTAAATATAATTAGCTGGGTACGGTAGCTATTCGTTTTGTAACGATTAAGAAATATGACTTAATGTGTACACTGCCGCGAATGCGTAAAGAATTCGTTCGTTAATTTACGTTAACCTTGACGTCAAACTATACACAGTGGCCAGGTTTTGATAAAAAGCGCAACATAATATGTATTTAAACACCGATGAGCAGGGCCGTATTGCAGTTTGGAGGCGCCCCTGGCGAATCACTGCATTTGCCCCCCCCCCCCCAAAAAAAATAAAAAAATAATTTTAATAAAAATAGAGCGAGGCTCTTCTATAGTAAGTCATTAAAATAAATATATATTTTTCAAATATTACGTGAAAAATATTACATAAGTAGTATTGAAATTTGAGCCACTCTTAGAACTCTAAGAATTGCGCCCCTGGCCCATGCCCTCTTGCCCTGCTCTGAATACGGCCCTGCCGATGAGGAATGAAGCTATTACTGTCTATTAGTGGCCGATCTCGAATCCGATTGCCTCGTTACACTTCTACCACAAAGTGCATGAAATCTTTGTCTTAACCGGAGTGTTACGGAACATAATAAAATATACACTAACATTATTCTACACAAGAAAGACGAATATTTACAATCAGTATACAATGAATACAATGATTAGTATGTATATAAAAATATTTACAGAGTTTGATCTACAGAGAATTACAGGGCTTAATTGAAGGGTGCGTCCAGTAACGTTGTTTGAAGTATACACAAACCTTAACAGATTTTAATAATTATTGTGTGACGTTCGGCTGTGCGGACGTTTATAGATGCATTTACGTACATATACTTCCAGCCGCTGCAAGTTCTGAGAAAACGCTTGTGATTTCTAACGGTGTACGACTACGTTATGTTTTGGAGAAAATAGGATAAAACGCCATAATTTCGAAAGAAAGCCTAATACCTAAGAACGGCCTAAAATGCATTTACAGTAATTGCAGTTTACTCGTGTACAATTTATTCAAATTAAAACGAACATAATGACTTTCTTGTAGCATGACAAAACGAGTGACGCGACGGTGCCACAACTAACTCAAGGACTATGTAAATATATAATGTTTTCAACAACTACCGCGAATCACGATAATATAAGTATATTATTCCATTAGCAGCACGCAGAAATTCAAAATATTTATACGGATCTTCAACATAAACAGTATGTATACGTACCTGTGCACGGACTGAAGCTCCTGATATAAAGTTTCGAATTCATAAGTAAAAAATAAACTATTTTATTTATTTCTAATTGATACTTAAATTGAAAAATGTTTAAACAGTTCAATTCCTCATCGATTTCAGTAAGTTTTTTTTAGTTGTAATCATTATTTATCAGTCCAATTAAATCGTAAATAAAAAAATCAAAAGAAAAAAGATGAATAAATAGTATACAATATACGGTTTTATCGTGTCCGCAGTGCATAGTTGCTATTATTTTGCTGTCTGTAAAAAAAATTAAATTATATAAATACAAAGGTTATATAATTTTCTAACTTATGTAAGACATTTTTTTTTTCTTCGATCATTATATAATAACAATTGTTTTGTACTCAAGCATCCGACTAATTAATCAGGTTTGTACTAAAATTAAAATTTATAAAGCCGTAACAAAAAAAAAAAATAAATTAATAAACAAATTAAATATAATAAAAACAATAAAAATCTCGTGCACTTTCGTATTATAAAACATAACGCACGTACACTTTGCTGGCTTTAAATAGTGCATAATCAGAACGTATAATGATGAAGCGTGTACGGTTTGTGCTGCATAACATAGTAACGCATATATGCGGCAACGGAGGGATGAGTTTTCGTATGCGGTTGATTAAGATCGGCCATCGCGATCGTTTCGAACGAGTTCAACAATATGGTGCGGGTACGAATATATACAGCGTGTTCCAAATGTCCTGCGCGAGCGATTGCGTACGCAGTCCTTACGCTACGTGTGTACCACACGTCTACCTACTGCGGCAATAATTAATGAGCTGTACCGCATTATATTAAATATATACACTTATCCTGTAATCGAGAACAATGCGCAGGCATAACGGCGGTAATTGAAAACAAAATACGATTTAATCGATTGAATAATTAAGTTCGAATTATGTACGATTACAGATTATCGCGTCGTCGGTAACGATGAAGATACTATTACGATACGTACATTATAAACGAGTCGCGTTGATATGCGTTTTTCTTATTTATTTATTTTTTTTCTTAGAGAAACAAATCTGTATAAAACAACACTAATAACGCTGTACCGATGAGTTTTCGTTAACAGTTATGAACATTATTTATTCGCATAAATTTAATTATTATGCTATAATATTAAATTATCGTCTTGATATAATTAATTTATACATTACGTATAATATTATATTACATACAAAATCGGGAACATATAACAACTTTAAAAATATTTGTTGTGCGCATAATACGCAGAACGGGAAACATATTTCAAGTGGACGCGTATTATTCTATTTATATACACTCGAACAATATGATTTCGATTCAGATGCGTGACGGGGGAACGCAGAATATGGTTTCAATCTCCTATTTTTTTTTTTTTTTTTTTTTATACTTGAGATTTATTTATTTTTCTTTACACTCGTGTGCCGTTTTTGGCGTCGTAAGGAGTCGAGGTCGTTTTAAAACACGATAGTATAATTGTTCCGAAATGCTGAAAGATATTGTAGACGCGTCTGTGTACGGGCGTATGCAACGCACGAAAAGAACACAGTGAAAATTCGAATTGCCTAGTGCGAACAGAGTTGAACGACTTCGGTCCCGTGCCGAACGAAAAACCTGTGCGCGTGCCGGCTACCAGTGTCATTGGAAGAATAATTAATACATTGTATCGATTGAGCGGTCCGTGGTTCGAACCTACACCTGACTAGGGAAAAACGTCAATAAATTATTGTTCACGTTTACTACACGCGTGTACATCATCGATAATACATACACAGCGTACGTAACGCCGTATATTATGCAACATTACGACGATGTAATCGTACACAGCGCACGCGAGTAGTCTGCACGATGTTTAATGTTCAATGATTTATCATGTGTTAACTATATAATACGTTTTAATGCTTGTTTGCTAAGTACGGGTATCGGATGTTTAGCTTAGAACACGGAATCTCCTTTGGAGATACGATCTTAACGCGCAGGCGTTCGACGAGCTTAGAAAAAATAAATATGTAAGTAAAACGCAAATCGTTACCCACGGATGGTTATAACAATAATCAATGTTTTAAAGATACTCGAAGCGACCCAAGTCGAAAACTATTTCGATAAATAATAAAAGTTCCGCTATAAGTACATCACCGCTGTATAGTTATTGCACAATAAATCGTAAATCTAGGTGCTATCATAAGCGAATCTATGTACAGGAGCTCTCAGCACCACCTGATTCGAAGTGAACACGTTCTAATGAAACGTAAGAGTTTCAATTTTTATGTACTAAAAATGTTAAAAAAAAAACAAAAACTATCTCGTCACAGAATAAAAAAAATTAAAAGTAACCGTTACCATTAAAAAAAAAAAAAAAAAAACAATCTGAAAGTGATAAATATTGTAAGAAATTATAATTATTGTGGTAACTGTAACGTATTACATATTACAAGGGTTTCGCGTGCATTATGTTGATTTATATTTGATTATAAAGTGCTCTTGGAGCAATATAGTAATACGTAGTGCATTGCAGTAACAATGACTTCTAATTGAATCAAAAATTGTTTTAACTTTTTTTTTTTTTCCCAAAACGCTGGTATAATATTATATTGGCCGGGAAAAAGAATGTTTAACGTTGTAAAATATATTACCTGTTTATGACCGCGTGTATATATATATATATATATAGTATCTTCTAATGCAATCTACAGGCGTAATATTATAATGTTATTGTTTTTGCATAAAAATTAATAAGACTTAACAATATGGGCGATGGAAAGCACAGTGTAAAAGCATTTAAAATGCAAACGGCTTCGCATAGTATAATAACAATATATATATATATATATATATATATATATATATATATATATATATATAAATCGATACGGGTCGGTGGTAAAAGTATTATTTGCACACAAACATTTTAGGTCTAGACGCGCGTCGACCCTGCTGCCGAATTGGATTACAAATCGATAATCAGGACTCACTGTGTGACGCGTATAATGTATAATATGTAATGATAATACGAAAAACATACCGCCGCCGCCGCGTGCGGTGAATATACCAGGGGACAACGCGGAAAGGGCAACGAACCTCTTTACATCGACTTGTCCACAGTTTTCATTGTTCATTCATCCGACAAAATCCACATGTTTTATTACACGAGAGGAGGAAAAAAATGTAAAAAGTAGTTACGGAGTATCGCCATCGTCGCAGCAAACAGCAGTAGTATCAGTAATAGTAGGTAAAATAGTAACACAAACGTGTACATCGAACACAATCTGTACACGTAGACGGGGTGTATCGGTAGTACGGGTGAAGTAATTTAACGCGTAACCGGAATAATGGTATAAGGTTCTCACAGCACGAAAGTAAAAGAATTATTAGTGCTTTGTTCGTACCATCATATACCATGGTGCGCTATCAAAAACGCAATAATTCGCCATAAAACCGACTTAGGAACACCTCCTAGTCGGATCACAGCCCGGTGAGAATATTATAATATCTTATTGTTTCGAAATAACTAGTTACTCGAATACGAAATCGTTTTATTGCCTGCCAAAATCATTAACCCTATTAATATAAAAAACATTTTTATTTCTTACATTTTATTATAACTGTCCCGTCGTCAGACTTCGGTGTGAATTATGCGTTTTCACATTGTTCGTCGTAAAATTGTTCATTCCTGTTCGTTGACAAGACGTTAAAATACCACACGCATTTTATTTAATCTTAATTTTTGTTTTTTTATTCCTATTCGTGCGGTATATCCTACACTAATACTTGTGTTGGAAAATGTATAAATACGTTTTGTACGATTTATACTAAATAATAATGTACCATGGATTATAAATTATTATTCCTTTGCGTGCTCCACATAATAATATAATATTATTATTACTACGTTACTTACTCAACGTAAAACTTTAATAATAATACGACGATCGATGAATGCTTAATGCTAACTCATCTGAATTATATTCCGTGTCGAACACATCTTGTGACTCTTGACGTAATAACATATTTTTCTTTCGTGAATCTTAATTCACGAACAGTGTGCAGTACGAAGATATTCTGTTCATTTGTGATGGTTGAAAGATATTATTTATGTTCAATTCCTAGTCAATTCTCCGCTTCTCAGCCGGCTGTATTCTTTTCTTTATTATTAAAACATAACGTCATGAATCCGACGTATATTGTTCTAAAAAAAAAATCCTTCGTCTAAAAATCCTCGGAACGCTGACGTTTGTTTTGTTCACAATCAGCGAAGTACTATATGTACACAACTCGAGAACGATTCTTTCAACTACTTTATGTAAAATGTGTTTCGAAGACACGTGTAGTATAACATACAATATATATAAATAGATACGTTTTCGTGGTGTGTATGATATTAGTCACATGTGTCGATGTAATAAGAACGTCCTTTTATGATTTCCATATTGTGTTACGCCGATTAAATGACTCGTTTGTTACTGTAAATATATATATATATATATATATATACATATATTGGCTATTAACTCCAACGTGTGTAAATACGAGTATTAAACTAAATAATATTGCTTTACGTGTTCGAATCTTCTTGTTATAAAATTTTGATAAATAACAAAATATAATGCGTCTCTTTTAACCTCTATTTGTAACTTGGTCTTGTAGAACCGCTTAGAGATTCGAGTGAATTTATATAATACATAACATTTAATTAAAACTAAGACCACTTGAAATGATAATTTTTCTCAACGGTTTCTTTACAGTTTTTTCATATCGTACGACTATCACATTATTTGTGAGTAGGGCTTGGAAGTTATAGTTAAAGAAGGCAGAATATGCACGAAAAAATTGTAAAATATGCAAACAAATTTAGTAAATATGCAAAAAAAATAATTCTGAATTCCATCCAAAAAATACATTTAATGTTATTAATAAATTAATAATATACACCAAAACTATTCATAACTGAAAAATATATATATATATATAACTGGTTGACATTTTGACATTTTATTGAAGTGAAAATATAATTAAAAATATTTTCAGTGTTTTTTAAGTTATACACAAAAAAATACACGTTTTATAATACCTGTCAATTTATTCCATTGAACCATCAATACTTTCTTAAGATTTTAAATTTCAAATGACCAACGATTTTTCGGTAAAAGATTTTTAAATCAAGAAAAACATTTTCAGCGTCAGGTTAGAGGTTTAACCTTACAGTGGTTAAAATGGAAAAAAATTAATTGAACATACGAAAATCAACAAAATATGCACTTTTTCCCAAAAATTGACGAATTACCTATGCAAAATATGTATTTTTAATTTTCGATTTTTAATTGCAACCTTGTATAGCTCGCATACATATAGCTCTACTATAAGATCAGAGCATGTAGAATGTATATACACTTCGGTAACTTTCGAGCCCTATTTGTAAGTAAAACAGACATGTATAACTAGAATAAGTAAAAAAATACACGCGGTATAATATTATTCACGTATAATTTTATAAAGCAAATATTACCCCTGACATAGTTTTTCGTTGTGTAGCAGTAATAATATTAATAAGACACATGTTCATGTGAAATTACTCTTTTGAATATAAAATGAAGAGCTTTTAAGTTGTAGAATATGCATTTTTATCTGAAGCATCGATGAATAATTTAGTTTTATGATACACTGTTCAGAACCATGTGGTATTATATAAGTGTAATATTAGTTGGAAAAAAACAGTTAATCTTGATACACACATAGTGTTTATATTAACAATTTTTTTTTACTCTTTTTTTTATGTATATAGTAAATATGGCAGTGATTACTTTTTAGGAAAATAAAAATAGTACTGCAAAAAAATACTTCAATTGTCAAAGAATATTATTGAAACTCCTTAACTTGAAAATTATTGGTTAAAAGGTTTTGAATACTAACACAATTATCTAGTGTTTAGCTTCGGCTTTTGAAAGTTTCAACACAATACACTATATCGAAACTGAAAATGAGAACGTGACGTGTACGTATGTAATAATACATTCGTTTTATAATAATATTTATGCAATACCGACAGCGGTATTGTACGGCGACGGCGGTCACTTGGAAGTATTGTATATTATTTTTATCGAGAGTCAACTGAACGCAATTATAAACAAATCTTACCACATGTTCATTATGGTACATTCGCGAACGAGCAACAGCGATCGGGACTGTTATGAATATAACAGATAAACTCGTTTTGCATTCGACTGATCGTGAGGTTCATAAAAAGATACATAATATGGTCACATTATTTTCTGTTTCTGTGCATGTGTGTGTGTGTGTCTTCCCTCGCCACCACGTGTACTTCGTTCGTCGTCGTCTCGTTATTGTTTACTTTACTTTTAAGTGTCAGAAGGGAAATATAGGAAAATAAATACCTAGAAAGAGACAGAGAATGAGAAGGAAAGAGAGAGAGAGAGAGACCGACAAGGATAGTGTATGTATAAATATAAAAGGCACGGCCGCAATGGCATACACATATGTTTTTATTTTTTTCCAGAGAAGGGGAAGAGGAAACGAATATCGAAGTGAATGAGTGAGAGAGAAAATGTGTGTGAGAAAGAGAGAGAGGGAGTGAGAGAGGAAGAGAGGGAAAAGAAAAAACTTATACGACATCAAATAACGGCGGATGCAAATATATTCCGCTCGCCCACCGCAATCGACCGATTTTATACGGCCGTGTGACTCTCGCTCGCCCGCCACCGCAGAGCCGTGTCACCGCTACGCCGCGCCCCGTCATTCCTGGCCCCGAACCGGATGTGTCTAGAGAGCAAAGACCGCTGCTGGGTGCATCCTCGGTGCGCCACGCGAGCCCATTTACCCGCGTCACGTTACCAGACCACTGACCGGCTCGTGTATACGGTGTGTATGCAATAAACACGCGACGGTGCATGATGTGCAGTGGGTAACCAACTTCCCTTCGCCCTGCTACCGCCGGCACCTTAAAGAGCTCGTCACCCTTCATGTCCGACGTCAGAAACTGTATTCATGCGATCCAGTGCCGTCCACAGGTTTTCCGCCAGTCCACGCACCTATAGCTGTATGATCACACTACTTGGCAGGGGTAGGCGCGGGAAAAAAATTTTTTTATTTTATTTCTAGGTCGTGTATTTTATTTTTACACATTTTTCTAATATTTCGACGTATGATGAACCCTGAACCCTTCTCCCCCCCCGTGCGTTGGTCCTTGAGTAACCACCAACCCCTCTTATAACAAACCTAAGTCTATAATATCATCAGATTCACGCCCACCTCCTTATACTCTTTGTAAAATTCGCACTATCGGATCGATACGGATTTGCCGATTATTATTTTTTCATTTCCGATGTCGGAAAGTGTACGCGTACATTCGACTTAAAACTTGGAAGTACTTAAACGATTCATCTCATGGTATCCCGTGGAGACCTTAACCCCCTACACATGCTTGATATTAAATATTTTAATTTCAAAATCTATTATATATTACAAAAAAAAAAAAAAAAAAAATCGAAAATGAGTAATAATTAAAAAAACTCAATAGTGTCGTCAGAGTACTCGTATAACCGTATAGGTACTCGAAATTTCATTGAAATCATTAGAAGGTTTCATCACATATCTGTGTATGATTTCGACATAACTATTAGTATATTATATAATATTACCACTACAAACTGAAATAAACTCATACGGGTAGAAATAGTCCTCTGTAAACAATATTTTTTTCAACTGAACATGAACTAGGAGTGCTAATTTATAACTTAAAGACGCTCAATGGCGTGCGCCAACGCGTGCTTCTCGTCTTGTTAACGTTTTCGGAACTTTCGAATCTAAAAACGGTAGAAGTTGAACTCTGCAGAGAGGATGATTCGTAGAAATTAATAGAAATTAGAGACAGATGGCGAATTGTAGTAATAGCGGAAAAAATTCTTAAAGAACAGACATATGCCAGTAGAAGGAGAAGAATTATTAGTTCCTGTTGCAGGATCGAAGCGAGCATTTTAATTAAAGCAGCAGTAATGCAGAGAACGCGAACAAATCGAATCAAATCGCACACGCGTACATCAAAATGTACGTTATACATATAAAAGGAACGGCCGAGTAATGAACAATATGAACAATGTAATACGAGTAATATTATAACCAGATCAAGGTCTAACGATTTTTGAACGTGACCCGGTTCGCTATGCGAGAACAGAAATCGAAAGGTGTCGATGCATATCATTATGGCTACACGTTTGGTGGTCGCAAACATTGTCATAGTATTTCGCGTGTCCCGTTTCCCTGCGATACATTTCACACCGTTCGCGTGAGAAATGTCGCCGAGAATGTTTGTTAAGAATTATACTGTTAGGACGGTCAATCACAATGGTGTCCGTAGAAATATTATGAAAATACAAACGGTACAATCGTATTGGATATGAAGTGTCCCTATGGCGGTTGGTGGTCTCGCTTCGGTGAAATTAATTGCGAAAAACGGCTCGCGAGACTTGACGAATTAAGATAGGTAGGTACGCTGCGCACGGATGTTGGGCATCATTAATTACGGCCGGTAAACACTGGAACGGCTCAGCCGGCAGTAGCTGCAGACTTATCGAACACGCGCATGAATATCATGACGTTAAACGAAACATAAGCACATGTACTGTCAACCGCACGATGGCTTTGTAGTGTTATGATTTCTAATGACATTATTTTGCTTTTAGGTGCGCTGCAGAAGACCGTGGTGGATTTTAAATAACACGTCACCCGGACCGTACCTGCACGATTCATTACGAGTACATTGTGACTATTTTAGAAAGATTGTTTTTTTATTATTACTTATTGAAATAAATCTACAATCTATACATGTTCTTTGTACAATGAGTAGGTTTGCATGAGATTAGGGAGGATACCCAGTGGGTAACACTCTAGTTTTTTAAAAAGATAAGATATTTTTAAATAGTTATAAATATGCATAATTTACACTTAAGCCCAGAACTGTAATTGTTTTTTCTACAACATATGGGGAGTGGGGGGTCTGAATCCAACGAACCGTCGTGATGTTATAAAGACGTTTTGTTACATCGGTAGCGATTTTACTTGTTAATTGATAATCGTTTCCTGTCAACAGTACGGTACGGTATTAATATTGATCTTCTCCCACATGCGTATTTATTAGACGTATATAAAATTATAGTTTTATTGTAGTGATAAACATGTTTAACACTGAACGTAAATGTTAATTTGCAACTAGTGTCGTACAGATGCCGTATAACGACGATGTTATTAAGTATACGCAACGTTAAAACAAGGAAAAAGTAATTATTTTATTATTATAACTAAACATTTGGTATATCTTTTATATGAATTCAACAAACAAATGACATATAGCACAGTTTCTGCAATCCATCATTTAATATGAAAAATACAAAAAGTGTAGTCCAACTACAACACGTCTAATAAGCTAACTGAAAATCATTGTTTGATAAATAAATAACTCTTATGTGAAGATAGTGAATAATGATTTTTCGTTAATATATTAAAGTTCTTATTAGCCGAAACTTATAGCTAGCAGCAAAATGTTTTACTAAACTCTCAAAATTTTAAATAACAATTGGGTATAATTTATAAAGTAGTCAATGTATATTTGTCATAGCTAAAATGAACATCAATAAACTTCTGTTCAAACACATATTTTCCTTTTAACAGGCTGACAACGACCCTTCCTCTGAGGGATTACCGAGCCACCCCACATTTCATAATAATTATAATAATAATAATAATACGGGTGTAAAAAGAAAAAAAAACACTCACTGTGTTTGTACCGTTTTCGTCGACAAGCCCCTGTGATTATAACCGAAACAAGAAATATTTTAAATGGGTTTTCAAAAAAAAAACTACACATTCAGTTTTGTTTTCCAAGCACGCATATTATAATCGTTCGCTGCTGTGTAGTTCTAACCTCTAGAAAATAATATAATATGACGTCCTTTTCTCTGCCATGTATTCACTTGTTTGTTTTCTCTGTGAACTCCGAGTGAATCAATATTTAACGAGATCAACAGATTTCGATTAAAACCCTCCGAAGAAAAATATTTACAGACATTGTAATAACATTCGCACACATATAGTTGGGAAATATTACCACAATGCGAATGAATTTCAAAGTTAGTTACAAGTTTAAAAGGATTTATGTATATATATATATATATATATATATATATATATATATATATATATATATATAAAAGGAATCAGTGAGGAAAAAATGATTTATTTTATGCGATGAACAATTAATAGTAATATTATTATAATTAGAGGTTGGATTTTTATGATTTTACATATTTGTTTCTAGTTCATGCAGTTATATGGGAGTGAGAAATATTTACGATTCATGAAACACAGAATCCACAAGAAAAAATTTATTTTGCATAAAAAAGCATATTTTAGGGGTTAGGGAATATTTGAGAATATTTTTGTAATATCGGCATATAATGAACATATTTCACGTATATCAGCACTATGAAAAAAGACAATGCTCACTAAATGATTAATTTCTGGGTTTCTGAGTTTTAATAAAAATTAATCTCCAGGTATTCCTTATCGATTGCGATAGCACATCCGTTATTTTGTTAGCTGTCACGACTATTCGTCGTCTACTAGTCATCTGACTCAACTCATGTTGATATCCAAGTGCGATATATTAATCAATTTAATTAATTAATTAAATTAAATATATTTTAAAACCAAATTAATAAAAATAAATTTTAAATGATTTTTTTTTTAAATATTAAAAGAATATTTTGCATATTTAAGGACATATAACATCATATAATTGGTATTTTAAAGGAATATTAAGAGAATATATTGCCTATTTTATGTGACATAAAAACATCATATTTTAAGGATTTTAAGAGAATATAAATCCGACCTCTAATTATAATATATTTAACTCGCTTACATTGTAATGATAATAAGACAATTTTAAGACTCTGGGCTCGAAATACATCACGAATATGTAGTAGGTAATTAATTTCACGGGTGAATTGTTTAAACTATTATTGAAGTATATCCAGAAATTCTTCATCAGACATATTTTATTTGTTAATTCAAATACCAATCGATCATTGCTTGTATTTTTAAGAAAACGTGTATACATTTGTGTAGCGTTAATGTTTTGATTCGCCTCGGATTTATTTTACATCAAAAATTGTTTGCAGTCTGCGAACAATATTTTATCATTAAAATACGACAACAAACAAAATATGGTAATTAAAACACATCCTCTCTCGTTCGTGTTAGAGGTTTACGAATGTACAAAACATACTGTTGCACCTAGAACGGAAGTACGTACATACGAAAACGATTTTATTTCATCATTCTGTATCAATACTGAGCACACGAGATGGTCTAGCGAATTTAAAAAATAACATTACTTCCCGATTCCTCGGTAAATTATTAATCAATGTTCAATTAGTGCAATAATTCATAGTACTTTTATTACTATTACGATACAAGTATGTACATAGCGTATGGGTGTTTAGATAATAAGCCTGCGTCAAGTTACGATTTATAAAATACGTTTCGATTGGTCGCACATAAAAACTTCTTATGAGGACTGTACTATATTATTGTTAAAATCGTAAACCTACCTCCAATCTGAAGCATATTTATTTAAATTTTTACACGCCGTGCACGAATTGTTTTTTCGTAGCATAATCTCGCACCCGTAAACTACTAACAAGGAAACATCGCGTTCCGGTACAATATATTTAAATTGATTCCGTCGTGTTATTACCATACACTCTGTATTTACTCACGCGTCGATGTACAGTACCTGTGGATTATTGTCGTATACACAATAATATCGACTAATATATTTCACCCTAAAGCCCGGACGTATCCCGCACACACCGCAGTCACGGTTTAATAACTAACCCGTCATAATCGTGACCGACGTCGGACAGCTGCTGCTGCTGTGTTTTAGTTGGACCTTCGTATGCGTGTGTGTGTGTGTTCGTGTGTTTTCGTTCCGAAAAGAATGGTTCACATAATATAATAAACCAACGCAACGGACCGAGTACGCTACGTAAATTATTCGAATAGCAATTACTATTATAATATTATTGAATATCGTAGCCGCAGAACACGGTGAAAATGTATAATGATTTTATGAATCGATCGAAACACGCGCATGTACACGTATGCTATGTATTTGGGTTTGCACTCGTTCGCTGTGAATCGATTTGTTATGATGGAGTACGCACACGACGTTTGCAGAGAACAAAGACGCCGTGCGAGCGATATCAAGTCGTCGTTGTTAGTTTTCGTCTTACTCGAATACAAATTACTAACGGTTAAAATCGTACCTGTGAAAATAATACGTTTGAGACGAATCGACGCGCATAATATATACTATAAACACTATACCGGCGGCATAATAGAACCCTACAGCGTGTTGGACAAATAGACTTATCGGATTTTAGCACTCTCATTCGTACATACGTTTACGGTAGAGCATATTTTACAGTGAATAATAATAATAATAATAACACTTCGTCGACTGCAATTTCATAACCATTGACGCGTACGCCTATCAACATACGGCCTATGAATAGTGGTGTGCACTGAATTTCACAACGTGTGCGTAATGTCGTTATTATTACCGCTATACGGTCAACGGTCGAATATGAAACGCAGCGAGTGCGTCTCGTCCGATTCATATCGATTTAACTTTGATACGGTTATAGTTTTTAGTACTCATAGCTATAACATCGAATAATAATACACAATACTTACTCTGTTAAGTACTATGTTTTAGTACAATCTGGTGTATAAAAAAAAGACCGTACCTAGCTCATTAAAGTAAACCATTTTATAATCTTTTTATAATGGTCCATACGAACATAGTTTTTTTTAAAAAAATTATAATAGACACAAGATTTGATGGGAATAAAACGAATACATTTTACGTGAAAAAACAATTAGCATAAAAAATATAAACCGCGAACGCTTATGAAGTATTTACTTTTAATATTATCAATCTTTTTAACATTTTAATCTTTACTACCTATTCCAATAACCACATTCCCTATGACTTTACACCAAACCGTAAATGACATTTGATAAATTATACTTGGCTACTTTGTTATTTTCATTCCAAAATCATCATTTTAAATTCAACTAAAATTTAATCGATTTCAATTATTATTAACTCGGTATTTCGTTTAAACAACAAAAACAATTAATATTGTGTCAGCTAAGTTATGTATATTTTAAACTTTGAATTATAATATGGTCGAGTATAATATTATAATGAAGGATAAAACTTTTCAAACATCCGAAGTTTGATATGATAAAAAGGTCAATTTTGTTAACTCATATATTTTCACTGTACATAATATACGTAGACAGGTTGAGTTTTTTAAAAATGTACGTTGAATTTTCGCAAAATAGATTTATATGTAGATGATATGAACACAAAATATTTAAAAATTTAAATAATAAATAGTGTAGTTATTATTTTATTAAAAATCAATAATATATTTACTTGTGAGTACCACAAACAGTTCAATCGAAAACGTTTAAAATACTACATTACATTTTTATTGATCATGAGCTACCTATAATAATTTTTAAAAAAATATTTGCCAAACCTAAAGGTATAAGAGTGAACCATTAAAAATAAAACTTCTTAGAAAACACAACGTTATTTATTATTATTTTTTTTTTTTAAAAGAATAATATTATATCCATCTAAAACTGTACATCCCTTCTTCAAGCCTTCGAACATTTATCATTGTTTCCGGTTGAATCCATTATTTTATCTTTTAACGTTATGTTACGACTAAATTTATGAAGGTAAAGATAATTAGAGAACTTAAAATCTTGTAGACTTTTATATTTGAATTTATGCACAAAAAAACCGCAAAGTCGCTGTGAAAATGAATAATTTATTATAATTATTTGAAAAAGCAAACGTATATTAAATTACAAGAGGGCGGTAAACGACGATGAACAGATGTGAACGGATATAACTGGTAATGTTGTTAAAACGCTAAAAAACTCTTCAACCGTTTAATAGCTATTTAATATTATACTTAGAAATCAACAATAATAACACAAACTGCAGTTGGAGCTTATAACAGTAACCGATTTGCATGTATCCTTGATTATATTCCTTTAACATTTTGTCGGAAGCACTAACTGTATTCCTTCGGCTTCTTATCAACTTTTTTTTTTTTTATGTCAGTTCATTCAATGCAGGCATAAGGTCAAAGTCTAGGTCATAGTTTCTAAGCGTGGTAAGAAAATATTAACTTTTTGCCGAAAAATTGCAATGGCTATATACACACACTACACGAATTGATTCGAAATAATTCTGTTACGAGTGGCCGATCCGTACATCTGCCGATTCCAATCATATTATAACGTACTATATTAAAATATGGAATGCACCAAATTTACAATTTCTACGGTATAAAAACTCAAAACAATGTAGCACACATTTTTTCGAAAAAAAAAAAAAAGAAAAGAAAAAATGCTATAACCCTAGCGCAAAATAATAAAACATTCAACTTGTCCGCTTATTCACAGTTGTACGTGCAAAAAATACTTAATTTGTTTGGTATATACCTATTATTACATTGAATAAAATTAATTCAAATTAACTCGAGTGTATGGTTATCACGTCAATATCGTAAGAACTGCGTTTAGACCATTACACACCAATCACGATTTCCGAATGTTTGATATTCGCAAACGAATCAAAATCATTAACATTGAGCTCAATCCTATGTGCTCGGAATACAAATCGTATACTGTTATAACCATATTATAAATTACAGTACAAAGTTCGATGCGAGTAAAAGTGAAAATATTCGCAATGAGCATAGTGACTCAGCGATCGCTTTAACTTTGAATTAATCGTATTGTCGTGTATAGCTACTACACGAATAGCCAATATAATCAATACTCACTCAACGCACATTACTCGATGATTCTGTATGATATACGAACAAACATTTCCCTTGCTTCGGGTTCGCACATTTGAAACAAATATATTTGTCAAATATAAAACCGACGAGTGACAACAAAGAAACCTTCAGAAATTATTATTCCAAGTCGTCCAAATTGTTCTACGAAATAATATGTTATAGTTCCACGAATCGGATTATTCAGTGGAACACTCAGTATTTTCGAAACCTTTCAAAGCACACCAACTTCATCTGGAGCCGTAATAAATAATTTATATTCATAGTAAATATTTCCTACACGTGTTCGATAATATCACATAAAATATAATGGTCGGCGAGAAAAAAAAAAAACGATCACTTATGTAATGGCGTATCCGATAATACTCTTTAAATATTAATATAAATTGAAATGGGCACTTGTAAATAGCGCCCACATTAAGTAGGTAGTAAAAATACTATAGTAAATTGCGCCCGGGATTTTTCGGTGTCTAAAATAGGTATAGTAAATTGCACTCATAGTATTTAATATCTAAGTGATCTTGAATTCATTGTTACCTATTATGTGTATTTTAAAATTATTTAACTATGAATTAATGCCTACGATGCCTGAAGATGATCGATTTAGACAATTTTCTTGCTATATTTTAAACACGTATATTTTATTCGCTGACTTTCCTCCGAATATTTGAGCATTAGCTTTCGCAACATTAACTCGGACAACTAATGCTTGTGAATCTTTCCACAGTTATTTTAATTAAAAGCTTTTGTACACGTCATCCTCATATTTATAATTTTATGGATAAAATATTAGAGTTACAATCTGAAATTTATAGAAAAATTAATAGTATAAATGAACCTTATAAATTTCAAAACACCAAATCAAAAAAAAAAATGAGAAAAATGAGAAAAATTATTTAACAATACAATGAAAACACTACTATTACTAGGGCTAAATATGTGAAGATGACGTCTCATTACTATGCAGATAACTTATAACTGTATTTTTTATTATTAACATTTTTAACCTAACAAAAAATATTTAAAAAAATGAACCGGATGGATTCGCTCTGCTGTACAGTTGGGGGTGGAGTGCACCTCGTTTATGACAATAAGAACTACTTCTGTGGAATCTTCTATTAAATTTTCAAGTATTTTGTACTAGCCAAATTTTTTTTATAAAATTAAAATGTAAAAAAATCGAATATTTTAAATGCCTATAAGTGGCTTAAAAATTAATATAATATTTTGAAAAAAATATGACATAAAGGAAATGCCAATCTTAACAGCTGGTAAAAATTTTAAAAATCTGAGACTTACACTTTTTGAATTATAACAAATATTTAAAATCGTTTGAGAATAAATCGCTATTTTATACAATTTCGTAAATATTTAAATTTCAAACAGTCATAAAATTTTTTCCTCTAAGTCCCGTAGAAATTTTTTTAAAGATTTTTGAAAAGTAGCTTATTGATAACCTAGTGTTCAAATTTTGAACCTTAAGTATGAACAGAAAAAATTTTATGAATTCTTATCTACAAAATAACTTGCAAATTATCCTGATTTTTACACATTTTATACAAATTTGAGCATTAAGGGCTTATAAAAAAAATTTGAGTAAACCGATCACCGATATTTTTTAGTTACAATAATTTTAACTTATTATAAACCTTGTATTAAATTTTCAAGAGTTTTCGGTCAACCAATTAAATTTTATAGATGTTTAAAAACAAAAATTTTACAAAAATCGAAAATTTAAATTTTCTATAAATAAGTCAAAATATGTCAAAATACTTTGAAAACTTAACCATGTATAGAGAACGCCAATATACATTTTTGGTAAATATTTCAAGTTGTTGCGGTTTTTCGTTTTTGAGTTAGAGCATTTTAAAAAAATGTAATTTGTAAAAACGTGATTTTGCGTAAAATTTCCCGTTTTTTCGTAATTTTTTTATCGTTTTTTTCAATTTTTTTAAAAAGTATTGAAAAAGTTGGATTTTTGACTAGCCAAAGTACCATCTACATTCACTTTCCTTTCAGAAAAGTTGCTGCTTAAGCAAATTGAAGCATTTCTACTGCCAAAAAAGGTGTCGTCAGACACAAAAATAAAAAAAAACACACATCATTGTAAAACAAATAAATTCCATCACTCCGTTCAGAATCTAAAACTATAATTAATAGATACCATAATATTTAAAAAAATAAATAATTTTACTGTTTTTATTCATTAATTTATTCATTTAAAGTAAACCAAAAAAAAACATTTTTAGTGGACAGTGATAGTCGCCTCATCGTGATGTCTTCTGGGTAATGCTAAATGATATCGTAAAAATAATATTTATATTGGGCGCTATTTACTATACAGAAATGTGTACCTGAAAAATACAGGGCGCAATTTATTACACAAATTTTTATACCTGAAAAATACCGGGCGCAATTTACGTTTGCCCATTAAAATTGAATGATTAATAATCGGAAATTGTTAATTCATACGAAAATCTCCGTACGGTTGGGGTGTACATTTCGATAAAATTATCTATAACCATTTATTTTTATTATTGTATTTTATTAATATTTGACGGGATGAGCCTTTTATACAATAGTGCATAACACATTAATATACACAATAACTAGAAAACTTATTTTACTTATTATACTAAGAATAATGTATGCTTAAGTATTAATCATGATGTATATGTGGAATTCGGAGCAAGGAACCAGTGAACTTAAGAAACCGTTGCTGTACCCCCGTTGAACTTGGAGATAGTCATTAATTGTATGGGGAACCCAGATTACACTGCTGTACTTCAAATATATACATATTATAATTATATACTACGATTAATTACAATTACAATTAATTACATACTCCAATTACAATAGTTTGATTCGCTGAAAAACTAAAATTATAGACTAATGATTTTAACCCGTGCTACAAAAGGTACAAACAATTGAGCAAAAAATTCGTTTTAAAATATTAATAGGATCGATCGCGATTCATTTAAATAAAATGTTTGTTATAGATAATGATTATAGATTTATGCCACGATGAACAATAGGATAAATCACGTAAAAATCGCATAAAAGAAAGGTTTCTCATGTATTTCGAGTACGAATATTTACATACACTCGTCTGTACCACAGTTTTCGGACTTAAATTTAACGTTACCTCGTGCGTGCATAACATTAAATTGTACTTTGATGTACACAAAAGTTACCGAGAATAATATAGCATACATCATCCGTTCCCCATATAGTATAGGCGGTGTTCTCATACGCGCGCGCGCTCTTACATAATATAATATGATGTATAAAATATGATTTAATATGTTTAATGGATAAAATTGAAATTAGCGTGCCACCGGAGAACCTAACAAATATTAAAATAAAAGTTTTCTTCCTCTTCGCATGAAAATAGTACAAACATTGTGAACCGAAGTGTTCAACATTTAGATTGAAACACTGCGATTATTTATTAAACGTTTAGTTTCAAAAAATAAACAAATAAATAAAATCGTAGATCCCATGAACGCGCATCGCAGGACAAGCGCTACGGATTGTAAAATAGTTTAAACAAAACAATATGCGACAATTATTGTTAACAATAATATTACTAATATTGTATTAATCGTGTCTAATAACCAGTATTCATACAAACACACATTTGTGTTTATTCATACAAACACACAAGCACTACATCTGTACTGTTCCCCAGGATATAATAAAACTAATTTTATTTGTCAACTGCGGTTCGGTAAACATAATTTTAATATTGATAATTTTATCTTTTTTAAATCATAATATTTGGTCTGCAGTGTGCTCCGCTTCCACAGGGCCCTGCGCAGGTCCACCGGTTGCGCTTCCCTTGCGCCTGCCCTGGCGCATCGTATCACTCACGATCTACGCGTGCATAACTGTGACCACGAAGCGTCGTGATTTCATATCGCGACTCGTACGAACGTGCACATATTGTATGTCATATTGTACACAATGTGATAATAATGTGTAATATTATTACAGTAATAATATGCATATATAATACTATTTGTAACCGATGACTGACGAGCGATGGGGTGTACCGTCGCGTGGTCGGACAGGTCCATTTGTGTAGAGCAGTGGTGGGCAAAGTACGGCCCGCGGGCCAACTCCGGCCCGCGAAAGAATTTAATCCGGCCCGCCGAGGGTCCATCGACACGGATAGTATAAAAAAAATTCCCGAAATATTCTGAAAATGATCGAAGAAAATAGTTTTAAATAATATATAAATAGATTGGCGTGGACTGTGCGCGGTCGTACCCTCATAGCGTGGTGTAAGTAGATAGTAGGTACTACGATTATAGGTATATCATTTCTATTTTTGTTCGTATTGATATATTTCCCGGATCTCGGTTTGGTGCGTCCTTATCGTAGTTATCGTATAATAATATGTATGATGTACGTATGTATATAAGTAAATTGATATAATGTTATTGTGTATCAGTCGTTGTACTGTCGTCATACCTAATCGTTATTCCTTGTGTTATAGTACGTATAGTGAACTCAGTCGTCACTCGTCAGCTGTCATAATTTTGTTTTTATTTTGTCTCTTGTTCTTGCTTGTTTGTGTAACATTTTATATTCATAATCGTTTAAAAGAAAATCTGTGCTTTTGGAATAATGGCGTATAAAAAAAGAAAAGTCGATTCCGAGTGTCGTGTGTTTAAAGAAGAGTGGGCTTGGAAATACTTTTTTACGGAATACAATTGTAAGCCAGTATGTCTTATTTGTAATGTAGCAGTGGCGGTGTTTAAAGATTTTAACCTTGCTCGTCATTTCAACACCAAACATTCAAAAATCAAATATGCTTTGATGGATGACGCAGAAAAAAAGGTAAATGCGGAAAACCTAAAAAAAACAATATCTACTCAACGGAATGTGTTTATAAAGCAAAACACTGCTCAAAAGGCTTCCACACTAGCTGGATATGTTGTGGCTTATAAAATAGCTAAAAATAACAAACCATACTCGGAAGGAGAATTTGTAAAAGATTGTATGGTGAGTATGAGTAAAATTTTATGTCCAGAAAAAATTAAAGAGTTTGAGTCTGTCAGTTTATCTCGAAAAACAGTAACAACGCGAATTGATGCCATTGCATTAAACTTGTCGATTCAATTTAGGCATAGTATAGCAAACTTTAAATATTTTTCCGTGACGATGGATGAAAGTACGGATAGAAGTGACACTGCTCAATTATTAATATTCATTAGAGGCGTTGATGACGAATTTAATATTACTAAAGAGCTAGCTTGTTTGAAATCGTTAAAAGGAAAAACGACGGGGCAAATAATTTATAACGAATTTTCCGAAAGTCTCCAAAATTTAAATGCACCTATTTCAAAATTATGCAATATAACTACAGATGGAGCCCCAAATATGATTGGGAAAAACGTGGAATTTTCAGGTATTTTCGGAACCAGAATCCTAATCACGATGTTGTATTTTTACATTGTATAATTCACCAGGACGTCCTTTGTAAAGCTGAAATAGATATTACCCATGTACTTAATGTAGTTTCAAAACTAATTAATACGTTTCGATCTCGGGGCTTGGTACATCGACAATTCTAAGAATTTCTGATTGAAGTTGACGCAGATTATTCTGACCTTCTTTACCACACGAAAGTAAGATGGTTAAGTTGTGGATATGCATTTGAACGGGTTTGGAATTTAAAAGAGGAAATACAAGATTTCTTAAAGAATAAAACAGAAAAATGGTCTGATTTCCAAATCTTCGAAGACAAAGATTGGCGTACCGATTTTGCATTTTTTACCGATTTGCTCGAACACTATAACAAATTAAATAAAAAATTGCAAGGAAAGAACCAATTTATAGATGAGACTTGGGGTTGTCTGAAATCATTTAAAACACAGCTTTTTCTGTTTTATAACTGCATGGAGAAGAACGATTTAACTCACTTTCTGCGTTTAAAATCCATGTCACCAGTGAGTGCGAACAAACTAAAAGAATTCAGTCAGGCGTTGAAAAAACTTCACACAGAATTTCAAACTAGGTTTCTAGATTTTAAGAACATTCAATCATCATTAGATGTTTTATCGATGCCCTTTAATGTAGATCCAGAAAATGTATCTGCAGAATTGCAGTTGGAAATTATTGAAATGCAGTGCAGTACCCATTTGAAGCAATTGTTCTTGAATTCCACAAAACTAGATTTTTATAGAGCACTTCCGAAAGCTGAATTCCCAAAGACAATTACTCACGCCCAGAAAATTATGGCGATGTTTGCGTCATCTTATGTGTGCAAACAGACTTTTTCGACCATGAAATTGCGGAAAAACTCAATCAGAAACCGATTGACTGATGAACACCTTTTCGCACTGTTGAAAGTTGCTTCGTCACAGATGGAACCTGCTTTCGAAAATATTATGGAAGATCAAAAACAATTCCATATGTCTCACACGCCTATCATGGTTGGATCTTCAAATAAAAGTTATATTAATTATTATTTAAATTTTAAGGTAAAAGGTAATTTGTAACATTTGTGTGTGATGCTGTAATGTTTTTATAATATTATATGATTCAAAGCTTTAACACATAATGTATTTTTTCTATAATTGTGGCCCTCCTCTAGAATTTCTTAAACAATGTGGCCCCTCATTAAAAAAGTTTGCCCACCACTGGTGTAGAGACATAACAGAGAGGAATTTTTGTTACACAAATCGATAAAATTATTTATTTTTTCGGCGAACGCGGAACGTTCAGATCTCGTGCACCGAACGGAATCGCAGGTTAGGAATTTACTTCTCGGTCACTGATCGTATTTTATTTATCAATTCAATGCTTGTATAAATATAAATTATAAATAAATGTCGATAATTTTTGGAAGGAAAATTATTTGTTACACCAAATAGTAAAAAAAAAAAAAAAATAACAATAATTTCAATGTCGAACATAGCACTAATTATCAATCAAACAATTATACCATGTCAATAACTGGGAACTTGACCCTATATAGTCGTTCGGTCGACTCCATTATTGACTTTTCGATCGTATTCATAACGCATTGTATGCAACCACTTCGACTTCAAAAATAAAGTTTGTACTCTTTAAATGTACACGTTGAATTCTAGTCGTTTCTCGTTCCCGTTTCCTTACAAACGGTTCGTTTCGTCGGTTTTTAATCATTTTCATTAAACGCGCATTCGGACCACAAGGATTACACATGATGCGCTTATTATTCGCAGTTTCGAGACATTATAATATCATAATATTCGTCTTGGTTGTGTTTTGGTGTCGAAAAACGTGTAAATCATCATATGATACTACGATGGACTTTTCTCCGGTCGACGGGATGGGGGTCGGGGAGGGAGATTGTTATAGTAATGAAATGTGTTGCGGTGAATCAAAAGTGTTGTAGACTTTTTACGACGTTACAGACGGGCGTTATTGATTATTATTTTTTCTATATTTTTTTATCTATATATAATATATACCGTGTACAGTTTTATTATATATATATATATATATATATATATATATATATATATATATATATATATATATGTATACATACAACCGTACACGTACGACGTGTATAGTATGATATCATTATACATCATACGATCGAAAACGGGTTGGATACTTCGTGTGTACGGTTTACCCTGTCGTCGTTTTATTTCACGTTTTTATTTTTCGTACGGTCGTTGGGTCGGAGAAAACAATATTATTATTACTACCGTTTTTCA
>JASXSY010000443.1:0-106318 GCA_034509805.1 Sipha maydis
AATTTTTTTGGCCGGCCAGAAAATCTTGAAAATTTAATACAAGGTTTCTTATAAGTTGTTCCTTAACTGATAAAAAAAAATCTAAAATCGTAAGTCACAATTTTTTTTTATAAGTGCTCAAAGTTCCAATTTATACGAAATATGTAAAAATCACGATAATTTGCAAGTTATTTTGTAGATAAAAATTCATAAAATTTTTTCTATTCATACTTAAGGTTCAAAATTTTAACACGAGGTTATGTATAAGCTACTCTTCAAAAATCTTTAAAAAAATTTCTACCGGAATTAGAGGAAAAAATTGTATGACTGTTTGAAATTTAAATATTTACGAAATTGCATAAAATAGCGATTTATTCTCAAACGATTTTAAATATTTTTTATAATTCAAAAAGTATAAGTCGCAGATTTTTGAAATTTCTACCAGCTGTTAAGATTGGTATTTCCTTTATGTCATATTTTTTTCAAAATATTATATTGATTTTTAAGCCACTTATAGGCATTTAAAATATTCGATTTTTTTACATTTTTTTTTTATAATCGGTGATAAAAAAAAATTGGCTCGTACAAAATACTTGAAAATTTAATAGAAGATTCCACAGAAGTAGTTCTTAATGTCATTCAAAAATTATTAAAATCCATAGGCACAATTTTTTTTTATAAGCGTTTGAACATCGAATATTGACATAAAATTACATGTAAAATATAATATAATGTAGAATGTTCTAGACTGACAAATGATATCGGTTTTTTTAAAATGCCCTAACTCAAAAACGAAAAACCGCAACAACTTGAAATTATCATTAAATCTTTATATTGACGTTTTCTATACATGGTTAAAATTTCAAAGTATTTTGACATATTTTGACTTATTTATAGACAATTTAAATTTTCGGTTTTTCTAAATTTTTCGTTTAAAAATAAAATATACTTATATAATATTTATAAATAACATTGTATTATATTCTAGACTAACATATGAACTCCGTTCAGAATCGTTATTCGTATACAATGATATCTATCATTGCATTCAAATTTAACAAATCCATTATAATAATGACCTATCCTATAAGCGAGGTGCACTCCACCCCTAACTGTACAGCAGAGCGAGGCCCATCCGGTTCTTTTTTTTTTTTTTTTTAATATTTTAAATTTAATTAAGCTAAACAAATGTATTTAAATAAATATTAACAATGTCAGTTTCAAATATAAAAATAACATACATTATTGAAATCTAAATATTCTCATCTCATGTAAGTATAAATTTTACAAAAACTAGACGTGGTTGAAAAAACTGAATTCAGTTTTAAATTTGGCTTGTAAACATCTAAAAGAATTAGGTAATATAATACAAACAACAAAAATATATACATACTTTGCAGGACTTTGTAATTTTTGATATAATTTTCTGTGTCGTCAAAAACAAAAAGTTTTGGGAAGTCAGAAAAAAAGTTTATAGCGAAACAAAATGAAATTTTGATGGAATCGGATATTTCAACAAATTTCCATTTAACTATATTAGTTAAAGACTTTTCATGATTTTGAAAAATGTTATTGCAATTTTTGTTATTTATAGGAACTTGATTATTCCAAATTTTAAATGACTTTTTATTTTATAAAAGTTAAAATCAGTTAAAATTTATCCTATCTCATAAATACAATTGATTCTGCTTTATTAATCGTCTTTATAAATGTATAATTATCCTACCGACCTTTTCAAATAAAATTGTTTTTTTTTTTTTGTGTGTTAGCAATGGTATTTATATTGGTTTCGATTTTAAAAGAAAAATAAAGTAATATTTTTGACCTGTTCTTAAATCTCACCCAACTTATGAGTTAGTTAACCCTTTAAATTGCACAACTTCATTGCACTTAAATGTTAATTAAGTCCTCAACGATAATTGATACTCATTGCAGAGAATCTTCACGTTTGATAATTAATTGTCGTTTTCTTTGTATATTATTACTTTGTATATATAGATTAGAAAACTCTGTTGAAAACGTAAATTAATACGTACGTGAACACGAATTCCGTTGTACACATGAATGAAATATTTGTATTCACGTACATTTAATACACGTGCATTTTCAATTCGTATTCACGGATATTTGTGCAGTACTGTATCATATAATATATTTCCTATATTGTGACCGGCTGATAATTATTACATATTAGATAATAATAGATTCGATATATGTTAGATAAATAATTCGTGAATACGTAAATACGTAAATATACGTAAATTACAAATTTATACGGATTTTTAAGTATACGGTTTTAGATTAACGAATGTTCATTTAACGTGAATTCGTGAATGCGTATATTTTTGAAACAGAGAGCTTTAGTATTTACTACTTATTTTATACGATTAACATAGGAATAAAATATTTTTTCTCACCGCAAAAGATAATATACTTGGTATGTATTATTTATTTTAAAATAGAAGATAAATTATCTCTTACTGTGCGTGGAGTACAGAATTAGACATCATCTGTTGCCTTTTCCGATGTCACAGTGTCACATCCACCCGTCGGTAATGATAATTACCAAATTTAGAGCTTAACTTCAGACAGGGCATAGACAAATAATTTCACAATTTAAACCATAGTTTCTATACGTCTTAAGAATATCGATTTTAAAAGAATTTATTAATTACAAATATTTATTTGTAGTCGGGCGATAATACACTACCTAGTATGTAAGCCTTAGCCTTGCAGAATTGTAGTCATTTTTAATGAAGAGCGACTCTTTCAATAACTCTTACGTAAATATAAACATATTGCATCAATAGAGCTTTGATCCGTCTAGGTTTATACCACAGGAACTCTCAAGAGCAGTGCAGGTGGAGAGCAAAATACACTTCCTTAGCCCTACAGCTGGATCGTATGCTTTGGTGTTTGTCGATGGGTCGAATATAATATTATATTCATAGTGCCTCACCTATTGGATATTACTTTCGTTTAGCCGTCGGCATTTCGATATACAATTGCTATGGTTGACGTGGAAAACGTTCGCATGGTTCGGAAAAATAGTCAAAACAAGCGAGAAATACAGATATAAACAGATAAAGAGGGAGAAAGAGAGCGAACGAGAACAAAAAGCGAGGAAGAGTGAGTGAGACAGGGAAATAAGAAAATAACCGAAATAAAAAATGAAAATATTCGTTGACACAGTTATATTTTTACCGATGGTATATACGCGAGACGATAGTCGGTAGTAACTTTTAATTAAAACGCTCGAATGTTACTGCAACAATCATCAATAATCGATTCCGTTATTTACGTAAATATTATTTAATTGATTATTATACATGAACGTTACCATAGACTAGTAAAACGAATAATATTTTTTTTTTTTTTCATTAAGAAAATCACATTTATAATCTGAGCAGTCTTTTGCACAATAAGCAAATTTGCAAAACAACATAAAACAAACAAGATCACGTGATAGGGGAAGCCATCCAGTGATAGGACCCTTTTGTTAAATATAGTTGTATTTGAATTAAGTGCCTAGATCAAAAGATCACGACACCAGCGTCTTTTGAGACGACGTGGAGGATTGTTAGGAAGCGTAAGAGAGTACTGATTTGAAACGAGTGGGTTTAAGTGAAGAGATAATCTGGAGTGGAATTTTTTGTAGTGAGCTATGGTTAGGTTTTCAACTGTATCAATATTTAAGTCTTTATGGAGAGAGTGGTTACTGACGAACTAAGGAGCAGAAGTTATTTGGCGAAGGCAAATAGATTGGAATGATTGGATACTTTTAATGCGAGTTGGTTTGGCGCAACCCCAGATTTAAGCACCATGTGCCCAAACAGGTCTTATCATAGATTTATATATTAATAATTTATTTTTGAGTGGAAGATTGGATTTGAATATTGGACGCAATAGGTGTAATCTAGAATTTAATAATTTTAGTTTAGATTTGAGATGGGGACCCCAGGTGACTCTTTTATCTAAAACTATACCAAGATATTTGACATGTGGCTGTGAAGGAATAGGAGCTCCTTTAACGAATAATATTAAAACAATGAACTTACGGGGTCGAAATGTATACTACCTGTATGTCGGAATGCGTGTGCGTGTAAGTAAACACATTTTATCATGTATGTGTGCGTATGCGTGTGTGTTCGTACATACGTGCATACAAGTGTGTGTGTGAGAGAGAGAGAAAGAGTGCGTGTGCCTGTAAATGCGTATACAATAAAGGTGTGACAGGTCGGGTTGGCGTTCACTAACAAGCGGCCTTGGCCGACACGCTACGTATCGTTTTGGCTACGACGTTATATATAACTTTTTATAATTTATATATATTTACGTTATATACTAAGTATCTGGTGGACGATCGAAGTGGAACCAAGACCGTTTTTGTTGCTATTATCGTATTAACATATTGTTTCTAACAACTATATATTTTCTAACGATAAAATCGTACACGACATTAAACTAGGTACCTTTTACTCCTCTAATATGTCATGTAGTTGGTGTTGCAAACAGTTTGCAGTGATTTTTTTTTTCTCGGAAACTATTACCATGACATTTGTAAAGTTCGTTGAAATGTTACGAAATGTACAAAGTGTGATATTTAAATCGACATTTACATAATATTATGAGTTCATGTTTTGAACAATATCATTTCACTTCGATTAAATCAATTTTTTTCCAAAGCAGCACGACAAAATGTTAAAATCAGTTTTCTAAATCTTGAATCGAAACATATTATACGTTACACGCCAATAAGGTTTGACGATCAACTTTCCGAGTTAAATTAATACAAACGATGAGACTTAAAGTAAATAATATGTGAGTAAAAGATAAATGTAGCTTGATGAATTTTAATTATATTAATTAATCACTTAACAACATAACGTATTACGAACAAATAAATAAAATATCGGAATGTAATATTTTAGTTTTAAAAATATAAAATTGCGTTTTCAATATTTCTTCAGGTAATAATTTTATTAAAATTTTAGTATTGACACAGAAAAAAGCACCTTATCTATAGATACCAGATTGCGTTAACATTTTATACGTTACTGTGTTTATTAGTGGTTCCTTGTGAATCATCACTACTTTAATTTTACCGTTCAAAAAATAACTTGTATTTTATTTGAAACTAATTGAAACCATATTATACAATAACAAAGATTTCGAAATCAACAATTCTCTTACTCGTATAATATAGTCAATAATAATAATAATGCAGTAATGGATATTAGTGTAATCGCATTTTAAATTCGTTCTAATTTGGTATGCAAATATTTAAATAGTAGTTATGGCTATTAAACAATTGATTCATAATAACTTAACGAATAATACAAATTTATATGAACTAAATATCTAATGAAAATATACAATCCAACGACAGCATGTATGACGTTATGAAAGTTTAAAATATTTCATTACACGTTTAAAAAAATAATTCAATTAACCTCACTCCAGTACCAATTTTTATCGTCCAATGATTAAAACATCTGTTCAACACTTTCAGTAACTTTCAGTGTCAATAACAATATTTGTTTGATACATTTTAAAACCTTATGTAAAAACACAAAGAAAAAAATTATTATCAAAATTTCGAAACAGATTTTTATGGGTCATACATTACTATTGCAGTTTATGTATATAAAGAAACAAAAATCGTCATATTTTTAGTTGCATATAAAAAATAAAGCTTCTATCGATGTATAAACAAATGAAAATAATAATAAGTGTTCTAAAAAAACATAAATAAAGCCCTTACTACATTCAAGCAAATTATTGATCATCGACCATTCACGAGTCACTACCGATGAAATAAGAAAACATGTTTTGACAGCCACTGAAGTGCACTTAATAATGTAGTATTTTTATATACATATATATTTATATACGAAAAAAAACACGCCGACCATAATATATTCATAGATAACTCGAAAAACTCGGCGAAACTCATTTGGTAAAAACTGAGTGAATTTAATTTAATAAAATATTAACAATAACCACGCCGATAGTGAATACATTTTCATTAGCACTTGATGTAGTACGAAACGTGGACGTGCAAAACCATTATCATTTGCTTGTCATATCCGTCTACTATGCGTTGTAAAAGCACTTGTTTAAATTCATGGTTATCGTTAGCATGGACGAATCAAAGAACGTGGGATAAAGTTTATTCCACAATCGGTTTTTAACCGTCTCGTCGAACCGCGTACGGAGACCGGATGTGAACGTTGACGTTTCTACTGGACGGAAGTTACGCGCACAACGGTCAATTCTATATAACCCCCCTCCCTCTCCACCACCGAGTGATGTCGTGTTTTTATCGGGAACCGGCACGGAGAGATGTTAAAATGAAAAACCGTTACGGAAAAAGATAGCGATCGCCGATCGGAAACGTGATCGACGGACTTGAATGCGACAGCCCGGTCGGGACATTATTCTAAGCTCGTGTCAGAATCGAACGGCCTTGGTCGCGTCCGACGTGCGACGAAAATGACCACTTGTGCGCGTTCCCATTGCCTTTTAGTAGCGTTGACAGATCCGGCGGCGCAGTTGAATACGCACTGGTGCACTATCGAAACAAAAGACAATTATTAACGGGTACGAGAAGAGAAACGTGATAATTATACGCGTATTATTTTCGAGACGCGCCGCGGCGTTCGAGACGGCAAACCGAAGTGCGCGGGGGGGGGGGGGCGAATGCGTGAGAATCGACGCGAAATCGTGTGCACGCGTTCCAGTGTACACCGAGAGCAGCTGATCGGTAGCGGTGAACGTCTGCGAGGATCATCGACGGTCGAACGCGACGTCAACAAGAATATTTCCGCCCCGTGATGACATGGGGATGATGTGAACGCTTGGTCCGGTGAAAAAATAAAAGGGTTAACGGTCGGTTAAGGAGAAACGGTTCGTTTGGCGGACACGCGAACGTTCGAACCGTACAGCCTCGGGTGGGCGACGGCGACAACGGTTCGGTGCGAAAAACACGTGTAACGGTACGCAGGGCCGGATTGTGGTAATAATATAATGGGGAAAGGGATTTTAATTGTAGTGATGCTCTTTCACCCGAAACAATTTCATATTTTTTTTTTTATGTATTCGGATTCATTGATTCGTAATAAATGTTTAATTAAAATATGTATGCTCGATTTTTGTACAACGTAGTACAGTCACAATCAATTGATAAAACAGTAATTTATATTTAATGTATGAATAAATAATTTTTACATAGAAACATAGAAATTAAAAATGCTTAGCCTGGAGTATTATTATTTTTGTAATGTACGACCGGTTTTGAATTAAAAATACATCATCAAAGTGTGTATATACAAATTCGATAAAATCGTGACTTTTATTTTATCGGCGTAGTATATACTTGATGATGAATTTCTAACTCGAACCCGGTCGTAAAATACAAGTATAACAATACTAATATGTTGCAATATGTTACAAAAATAAATTATTATTATTATTATTATATACTCCAGGCAAAGCATTTACTAATTTATTTATTTCTATATACATTATAAGCTATTCGTTTATATATATTAATTTACGATCGTTAACTATTTACTAATTTTTATTTTATTACTTTAAATCTGATGACCAACGATTATGAAAAACATTGTGGCTCCCCAAGAACTTGCAGACCGGGGTATAGTGGCACGTAAAGTGATGCAACCGAATCGACCGTCCCGCGTCCAACGGTCTTCTGACATCAGCGTGTCAATTGTTTTATCTCTTTTCCCGTTTCGAACTCGTCCGGAAGAGTCGAATTTGACCGCGTTACGTTTACGCACCCGCGATCTCGTCTGCTTTCCATCAGATTCAACTGAAAATTTCCGACTTCCTTTTAAAACATTCCTACTGCGATCGTCGTTAGTATCTTATACTCGGTCCTACAAACTCGAAAACGTGAACTTATATCCAATATAATTCACTATAATTATACAATAAAATTGTAAAAATAACGTTTTTTCTTACGTTCTGACGAAAAAGAACTAGAAAATCCTTTGAAAATTTCAACCAATCTCGATTGATTTCGATACATAATTTTCACAAATCAACGGTCTGTGCCTTATGAAATGTAGAGTTGATCGAGTTAAAAAACCAATATTATGCACTTTTAGAATTGAATATAATAAATAATTTTAAACACCATCCGTTTGGAAATAAGACCATATTTCGACGAGTCGTTATGATTCGAACAAACGTAGTTGGGTTCGAATTCCGAACTTCATGATTGTCGGCCAACTGGGTACAAACCATACAATGTATGGTAAACTTCGTGGTACAACGAAATTCATTATGTTCGTATTTAGGCATGAATAATCCAACAAGTTTCAAAATGTACTGGATATACTTGAAGTTTCTGAACAAATGTAATGTTTAAAAAAATAAATAATGTAAACGTGAAATGTTCAATATTTCACTGTTTTCTACGACGAAATGCCCTACATACACAAAAAATTATCACATTAGCAAAATAAGGATGTTTACTAATAAAATAACTATAACCGTACAGTGAATAACACATAATAATACCCATGTTTATCCAATATATATTTTACATAATTAGTTTATGATTTTACCGTTAATATCAATTCTAGTTTTTAAGTTGTGTGCAACGTTGTAATACGTTCGGAGTCAATTGTAGTAGTTTAAATTTAGTAATTTCGGATTAGTAATTACTCGACGAAATATTAGTATCATTAGTATTTATAATATATTTATAATTTAATATGTATTTATATAAATTTCATGAATATTTCACGTAATACAATTAATTATTCTTACATATTTCTGGCCCAATGCGTTGTGCGTACAAAGTTCAAGAAACTGACATTTTATATTTCTTAGGAATATATTGCATTATATTGTCAATAATCATATTGTTAGATCAAACAAACATGTCAAGCTAAAAATGGTGTACGCGGACAGGTCGATCGAATTGGAAGACTAGAAAAGAAAATACTAAACTCTTTTGTTAGCCATATGCCACACGCACTGCAATATAGAAGGATCATACATAGGGATAAATTTGATGAAGAGAGCAGTGTATGGTATTATGAAGTGTTCATAAGACTGTGTAACATGAAAAGACGGTTTCTGAAAGGGATTATGATGTGCTATGTTATAATATATTAAAAAATAAAAAATAAGGGACACTATAAATCCCATGTATATACCGAATAATCATTGGTCATTCTCGTATCGGAAATATCTCGAATACACTATGTCAGTGACATGTATTCCGAATTACCATTGATATTGTACTAGAACATCAGTCAATTATATTTATACTATACTGTTATAACGAAACATAACTGCACGCTTCTTAAAACAGTACAAATTTATAAAAAAGTACTGAAAAAAAAACCATCATATTATACTATTATCATAATATTCTACTGTATTCTACTAATATTCTATTGGAGGTAGTGGCGGTTTCAAGAATTTTTTCTGAAAGAAGGCCTTTGATATTATAATATATTAAGGCACAACAATGTTTAACCCATTAATAATATATTGCCTTTAATTTAATTCATATATTATATGTCTTATATTCTTAAATTAAGTTCTAATAAATGATAAAAAAAACATAAATAAAAAAATTAAAATAACATAAAAATAAAAATAATAAATATTTAAGGAAAATAAAACATGACATTTAAGTCATGTTGGCAATGTACTTTATCTTGTACAGTTTTATTTGTAAATTGTTATTAAAACAATATTAATAATATACAAATAAATACATTTATAGTTTTTTTTATAGAAATAAATAAATACTTAGTCTAAAGTATTATAATATTTGTAAAGCACGAACTCTTTCAAATTATTCATCACTGTCAGGTATATACGAATTCAATAAAATCACGACAGAATATGAAAATATAAAGGGAGACATACATTAAGAAAAATCAGCTGTTTAACATGGAAACAATTTATTTTAATAGGAGATATTACTAAAAATTAGTTTTTATTAGACATAGATATTTTAAGAAAAATAAATACTTTGATTTTTAATATTTAAAATATATTAATATAAGATATTATTTTGTTAAATTAGTTTGAACATATAAAATATTATTACAATGAGTTTTATTTATTTATTTTTTTTATTGTTACTTGTGTCGTTATATAATTTTGTACACAGAAACAAAATTGAAACTCTCTAAGTTTATTGACTTTGTTTATACCTGACGAAGGAATTTTAATTCGAAACCGACTGTATTTTACAAATATTATAATACTCTAGAAGAAGCATTTATTTTTTACAAAAAATATTAGTTTATTTATTAATATATTGTAAAGAAATTGTTTTATTTTCAATGGAAAAATAAAATTGTACAAGAAATACTATATTGCCAACATGGCTTAAATGTAATAATAATAATATTTTATTTTCATAAAATGTACAATTTTTATAATACTGTATCTGTTCATGTAAACACAAAGCACCTATATCCTTATTTATAAATAAATAAATTATTATGAAAAACATTTCCTCCTTTACTATTTTTTGTAATGCTTTACTTTTACAGAATTCTTTGACTTTGTTTTCGGTTCATATGGGTACTGTTATTTATATAACTATCGGCAGCGACAGTATTATAAGTGCACAAGATGGAGTAAAAAGAATTAAAAATGTCTTGGTTTGTTTATTCTTATTAATATATCTGCTACAGGTTATAAACCGTATCTTCGATCAGCAACTAATAGGCCGACTCTGTAAGAGTGTGTAAGCTTATATTTAAATAATTTAACGAGATTTTAATGCTCAGCGACGAAATATGTTGAATATGAATATTGTGAAAGGAAAAATTTTTTATATTCTCTTTGAAATGTGAAATACATTTCAATTTAGTGATCTCTACTTCTTATTATGTGACGGAATGCATTAGCGATTATTGTAATGAATTTATAACTCCCTCCATCAGTATAATTTTAATAATACAATATAATTTGCCTATACAATTAATTATACGATTATATTGAAAACGCTCCATAATCATTTCAAAAGGCCGTTAGAGTGGAATGACGCATAAAAGTCCAAATCCTTTTATTTGCTAAAAACAATTTCCATTAATACAATGTTAATCGCGTGAATTTAAAATAGGTATCCGATGAATGAACAACCACATGATTTGAAAAGTTTAATCACGTTTATCTAAATATATTTTATTCCATCGGATGATATTTATTTGTTAATTTAATTAATCAAACGTGTATGCAATTTATTAAAATATTATTAGAATTCGTCAAAAATTATATATTAATGAACTTTTTTTAAGTCTTTTGATTGTTACAATATTTTGTATAGTTTGTACTTTATGTTAACTATATGGATTTAGTGGTATAATGTATAATATTTGGTGGGTTTTATTATTTTGAATAAATCTACATTTATATATATATATATATATAAAAAAAAACATTAGCTGTTATATAATCCTGTATTTTAATTTTTTGATAATTAAAAAAAGGTGCTCACATCACAGAAAACTTACAATTAAAAATCATAATTAAAAACAGTTTTTGTGTTTCAGTTATATTTTGGATTAATATTCTTTTCAGAATTTCGTAATTATTTGTTCTCCGCTTCGTAAATGTATTTTATTCATTCCTCATAATCAATTTCATATAAATTATTCCTTGCAAATTATTATTTGATTTATTTCTGAATCCAAAAATATTCTAACTCATCGTACTTTAATTTCTCATTCCTTGTAAATTGTATAGCTATATTTCATACAAATTTAAACTAGTACCGAAAACCAAACAGTTTAACAAACAAAAAGCAAACTGGTAGCTGTACAACAGTGTATAGTCTTACGTTATATTTAAAGAAACTTTCTATAATTTTATCATACATTATGGACAAGCAAAGGTCGGCCCTACAGGGTAAGGCCCGCTTTCCTGTTTAAGCTATGAAACTCAGCAACAGTTTTTGTTTTTTTTTTTTTTAAAAAAAACATTTACTCAATGCAGAAAGTGAGACCACTACCAAAATTACATAAGATATAAATGATATGGTTTTTGAAAAAATGTATAAATAAAAATTTTAATTTTAATTAATAATATTGAATTACATAAAAATGATATTTAACGTAATGTAGGTAATAATTTGTTATAATTTAACATAATATTATAATATGATTTGTTTTTAAGGGCAAATAGTTTTATTTTTTAATACGGTCAACGTCTTAAAAATTATAAGCAATTATGTTCTTTATTTTGTGACTAACAATTTTAGAACACTTAACTTTTCTGTAATCGTCTTAATTATTTATTAACTTCTAATAACATATTTTTTATATATTTATTAATATAATTACTATTTGTTTACTAATTTCTAATTAATACTTAGTAAATGTACAATAATTTGAACATAGTTATAATATTTATATATCACAACTACTTACCAAAGCTTATGTTTAAGTGTACAAAATGAGCGATTTTAGATGAAAAACAAAAACGTTTCATATTATATCTGTAAATCAAAATCAATAATTAAATAAAAATATCGATACATATTGTTCTATGAGATCTCCAAATTATTCTGATTCAACAACTCATGGACGAAGAAAAAAGTTTAGTAAATTATTGGATTTCAAAAGTTCATCAAAAATAAATAAATATAGGCTATATTATCTAATATCTAATATTTTAAAAAATATATATGAATTCAATTATTAATCAGCAAATTTCAGTTTTTCAAAACTTTTAAAATAATTACAAACAAGAAAAATAATAGAAATACAAATAAGAAAAAATTTACTTAAATATAAAATTACAAAATATGATCTAATATATCTATCAAATAAAGAGCATGGGTTGAATAAAATATAATATATAATATAAAAAAAATAGCACAGAATATATGAAATATATCCTTTGATAACAGTAAGAATATTTGATTATTAAGTTATTTTACATTTAACTAAAACAAGTGGTCATTGTTAAAATTTAGCAAAAATAAGTATGATTTAAGATTAGATCTAGTAATTCTAATATATATTATACATAATAAAATAATAATAAAAAAAAATTTAATTAATTAATTATTAAGAGTATAGTATACAGTTATTAATATATTGATAAATAAATGCTTAAACTTGAGTATTATGATATTTGTAACGTATGACCGGTTTTGAATTAAAAATTCATATTTATAAGTTCAGTAAAATCGTGACTGAATATGAAAAAATAAAGAAAAGAATACATTGAGAAAAATCGATTGTCTAACATAGAGATAATTTATTTTAATAGGAGGTATTATTTAAAATTAATTTTTATTAGACATAGATATATTAAGAAATATAAATACTTTGGTTATTATTTATTATTATCTAAAAAGTGTTCATATAAGATATTATTAAAATTATTTTTAATTTTTTCATAATTGTACATTATAAATAAAATAGTACCTATTCCAGACTAAGCATTTATTTATATATAAAATTATGTATAAATATATCATACGTATAATAAATAAATTATATTCATAAACATATATGTCATCGGGATGTTTTATATACATGTATAACAAATTATTTACTAAATAAATAATACATTTGAAAATAAATAATCAGTGACATTAAATATATATATAATAGATATTTGTGTTAGACTTGTTATAACGGATCTTTTTTTCTTTTTTTTTTAAGACTATAAATTATCACCTAATAATTTTGGCAAAAAAAGCTATTTTATTTCGTTTATTTTTCTTTATTTTTTTCTTTGTGACGTATACTTTTTATGCTTCAACTGAACGTATGTATTCGTTTCAAAATAAATTATAAACGTGTATTAACAGATGATTCTATGATACTGTCTTGGTGTATTAATAATGCAGGAAACGATTCAAAGTATAAACGTGAATACTTACTTTTAAGTAGAACCACCAATTTTTGTAAGAAATTAACTATTTTGTTAAAAAAACAAAATGAGCATCAATAATTTTGTGTAAAGTATTTAATTTAATACGCACGAAGAAAATGCAAATATAGGTCAGAATTATTGGTCAACGCAATTAATATGTAAATATCGTTTAAGTGACGTTGATATTAAATAATAATTATTAAGCCTTTCATAAAAAACATATCGACAGTTAAACTTACTTAAATATAAATTCTGTAATTAATTCCAAATTGACAAGGACCAAACGTGGGCTTAAAATTTCGTTGTTGAGATCTTAAATTTCTAATATCAAATCAGCACACAAATAGGATATTTATATAAATATTATTCTTTGGAAAACACGAAAACACAAGATGTACAGAACTTGCCTATATACATAGGCGCCTATGAGGAAAGGCAAAACCTAAAAGTATCTGCCCAACTCTGAAAATATTTATATTTTTTTTTTTTTTTTTATACGATAATTTATTTAAAAATTAAAAACATATTTTCAATAGATAAAATATTGTAAAATAATGATACATTTGGTAAGACATTATACTAATACATACAATGAACCACGTTACATTGTAGAACAATGTTTAGCTATCGAAACACTAAAAGTTTACAATTGACATTATTACGTTATATGGTGTACCTAATACTTTTCATAAGGATTTACTGAAATTCATATTATTACGTTTGACCATAGCCGTATAGCGACGAAATGAAATATAATATAATATAATACCAACTACGGTTATAGTGATACAGTACAGCAACGCGTTAACATGTTACTCCAAATCAGTATTTATTTTTTTTCATCATTGTAACCAGTTAGCATAAAGTTGCACATATTTGTGACTTTTTCCATGTAACAAAACAACGAATCTCCAAGTACACGAATTATTCGTGTTACGACAATAATGTCGTTTTATATTTCATATACATTTAATCACAGTTAACATCGATAGTGAATCTCAAGGTAGTTGTAATTTATTTAACCTTAATATATAATTGAATTATTTAAAAAATTTAAATACTGTCATTTTTCACTATAAAACTACACAAATATATATGGATTTATATCTTCGATATGATACGTTCTCAACAAATTTGAATACAATTTATTATGTTTATCTAATTTTATTAAATTTAAATGCAAACGATTTTGAACAAAACACTTCCCCACAAGTAAAATATATATGTGTGTGTGTGTGTGCACAAGCGCGCGCGCATATGTGTATATATGTATATTTTTTTTTTTTTTATATACATAAGTCCACTTAGGAAATTCAACTAAACATGGTCAGTCAAAAATCTTTTGGTAACTTATGTTAAAAATCATAGAAGTCTAATTTATGAAAACAGTATTTTAATAATAATTAATTTACATATATATATATATATTACATAATTAAATTAATGCATTTTAAAATAGTAATTAAATGTATTTTCAATGTGATATTTAGGATTAATTTAAAACTTTAATAAGTAAAAATAAAATATCTCTCATCGCGTATTGATTATTTTATTTAATACATAAAATTAAAACAAAAAAAAAAATGGCTTTATTGGTTATACAAAGATATTTGTTTTAAAAATGTTATTTACTTTCTACGGAAATAATATTGTATACATACATTAATATATTCAATTTATTTAAAGTCACATCTACAATAGATCGTATACATTTATTTTATTAAGAGTTTCATAAGTTATAATTACAATTAATGAGGGTCGTGATAAAATTGAAGATTCACAAATGGCATAACGAATCTATTAATGGTACCTATAAGCTATACCTACTTAACAATATATGTTTCGTTTCATAAATCATTATATATTAAAAACTAATAATTTGTGTGCAGTTTATTATTCATCTTTTCGCACCTTCGTGCACGAAATACAAAGATATAATTAGTATTCGTATTGCCATGCGTAACCGTTTAACAAAATTAACAGCCATGGCTTGTTTATCTGGATGTAATTATTAATATCGTAAGATAATAAATTATGTGTTCCGGGCATGAGACTTTAGATACCTAATAACAACAGCTCACCTGTAAAAATAAAAATAAGAAATAAAATATTAGTAAATTACAAAATAATTCATAAATTATAACTAAATATAATTATAAACAATCACTAGAATTAAATTCTACATGCTTCTCTCATTTAAATATGTTGTAACAGATTTCATAGTTGTTGGCAGACAATTAATTAAAACCATAAAAAAATATTTAAAAAAATTAATATCATGATTCATTATATCTCATTTATAGATTTAGTGGGATGTCATTGTTCTTGATATTCAAATAGCAATTAAATCTATATAATGGTAAAATTTCGCCCGTTAATGTGATGCAGCTTACAGTATCAGCGATAATCGTATACAAAATATTTAATCCAAAATAATCTAATATGATGAAAGAAATAAGCCATCCGATGAAGTAGCAAATCGAATAGCTTTACTACTTTACACATTACAAGAAACAAGATTTGACTGGCAGCACTTTGACATCAAAACAAAATATATTATCTATAGATTCATACGGATGAAAATCAATTCAAACATCTGTTTGTTTCATTCAATAAATACTTTCTAAAAGTATTTACGCAAAACCTCAATACATTGACGATTTATCCGCAAACACGAAATAAAACAGTTTAACTTTAATGTGACTATAATCATGGAAAACTATAAAATGTATTCTTTTCGAATAAGCTACGAGTCCCCACTAGTCATTCTGTGTTTCTCATTTTGCCTTTTTGTCATCATTACCACAATGGTGCTCAATTCTCTTTCGTCCAATCCCCTTTTTCCCGGAAATCGTCCACTTCAATTCGTTCTCGACCAGACGCAGTTTTTATGGCAATAGCTTACACTTCAATGGTTTTCGTTTCCGGAAAACAATGAGTCTTCATCACGATCTTCAGAGATGTGGAAGATAAATCCAAAACAAAATAATTGAAAAAAGCGTAATACATATTAGTATAACGTAGACGCAATCGCTTAGCAAATAGGTATCTAGATCAATCGATACGCAGAAATCTTTTACTCAATATACCTATCATAGTATTATTTATATATTCACATGTCCCTAACACAACTTGAATTCTATTGGCATAGCTTTTGGTTGTATCCACATCTCAGTATAATAACTAATATTATGTATATTTAAGGAAGAACAATCCTATGTAATAATTGGATCATTAAAAATTTGACCACGTGTGATTAAACCACGACGACTTGCGTTTAAATTTAAAGCAATTTTATTCTATTTTTGTTTTATTGTAGAAAGATTTTAGATTCCTAGAATATTTTCAAAAATGTATGGAAAATCGCTGCAAATACTCCAACAAAATAGTCAAATGTTAATGATGAATAAAAAAAGTAATTAATAAAAAGTAGAAGCAAAATAATGCATTTATTAACATCGAAGTGTCATCGTTAAATACGTACTTCATCCAAGACAATAGATTATTGTTGGAAAATAGAGGGGAAATATTTCATCACTTATTTTTATTATACTGCTAATACATTGTAGATGTGTAATTTTTGAATTACTTTCATGTACAGCTAGCCTAAAAGATTAAAGTAAAATGTTGAAGATTCGATGAAAACAATTTACATGCATATTCAAGTGTTGATCGTTAAATAACCAATTGGATAGTTGATGAGATTTTTTTATATGGATAAGTACATTTCTATACAATTATTTAGTAATATATTAATATATTATAACTCAATTGAGTTCAAAATCCAAAACAACACGATAAAAAAAAATTTTAAAAAATATGATATAAACATTTGCTAATTAGTTTAATATCCATTAACTATTAGGATTTAGTTGTTAGAGAATTATTGGATCAAGGTTATCTCAATAATTCTATACGGGAGTGACTTTAGTTGTACAGGTTAGTTACATTGGGCTCCATAGTGTTAAAATATTTTAATAGAAGTAGATTTTTGGTGTATATTGATTAATTTACTGAAATAATTTTTATATTAATTTACCAAATAATTTAAACATAACAATATGTTAATAATAATTACAAAAATATTGGAAATCAATTTCTACTAATTAAGAATCATTAATATATGATTCTAGCACTGATTAAACCAGCGGTTCCCAACCAGTGGTACGCGTACCACAAATGGTACGCAGAAAGCTTGTAGGTGGTACGCGGAGGTAATTTCTTTTAAAGGAATAGTTTTATTTTTTTTAAATTATTACCGTTCAATAACATTTGATTTATTTGGTATAAGCTGATTTTATAAATTCCTATGACATAGAAACAAAACTAATGTAGAAGACAGTTTCAAACTTAAAGTAACCAGCACGAAGCTCGGTATTGACGTAATCATTCATTTAATAAATAAAACATAAACTGTCACATTAAATTATTCATTTTAATTCATTACAATTAATAATAACTGTAAATATTTTACGTTGTTTATTTTAGATTCTGAACGGAGGGATGGAATCTATTGGTTTTACAATGATGTGTGTTTTTTTTTTTTTTTTTTTTTTTGTGTCTGTCGACACGTTTTGGGGCAGTAAAAATGCTTCGATTGCCTTATGTAGCAACTTTTCTGAAAGGAAAGTGAATCTATTTGGTACTTTGTAGGGTCAAAAGTCAAAACAAGACAATTGAAATTTTCAATATTTTTAAGTATTTTTTTTTTAAATAACGATAAAATTTTTTTGGCTGCCTAGAAAATCTTGAAAATTTAATACAAGGTTTCTTATAAGTTGTTCCTTAACTCATAAAAAAAAATCTAAAATCGTAAGTCACAATTTTTTTTTATAAGTGCTCAAAGTTCCAATTTATACGAAATATGTAAAAATCACGATAATTTGCAAGTTATTTTGTAGATAGAAATTCATAAAATTTTTTCTGTTCATACTTAAGGTTCAACATTTTAACACTAGGTTATCTATAAGCTACTCTTCAAAAATCTTTAAAAAAATTTCTACCGGACTTAGAGGAAAAAATTTTATGACCGTTTGAAATTTAAATATTTACGAAATTGCATATAATAGCGATTTATTCTCAAACGATTTTAAACATTTGTTATAGTTCAAAAAATATAAGTCGCAGATTTTTTAAATTTTTACCAGCTGTTAAGATTGGCATTTCCTTTATGTCATATTTTTTTCAAAATATTATATTGATTTTTAAGCCACTTATAGGCATTTAAAATATTCGATTTTTTTTACATTTTTTTTTTTATAATCGGTGATAAAAAAAATTTAGCTCATACAAAATACTTGAAAATTTAATAGAAGATTCCACAGAAGTAGTTCTTATTATCATTCAAAAATTATTAAAACCCATAGGCACAATTTTTTTTTATAAGCGTTTGAACAGCGAATATTGACATAAAATTGCATGTAAAATATAATATAATGTATAATATTCTAGACTGACAAACTATGTCGCTGTATGCAACTGCCAACTCATCCTATATTTGAAAAATATATTTATCGTTTCAAAATAAATTATACTTTTTACAATATTTATAAATAAGAATGTATTATATCCTAGACAAACATATTAACTCCGTTCAGAATCGTTATTCGTATACAATGATATCTATTATTGCATTCAAATTTAACAAATCCATTGTAATAATGACCTATCCTATAAACGAGGTGCACTCCACCCCCAACTGTACAGCAGAGCGAGGCCCATCCGGTTCTTTTTTGTGCATTAAATGCTTTGCTTATGTATTTATGTAGTTTAAATTGAAAAAGTTAATTATAAAAATAGCTTTAACTATATAAAATAATGTTAGTTTATTTATTGACAAGAAAAAAAAAAGAGAAAGAGATTATAAAGTTAAGTGGTACGTGAACATTTTCCGAGATATGTAAGTGGTACGCGGATATCAAAAGGTTGGGAACCGCTGGATTAAACATACTATAGGTACTTTATATAACAGTATTTTTAATTAATGGTTATATGACCGCTGGATTTTGATCATTCATTGACAATAACTTGAACCCAAAAAGTACATTAAGGGTTTTTTGTGCAAATTTTCGATGCGGCTATAATTAAACTCAAACAAAAGTCAATATAACTTTATCCCTTTAATTTTAAGTACTATCTTCACTGTTTATTAAGCATCGACTATCTACGATTAAGTATCATTGTAATCAAATCATCGGATAATTAAAAATCAATTGGAGTAAAAGCTTTGAAATACTTTTCAGTAAAACTATAACCAATATTCAACGGTTTTATTTTTATTTATTTATTTCATACGGATATTTTGACATATAATTTGTCAATTTTAATCTCTCCATTGGGCATAATTTTTAATGCGCGGATCTGCGATGAATTGAATGAAAAAAAAACATGCTCAATGCAGCGATCGACGTTTGTGATTGTATTACAGTACGTGTACTTTATAAATAATTGAAATTAATATTTCGTTATAACGTTACGATTAGACATTTCAAGTTTCATGAGTTAAGTGCCGGTGCGTTTAACATTGAAATATTCCGAATCCCTTAGATGTAATGTATGGTGACATAGGTATCGAAAAAAAAACATAAAATAAAAGAAATAAAGATCGCTCTCGAGATGAATTATAAAAAGTTTACGATTAATAATTGTACAGCGGACTTAAAGCGCATGTTATAGGCAATGCACAGATACACGAGGTATGAGAATAACAATCGGTCGGCTAAACGTCGTACGAGCAGGACGCGAGCGGCCGTTATTAAATACTTCGGCAACGATGGGCATTTGTCAAGCGCAGCAATACGAAAGCACTGTTGAAAACGACAATTTGGAAACCAATTATGATTTCATTGTCCGCGATTAGCATAACGCATGTACGCCGTACTGATGTTGATACAATTAACGAGTTGACGGAACACGTTGTCGCAGTCACCCGTGGGTTCAGTCACGTTTCCTAAAGTTTGCCTAACTAACATAATTATGGCCGTGACTTATCAGCTGCCGCATTGTGACCCGTCGGTAAATATTATAATAATTATTATTATTATTACGGCGGCGTTTAACGCGAAACGTTTAACACCGCGGCGGTTTAGAAAACAGTAGGTACTGTCCGAACGAGACTACGCGTTTTATTACTTTTTTTTTTGTTTTTGTTTTTTTTTTTCATACCATTACGCGCGACGACGGACTATTGTTGCGGACGAATATCGATGGACCGCCCCGTGGTAGATACAAGCGCGGTTGAAACCACTTTACTATTGTTCGCGTTATCGGGCCACACGAGACTACCGCCGGAAAGGTAAACGCGACATTGTTTTCGAAAATGACAACCACGGCACCACGGGGTGCAATTTAGTGACGCTCCTCTGGCGAGCACGGGACGAAATCGTCCGTGCGGATAAAAATACAATTGTAAAATAGCCACCGCCAAACCGATGTGCGCAGGACGTGTGTCGACGTTCCGAGTTAAACGTACGGCCGTTACGCGTGTTGTTCGTTTGAACCGTCCACCCACGCCCGTGTTTAATCCAATAGTTCAGAACACGATACGGTGTACGTTACGCGACGTTTGCGCTGAATGTTAATACCACTGTAAAAATCTAGATCGTCGCAACCGATACGAATCGGGAGGACACGCGGGTTTGTCGTTAATTTTGTTACAGACTTCACTTCCGAGGATACCAATTGTTCCGCGCTTGCATAACATCAGACGACCGCCCGCGATTGCGGTCACCTTGTCCATCCGTTTGGTCATATTTTTGTACCGGTTCAGGGTTCCGTCACACGATTCAACGGAATAATTCGTGAACAATCGCCAGCGGTATCACTTTAACAGATGAGTCTAACGTGCACGTCGTGGACGCGGTACAGGCACATCATATGATCATTCATATCAATAAAAACATCATAAATCCTTACCACTTAGCCTATGCACTAAACCCTGACGCGTTTATGACCGGAGTGTCGTCTCGGAGCGATGGAAGAAGGATTTTTTTTTTTTCTTTATAAATATTTTCTGCGCTATAGCAACTACACTATGAAATATGTCGTGTCATCCCGTTTCAGTCTATACTCATTTTTATGTACACGTACAAAAATAACAATGACGCTCACGTATTCTTTTAAAACTCAAGTAAGACGGTCGAACAGAGCGAAGATAACATCGGATGTACACGATAATTAATATTATAACGAACGACGACTTAACCGTGCCCTTCAGTGACTCCGCCGTGTACTGCAATGATTTCCTCAGGGAACCGCAGAGTAACCGTATTTAAACGTTTAAGCATTTTAACGAGAATTGTAATGAATTCGATGCTAAAGCGATATAGATCCCAAGTGGACCGTCCACCTCGTGTGGAAGATAATACTTACGTAACATTTGTTGAAAAGGGAAGAAAAAAATATTGAACCTTCGTTGATGAGTGGCAGATGTTCGTCAAAAATTAATTACGAATCAGTACACAGATAGGCTTATTACATACATCTCAGTATAATGGTTTAACTTTATTTAATTTTTGTATGTACTGAAAGTACATGAGCCCAATGGTAACATTACAAGAAAAATATAAGTACATGATATATGAGCGTACAAAAAGATAATGAGAACAACTTAAACAATTACTGATAAATTATGTTTTTAATGAAAATTAACGGTTAGAAAATTATTTTAACTTTATATAAGTATTTTTTTCTGTTTAACAAACTTAAATATTTTTATTTTTATATATTTAAACTAATTCTATATTAGTTATTTTATTTGATTTAAATCAGGTGATTGTATTCAACTAACATTTATACATCATACATTCATTTAAATAAAATAAGTATTTTAAAAAGTTTTTACTTTTGAAGAATTGTAACGAATAAGATAGTATTATGGAAATTTATAATTCTCACGATTAATTAAAATTAAAATAATAATTTAATATATTATGTATTTACTTGAAATAAGTTGAGGTTTATTATTAAAACAAAACTATATAGCTGTTAATAGCTATCAACTTAAAACAATTTTCAAATAGTTAGTTAATTACGAAACAATAATAAACTTGACTTTAAGTGCTTATACACCAAGAAAAAGGAAATAATATTAATATATATATATATTTTAATATGGGTGCAAAATATTATTTAAAGGGTTATAATTTTAGGCTACGTATACTCTTTTAAAGTCTATTCATAAAAATTGTCACTTAAGGTATCAATAAAATGTATGTATTGTACCAAACACGTACGAAAAGTGACACATGTATATATAGGTGTGTTGAGGAGGTATTGAATTTGTTGTTAACAGCTTGAAAGTAATTATCTCAGCGACATTTGAAATGAAAACATTCGCGTGATGCGTTTGTATGCATTTGAAAACAAAACATAACAATTTGCTAATTTAACATATTTAAAGTGGCCAACCAAAATACATGATACAATAATATCGTTTTTTATTTTTATTTTTACTAATTTGATAACTCTATACTAATAAATAACTGTATGACATACCGTGTAATAACTTAGTTCCACTTTTCAAACACAATGAATATATTTCGACAAAGCACTCTAGAAATAGTGTGTTTTTTTTTTTTTGAACTTAAGCCAATTTGTGAATCATGTTCAAAAAAATATTCATAAATGGTTAACGAATTGAAAAAATATCGTCTTCTTGGATGTGAACATAGTCAGTTTTCGTATTATGTTACAAAAAGCGTACAACTTTCTACAAATTATATTATGCGTCAATTTATCTAGAGAAAGAATATAACTAGTGATAATGCTATCGTTAAAACTATTATCTTATTTATTTTCTTTGAACGCAGTTAAATTTATATCATAATATATTCGGTATCCCGTAACGTGTTTACCATGTGCGTTTATGACGAAATCGTGATCCACAAAAATTAGAACATCGTAATGATTTCAGGTATATAAAAACAATAAAAATGTAACACATTTTTCGAAGATTCATTCAGCAGTTAAGGTTAACTACTTCTCGTCATAAACATTAAATACTTGATACTAATTTATTAAAACCCATCACAATTCTTTAAAGAAAACAAAGTAATACAATTTCGCTAGTAAAATGAAATCTTATTTAACTTTTACGATGTTTAAAGTAATAATAAATTTGAATATTATACGAAATCCACAAATTGTGCATAAATTTAATTTAATTATTATAAATCCTGCAATATATACCTCATTCTTGAGTTTTGAAACAAGAACTGTGTTTCAAGTTTTCGCTTTTTAAGACACCTGATCCAGCGTTAATTATTCATGATGGGCATTTCGTCTGTTCAGTGTCGACCGTGAGAACTTTAATATCAAAGTAAATCTTACAGCCGGTGCAAGTAGCATTTCCATTCCCGCTGTTGTACAAATATTTCACGAGCTCTACTTGCAATTGCCAGTAGTCGACCAACTATTCCCAAGAATCCCGTTAAGTTTATTTCGAGAAATATGCATTTAACCGCCGTCAGATAATTTACAATTATACAACAGTACGGATGGTGAAATATACAAATGAAATGCATATTAAGAAGATAAAAAAAAAACAAACGCATGAAAACTCTTGAAAAATTTATAAATTCAATAATTATAATTAAATGTCATTAAAATATTAACTAATAATTTTTAATTATAAATAATTCTTGCATTCATTAGATAATCATATGTTTTTAGATTCCGAACGAATAGAGAACTGAATGCAGATTTTGTAAATCGATATTTTCTGGTCACTCATTTTCACGTTGCAAACATACATCAATTCTTAGACTTTTAATTTTTTTCTCTTCGTGTAGAGAAAAATAAAAAAACTTGAAGTTAATTTCCAACTGTCATTTGTACATGCAACAAATGTTTCATATAAATAATCAATAATAAAATGTGTTTACAACGAAAAAATGTGTAATTTTGTATTGTATGATTATAATACTATACGAAACATTTAATTTAATGTATTGAGTATTCTTTAAAATTCCGCATAATTTTTTAAACGGTTTTAGTATTTTAAACGCGTTATAAGTTATTATTTTCAGGAGTACTTATGATTATAATGGGCTGCATACAAATTCCGTCTCTACCAAAAAAATTAAAATATACTTCGGAACAATCGATCCGTGTCCACGGTTCTTGGCGACGGTTTCGAATTGAGCTTTTAACAATTATTGCTATTCATGTTCGATTTCTTCGTTAATATAATAAGCTATATACTCATGAATTTTCACCTAATGAGTCATGAATATGAATATAGGTAGTAGTTGAACTTAACCCAGTTCTACCGTTTATCTGTACGTTATATTTGTAAATACTTGCTTACATAAGTTATATCGATACTGGGACAACAATCGTTTAATTGTGAAATAAGTAATATTTTTTTTTAAAAATTCGGGGATTCTAAAAAATAAAGTAGTTGTTCCTCTATTCTCTATAAATGTACGTCTTATTAACTATTTTTCAGATTAGATCATCTATTGCTCTTACCTTCAAATTATAACAGATTTGCAGATCAATAAATAAAAATAATACAATAATTTAGACATTAGATACAAACAAATTAATATTACAATATTTCCTATTATAACAAAAATTACATAATACAATTATAATTGTAAATCATAAGAATTGCTCTTGTGTCAAAGATATAATCAACATTTTGTTTTATTGTTAAAAATCTAATTAATATTGTCATAATTTTCAACTCATAATATGATTTGTCAATTATTAGCTTCAATTAAAATCAATATCTAAAAACATATTAATTATTGTTTTAATAAGAAATCATTTTACATCAGTGCTCTTCCTTTAAACCAGTATAGGTAATACATTTAATAACTTTTGACAAAACCATGAATTAATTGTTATAATATTGAAGATATGACGTTTCAAACAATTCAAATTTTTTTTTATCAGCAGTTATCATATTATTTTTGAATAGATTACTGACTTTTTAATTGTTTTTAGACTTATGAGAATATTACACACTATATTATAGTATGCATCTATTATACTAGTATAAGAATTACAATTATAATTGTATAGATATAGATGAATGAAAATCATTCATAATTATTAGTGATATAATGGCTAAAATGAATCTAAAAAATAATTTATACAATACATTATTTTAAATAAGGGTGAATAGAAATTGTACCTTTTGAACCCATGCACAAAAATATAAATGTATTTTGACATTTGGGTTCAAAAATTATATGTAGCCTAAAGCTACAAAAATGAATTTGGCATCTACAATATGTAAATAGTGTATTAACAGAAATAATATTTTTCTCTGATTTTTTTTTTTGAAATCTCAGTAAGGCTTAAAATAAAATACTTTTTATTTACATGACTTAATATTGTACAATTTCCTATAAATATTGTAATTTTTTTCATCTACTCAGCAGTTTCTATAAAACAATATTTTTATACGCATACGATAAATAATTTTTACCATTCTTAAATATGTTTTTACTGCCTAATATCAATATGAAGAATAAAAAAAATAAAAAAAAATGGTATTAAGTTGACAACGGGTTCTCGATAATAATCCTTAATGATAATATTTTTATTTTTATTTTTAAATTTTAACACGTGTTATTAAAAATATTGATTTTTCAAATTCGGAAAAAGTAAAAATAATATAATTTATAGTACATAGATCTAAATTGCATACATATTACTATCTATCGTTGACTAAATTTTACGTCAAATTCGTGAAATTACCAATTTCATGAAATCAACAAAAACTATCATTATCACATTTTCGACGACTGTCAGAACATAAAACTGATGATTGTATGAAATACACGAAAAAAAGTTTTCTTTAATTCTTGCGATCGAAACAACGTATTCGGAAACGGCGTTGTTGATCTCATTAAATCAAACTCAGAGTGTCTTTTTCAAATAATATTTATCGCCAGTATTCGGTATGAAAAAAAAAAGACCTGAAAATGTAACTGGTATAATATAGTAGGTTCAAATGAATAAATTGGTGGAAAATTAAGTTATGCTATGTTCCTTAAGCTACGGTTTCCTAGGCGCGACCGGTCTCCGCGATTGGTCGCGGAGACCTGTCGCTGATGATTGCCTGGTTTCCTAACGTGCGACAGGCTTCCAAGACCAACAATTAGTCTACTTTATATTTTGTATCGTCTCAGTGTTCTCGCCGTGAAGACGTATTTGTCTTTTATTATAATTTTTTTAGTTTCAATATGAGTATCACTAATATAATAACTAATAATAATAAAATTATATTACTCTTACTAGAAGAAGAAGAAGAAGATGATGATGAATTATTAATTACACGTTATGAAAAGTGACAAAAAGTGAATGACTTATTTATTAATAGAAAAACAGAGGGATTTTTTGAAATTTTAATAAATAGACATTTGTCGAATGACGAAACGAAATTTCGTGAGTTTTTCCGTGTTAACAAAATACAATTAGATTACTTGTTATCACATGTTGAGGTAGAATTATCGAAAAACCCATACAATCGAGTGAAAGAACCAATTACAGCTATTAGTTAATTTTTCCATATTGTCGCAGGCGACGGTCACGATACACTGTTTTCTGACCGGTGCTGTCGCTGGTCGCGCCGAAAAAAGTTGGTCGCAACGCGACGGTCGCGTATGAGAAACTAGTTAATATAAAATACATACAAACAGTGGGAGAGAGACCGTCGCGGCGACCGGTCGCGCCTAGGAAACCGTACCTTAATGCACTCCGTTGGAATTTACGTATTTCCCTGCTTTGGCTTTCAAAAGCTGTTCATATTTATGGTTATATTTCCTTATTCGATGCATTACTCCTGCACAGTACATTTGCGTGCATATGAACTAATTTTCTGGTAATGGAAATGTATTTTATTCCACTTTGTAATATTAGTATTGGAAAAAATAACATTTATATATAAAATAACCACTTGGGACTTTACCGAGAATTGATCTTCAGTTAGAAAAACAACGTAAATACTCGTGAACATCGGAGAGCCAGTATTAAGTGCAAATCATATTGTCAATAACGCTATAAATATTATTAGATAACAAATAACCGGGGGTTTAAAGATGTAGTGTTAAAATAGCTTCGGGATAGAAATGCGATAACTTTTCGATGTATGTGTCATATTTTAGTAAAAGTTAAGATAACTAAAATTTTAAAAATAATTTATTAAAAAAATAAACCTTATGGCTTTCGTTTAAAAATTAAATTATTAACTACAATAATATCGTTCTTATTAAAATGGTTGATATAAATTGTTGAAAGGACTTATTCACTTTCAGATACGCATGATGTCTCGATGAAAACGTATAATGCAATAATATTATGTGAATAAAGTATTACAATGATAAATATATATATATATATATACTAGCTGATCCCGTGCACTTCGTTGCAACTTCGTTAATTAATATTCGGTGGATGATGTTCTAGATTTACCTTAAGTTTTCTGTTGCCCGGAATAAAAATTCTGATTCGCAGCAGTATATTATCAGGTAGGCAATCTACCTGCGGCAGATCGCGCACTTAGTGCTGTTTGTACGTAAGTGTATGATTTAACTCTAATAAAGTATCAAAGTTATACAAAGTTTGACATAATACGGTGGATTAATATAATTAATTAATACATAATCCTAACCTAGCCTTAACGTACTAAAATCCTATGAATAAAAAAAACTAAATTTAACCCTTTTTAAATTAGCCTATCTTTTTCCCACAGATCTGCACACAAACATTCATTTATATATAATATAGCTAAATCCTGTGCACTTCGTGGCCCGAAAAATTCACAAAAGAATTATGATTGTTCAACTCCTTTTTGGTGTAACTCACTGCAGTAAGTGCAACTCAGCCATGGGAGCCAAGATCATGGGAGCCAAGTAATCATTAGAGCCAATTAACAAATAACAAAACACCAAATAATTATTATATTAATTTTATATATTACCAATGGCAACCACTAATAAATAAATATTATTCTCAAATCTTATAACCTCCATAGCAACCATTTATAAACAAAAATTTCTATCGTAAATCTCAAAATTCCTATTTGAGCACCTCCCGGGGTTGGTCAATCCCCTTTTTAAACTTCACAGAAACCATCTACATGTCAATCTTAATATGCCCTAAAATTTTTATCGAAATCGATTCGGTGGATCTTGAGCTATAAAATGTATTCAAAATGTACATCGATTTTTATATATATAGATAAATATAATATACTTGAAATCGATTGTTTTATTATACTAAATAATAAAACAATCGATTTCAACTAGGTACATATAAATTCAATTAAATAAACAAAATACCAAAGCGAACCGTTGTGCAACGCGAAATTCAACGAAACATGTATTGGCAAATTAAGTGAGGATTCTGTTTGAGAGTACAGGAAAATTGTCGTCCTCGATTTGAATATCATGCATAAATAAATACCGTACCGAAACGGCAAATGTAATAATCAATTAAATCAAAGGTGCGCTTTATACTTGTACCTAAGGTATACTTGTATGAACCCTTGGGGGACGCGATCTACAGCGGTTATGCAACAGTTATAAAGACTACGTGTTTTTAACTAAGGATAACAACGATGTGTTGATAAGCTAAAGTTATCGATATATTTTTCTGATATATTTGATTAAGTTTTTCGATAGTATAAAAAATAAAAATAATAACAAATAAAAACTCGATAATATCGTGGTCTTAAATACTTAAATAATATTTATCTTTATTGGGGTTTTTTATTTTCACAAAAAATAAATAAATATAGTTTATAATCGAATTAAATATATTTTTCGAGCAACCTGACCATGCATTGTCTAACATTTGCTCCCTAGTACCTGTCAACCTGATATTTCAGCCGAGGAGCCCGTCCATTCGATGTATGTATTGCATGCGTTACTCTCGTTTTGTGGTAACTGGATCGTACTCCTATTTAGCCACTATTATTTTTCGATTGCTTTTTCATCGATGTACTCGTATGTACCTTAGTATAGATTTTTATCGATATTAAAATTACGATAAATCACGATAAACTGCAATAAATTACCGTGATCGATGATAATGGGCTCTGTTATTGATTTTTTACCGTCGTATCTTTTGTTGATATTGATATACCTACTCGTATTTGTAACCTATAGTGCATTTTTAATGATCGAGTTGTTGTACAGTTACAATGTATATTGATCTGCGACCTAAAAGTTTTTGAGTGCTCCCCGTAAATCGAAAGAGCAGTGAAAAACGATTCAAGTATTGATGTCATCAATTAATGATTAATTGTTAATGGTTAACGAAATTACGACATTGGCCGTGAAAAATATAGCATATTGGATTATTTTCCATTTGATTACAAGGCATTATACAAGTACTATACCTAAGAGGGTGAGGAAACTTAGTCATTTGTAGTACATGGCTATGTACAATCTACAACAGGTTTGTGTAAAGTATAATGTGGGCGTAAACGTTTGAAGTAGAAATTTATTCGTGTATACGAATAAGCTCCGTCCAACACTGATTGCACTTTTATTATATTGCAATTAAAACACGTTCGCCAAAACTATTGGAGATCGGCATGAGAAAGAACAACTTTATTGAAAAAAGTACAAAACTGAATGCCTTTCAAACAGGTTGCCTACGGTAACACAGAATACTTATCGGACGTTACATTATTAGGTTGTATAAACATAATTTATTGTAGAGATTAGGATTAGGATAGATTTTACGCAATAGTGAAAATATATTATTGAAACCGTTATTCAGAGCACTAAAAAGAATATTCAACACGTTTCAATAGATCCGCAATACACATCCGTGAAGTTGACCCACCTAAGTATTGCAATTTTTTTTTTAAAATATGTCCCATTATTCTGAAAGTTATTTGCGTGTATTTGTAAATCAGTTTTTAGACTTTGCAAGTATATAATTTTACTGTGAAGCAAAAAAAATAAAAGTTAGACCAACTCCGCGTAACCCATCTATTTTTACCTAGAACAATGAGATCAGAACCAAATGAAAACTAATGGTAATATCAAGTATTTCTCCTTCCCCCACCCTCTAATATTCAACTTAAATTTAAATTTTCTGAAACGATAGCAGCCATATCCCATACTTTTTGAAAATGGTCAACTGTTTTAAATCCTTCCAAACTTCTTATAGTTTCATTAACCATTTGACTTAGGTACTAATTTTTGCTAATTATTAGCTTTCGTCGGAACCCACTTCACAGCTTCAGGTCAAAATATCACACCAACTGTACAGCTTAAAATGTAGTAACTATCTCAATGTTCATGAATTATCTTTCATAATAACAGCGCGTGGAGAACGATTAAAATCGTAGGATTATGTATTGCAATAACCTCGGAAGGAATAGTACTTAGGGACCTGAAACGCAGAAGAATTTCCATCGATAAACTCACGAATGGGTGATCTTTTGGAAATGTACAGCATTAAAATAACTACGGTGTGGTATTGTTATCGCGTGTATTATAATACAGACAACTACTATTCGACGAGTTGTAAAACACACAACGGAAAGATCGCCGGTGTATAGTCATTATATAGACCGGGTGCCTTTTTACCACCTGCGAAGACAACGATAACGGTGAGCCGAACGCACACGCGCGACCAACGCTATTGTACTGACATTACATTGTTATATTTTAATCTATACATAACGTTTGTTGCGCAATCCTTACTCCCGAGAGTAAATTAATCGCCTGTTTTTATTTTTTATTTTTGCTCGTACTGTTTTCTCGGAACTCTTGGAATCACAACACACCGGTTCAGCCTAAGATTCAACAACTCGTACCGCTTATAATCCCTATTTTATACATACATATACATTTTCTTAAAAATATCGATCGTATCTGTATTATTTTAAAACAAAGTGTTACATTATTTTAATCGTACAGTCAAAGATATACGATACATCTCATACGGAACGAAACGTTAACGGGATAAATAGATTAGGATTTAAGGGTGACAGAGCAAGGGACATCCATTCCTAGGCGTATGGTTTTAAAGGGTACAAATATATTAATGGATGTTCTATTTAGAATCATAAACCATTAATTTACTCTTTTAAAAAGAAAAATTAAATTAATTAACTATTCTCAATACTGAAAATTTATTGCTTGAATCTATTTCATGGGATGAATGGATTGACCAATTTGCTGAACAGAAGACAAGGAAAGCATTTTTATATAAATATTATAATTAATAAAAATAAAATAATATACTTACAAAACGTATACATTAATGTATAAGAGATACATGTATAGAGAGAAATGTAAAAGAGCTTCAATAAAATTATCTGTTGAAATTGAAAATTTTGATAATTCATAAATTATTTTACATGTTGGGAAAAGATATTTTGAAAAGATTTAATATAAGACCACTATCAGGAATATATTAATTTTTACCTTGTAACTAGTCTAACATTAACTTCATTAAATACACTGTAATAATTTTTTTTCGTTTTTTTTTTTATTTTTTTTTTTTATTATTATTTGTAAGTTGAGTTTTTTAGCATGTATGGTCTTCTCTCTATTTAAGTTATTGAAACGGTCCCTGTGTGTGTGTGTGTGTGTGTGTGTGTGTGTGTGTGTGTGTGTGTGTGTGTGTGTGTGTGTGTGTGTGTGTGTGTGCGTTTATCTCCCATTAACTGACGTGAATGAACACTATAATACATATAGAACTGAACAGAAATGGGTGTAAGTAGGAGTCTGAAGACACCACTTTGTACCGGGTGCTGTGGCCGGATGGCAGATAAGGAATCAGAAAATCTGACACAACACTCGCAGAATGGCAATTAACCGAAAACGGACGCAAAAACGTGTTCCAATTTTCCGTACACACATATAAATATATATGTACTCACCACACTCGTCCCTTACGATATGTATTATTATTCACTACCACAGGCTTCCACTATACGATGAAGGAGTGTGTGGGGTTGTCCTGCAGGATGCTCGACGCAATACGTTAAAAGTGACGGAAACCGCAGACCTCGGATCTCTATCCCTCTCGATCTCTTTGTAAATACATTAGGTATGTATGTACGTACGACACTTTTACGAATAATTACCAAACTTCAGAGCCACACAGGCGCACATTTGCCCCGGGTACGACTACGTTTGGCTGGTATTCCAAACCGCACGTACAAGGCGTACGTATAGCAAACGACTTTTATCAACTGGTGTAAGAATCAACACATTTTTCTTCTGCTCTCACTTTTCCGTGGTACATATTAAGTATATACGCGCGTTCACGGGAAAACATAAACACACCGTACCAAATATCTAAATAATGTACACTACAGTTTGATATACATTTTAATTCCGCTACGATAGACCTTCGACAACCTGTAAAGTGCCTTGATTATATGATTATTCATATAACATAAATAATACACTTTAAATATACTCAAATAAACATATAAATATATATATATATATATATATATATATATATTCACATATTAATATTTATGTTAAATACATAATAATTATTTTTATTTGTTTATCATCGTGCAGAATTGAAAATTGAAAAAAAAAATTGCATTTTTTTTCTGTGTCTCTTTAATTTCACACTGATGATAATAGATCTGTTTTCATACTAAATATTAAAAACAATCGAAACATATATATCACTAGCTATCCACATCAAATGTAAGAATGATTGTTTCGTTTTAAAATTTTAACTTATAAAATATTCATACGGTACAGTTATAAAGAGCACAAATATATCGTTTAATTTCAAAAATTAATCAGTATATTACTAACCACCAAATACAGATATATATATATATATATATATATATATTTTATAAAGTAGAGGAAAAATGAAAAACTTAGCCAATTCGCTAACAAATAAAGGTACAATAAGGTCATGACAGACGATCAAAATAATGTAAGCTATCGTTATTTTGTGGCTGTGATATCAAAGTGTTTTTAATCGATGACAATTTCCGACCATGGGTGGGGCTGGGGACAAGTGTCTCTAGCCCCACCCATAGTTTTTTTATTTTTGCGGGGGCGGGAGTTGAGCAGGAATTCTGGAAATGGTAGCAGGAATTGGCAGGAATTAAGCACTAAATATTGGCGTTGGAAAAATTTGAAAAATGAAAATAGGTGGGGTTGGGGACATGTACGTATTAATTTATGTCGATAATACTGGTATATGACTGAAATAATATTTTGATATAAATATGTTATATTTCCTTCGATTCGAAGCAAATAGAGTAAATAACCGTCGTCATCAAACCGTATAAATATCAATTATTTTTAATTTGTTTTTAGTTCCGAAGTGAGCCGAAAAAACTATTAAAATAAGAAACGTTTCTAAAAATGAAGAAAACCAGATTGTTTGGCTTTCGTTTACGATTTTAATCAATTTTTATTTTATTTATTATCATCGTAATTATATTAATAATATTAAGAGCAATTGGAAAACTACTTTATGGGCAGCTATTTGCCCGTTCTCAGTTTCATTTCTCGCTGGATACAGTTACATATAATATTTCGTACGACTTTTTTATAGTTACACTCCACAAACACGTGCACAAAGATATCATATTATTATTACTACAGTTAGGCTTTATATGCATTAATAAAGTGTCAAATATGATGCAAATATGCAAATATATGCATTATGTTAACATTATGTTGTACTATATAAAATGTGTTTTTTTTAATTACACTTTTACACCAGAGAAAATTCTAAATATTTTATAAAAAACAAAAAAATGATAATATCCACAGTTATATACTGCTATATATTGCAGTATATTTATTATTTATTATATACTTAAAAAATAGAATCTAAATAAAAAAAATTAAAATCCTTTATAAATATTGTAGATCATTTGAAGTTATTTGTTAAAATCTCTCATAAAACTATAAAAACTTTAAAAAAAATACAAATCCTTTAAAATAGCTTTTTTGAAACTTTTAAAAAACTAAACAACGTACGAACGATGACTGCGTATTAATTATTGCCACCGTACAAGGTATTATCACCGGTTGACACGGTGGCCGGGAAATTCCGAAGGCCAGTATATTAGAATTTAATTATGAATTAGATTTTTAAATATAGCGATACCCGAATACATGATTTAATTATTTATAAAATGGTAGCATACCGTTACACGAGTATATGTGATTTTTTGATGTTAATACCTATTACATTTAATCGTACACCGATCTCCGATTTTATAAGACAATGACAAAATGTATTGTAACTTAAAACGGTTAATTTATTAAAAACCCAATAAATATGCATGTCATATGCATTTATGAACAAATATACAACAACCCTCGAAATATGCAAAATATGCAACAGAAAATGTTGTGTTTCAATTCAGTGTGATATGAACCGTGGACATTTTAAATCATCATAGACGTGCATACATTTAGTACAAACATGTAAATGCATATAAATCCGGGCTCTAATTATTACTATCTCGAAGTCATAGTGTTTGAAAAATCAACGCGATACACAATTTTAAGGTGTATTCAATTTATAATATGTGCATACACAGTAGTAATATATATATAATATATATATTTAACAAGGCTTTAGTTTTTTTTTTTTTCTTCTCTTGTGGTAAGGTTATTGGTCAGTTAAAATACAATATTGTATTTTATCAACATTTTTTAGAATATTAAATATTTTAATAAATTTACATCACAGTGTACGTCGTTGAATTATCCTTTCAAGATGTATTATATTTAAAATAATATATCTTTCAATAACTTGAAATTTAACATAACTTTTAAAACCAAAAATAAGTTACTATAAGAAATTTGTAAGTCATTTTGAGAGAAATAATAATAATTATACATGTATTATTCAATATTGCTAAGATATAAATAACCACGTGTTTTTATTTATTATTATTTTTTTTTTCTTTAAACAAATAATTTAAAAATTAGGCATTTCTATGAAGAAAGTATGTAGTTATAAAAAATATTTATTTATAGTAATAAAACAATGAATTTGACTACTGTTGAACTTTTTTCTCGAACGCTCAATGAATTCGACTACTGTTGAACTTTTTTCTCGAACGCTCAAAAAATTATAAGAACAGAAATAGACGTACAGTTGCTTTAAGATTCATAACCTAATATATATGCACGGTCAAATTCACATTCATGTACACTGCTTAATATCAAATCAGTCACCAAGTAGCGATCTTCAAAATCCTAACGGGGGTAACAAAAATATAAATCCTTACTGTTCTCCGACGTGGAAAACCTGTCGATTATATTATCGACCGAGGCGGTTAAAGGTCAATGACGAGCCAATCAATTTTCTATTAAACCATTTAGTTAAGTGGTCGAAACAGCGATGTCAATATTATACTTTTCTATTTTTAAATACGTCTTCGGCGTAAAGTGTCTGTCTGCCGTATACAAACGTTTTGATTTCTATCCACAGTAGTTGGATAGGAACATATTTAAAGGTTAGTTTGGTGGAGGCGGGGAATTATCCACCAGTTTCTCTAACACTTATAGGAGAGATGAACATTCTTGTGGTTTTAAACTGAAAAAAATTATCTTTTGAAGCATTTCTTTTTTAAATTAAGTTGTTAGGAATATTACAATAGACAAACGGATTTATATGCACACCGAACCTTTTCAAATATACTTTCCGTGCCACGATGAAATGACTATTTCGTAATTTAAATTTTATTACCGTTATCCGTTTTAAAACAAACCCTCGAATATATTTTTATTGTTATAGTTATAGTAATAGCATTACTTAAATATATATAATATTAAACAGTGTTCATACTAAGAGGTGTCATTAATTATTTCAACTGGATGACCTAGAGTTGAAATAGAGATCTGATCCAAGGATAATCTAAGTTCATCCAACTGAAATGATCCTAATAGAGATCCCGGTTTTTAATTGCTCCGTATTTTATGCTGAACTCATTTGTGAAAGCATCGGGTTATTCTTGCTCTCCAGCATCAAAATCTTAAATACGGCACTAGAACTGGATATTTAAGAATGTGTTTCAAGCTCAGTACGCCACAATTTTGCTTATGAGTATTGTAATATATGCTATACATTATAACTCAAAATATGAGCTTATTGCATGAGTGATCAGTGAACAAAAGAGAAATATACCTTAAAATGTATTATAATATGTTAAAAAATATGCAAATAATTTACAAGTAAGTATTAAAAAAATAAAAGTATGTAATATAATTTTGTTGTATTGTACTATAAATATATTACAAATAAATTAAAAATAATCTCTGATTCTTTCTACAGTTGATCATTACAGATATAGATATTAAGGCATGTATTATAGTCAATATAGGCAATTTATAATATGTGAGCATTGTATTAAGAATAATAATTATTACAACGATTGTAATGATATCATGATGAAATAATAAAAACGAAAAGGTACGAAAAGGTACATTACTATTGGACTGTGCCGTTTCCGTGTCGGAGTTCGTTTAAGTTAAAAAAAATACCCTAAAAACTTTGTATGTGACAACCCACGCTTGTCCGAGTCGGAAAAATATTATCTTATCTTATTTCCGAATTTCCATTTCTTTCCTAACCTAACAAATATATACGTCAGTCTGGACATATGATCAACGTGAATGATAAACCGGGCTGTGTCCGGATGAATGTCATTCATTCGTTATTAAGATAATGGAAAAGTTCACAACTTGTTTTCTGCAATTTGAAAATATATTCTGAAAAAACTGATTGAGTTAGGAAAGGTTCCAGGTGAGTGTAAATGCCCGTTCTAGGTTGACTCGAACGTGCCGGTTTCATGACATAGATACGGTCCGGACTAACAAGTATATACGAGCGAAATTGAGACCTTTTGAAAAGTGGCAGTCGAACAATATTATAATAATAGGATAAAATATAACGATAATTTAACTTTATTAATTTATAGTGATATAAGTATACCAATCTGTATATATATATATATATATATGTATGGTCAAAAATAAAATTATATAAATATTCATTACCACTAAGTGTACATAAAATTTCAAAGAAGCATCCGGACGCTTAGTAACTATTATAACGTAAGAAAACGATTCATACTTCAAATTAATCTAAAAATAGTTCTTTACAACTAAAATTGTTTTCACTAATTACACAAAACATAAAACTCAAACTTACACCTGGGCGTACGTTAGGAATATCAAACTTCAGTATTACAATATAGTGTGAAATACTAGTTTAACTATAATTTTTACTGTAGTATTTGAAAACTAAAATTCGTCCAAATAAGTCCAAAGTAAGCCCCTCTCAACTTGACATCGCCAATGCATTGAAGCAATGTAATAATTTTTCTAACTTTTTATATTCGAAATTTGATTGAAAAAAATTATATTAACCGGAGATAGAAATTATGATTCATCGAGTTCACCATAAAATAAAATTACTTTCTTTTTCTTATGTTGTAATTTGTATCAGGTCTATGGTCACAATTGTCCTATACAAAAATATCATCTCAAGCAAATAAAACAATCCTATACGTTTACTAAAATCTTAATAATTTCGATGATAATTATTCTCACAGATGTTATGTTATTTATCTTAAAATAAACATGTATTTAAGCGCAAAAGAGAAAAATTTCCTTTTCTTAGAAAAAATGTAAACAAATTTAAAGATAATGTATAAAATTAAAAACAAGACCATTACCATTTTGATGATGAAATCACTGATAAGAATATATTTTATTTCTTATAAAAAAATAAACATGTACCATACTAGACATACTAGACCTCATTCATTACATTGTTTTTTCTTTAAATAAATTTTTGCACCTTAAGTATGTATGTGCTTGAATGGCTAGATAAATAGATAACATTTTAAAATGAGTTTCTAAATATCACGTAAAAATTCCAAGTTGCTAATTATTGAACTGTGAGGATGCTAATCATCCCCAAGTCAACCATACTACACCTATACATGTATTACTTTTGTACATCAAAGCGCGAGGCGGAAAATAAACGTAGTATTGTTCTTAACGCTTTTTTCTTTGAACATTAACTAATGAAAAATCAACATTTTATATAAATATTAAAAAAAACGTTAAGAACAATATTATGTTTATTTTCCGTCTCGTGCTTTGATGTACAAAAGGAATACATGCATAGGAGTAGATATAGTACAGTTAGATTGAGGATGTTAAACATCCTGTTAAGTTAAAAATTAGCAGTCTGGAATTTCTACGTGATGTTTAAAAACTCATGTCATATGCCATATATATATAAATATATATATATATATATATATATATATGTCGTACATAGCATAGCTCTCGGTGAAAAGTTTTCAAATCGAAAGAAAGTTTCTATTTAGGTAAAGTTTTTTTAAAAAAAAGTGTTGAATTTATAATAAACATTTTTCTGTAAATGTTGTTAATACGTATAATATCCGTCTCAGTATAATGTTGATGTTATAATGAAATGCTTAAACAATATTCTACAGTATAATATACGTTTAGAGTTCCATCTACAATAAAGAAAGAAAAACTAAATAAGACTTCTATATATATATATATATATATATATATATTACATCGTAGTTTTATCTCACTACAAACTCGTGTGATTCTAACGTTACCGGGCAATATAGAATTCTTCTTGCTCTGCTGTTCCTTGTGGATCTTTTCATTAGTATCCTTACTCCTCAATAACGTTATTTTTCTTTTGCTGTTGCACGGTTGTCTGATTAAGAACAGTTTTTCTGAAAAATTGCACCACCACCTTCATTGTGTACTTTATTCTTTGGTAGTCTCGATTTTTTATTTTTATTTTTCCGGTCCAACCACATATTTGTTTCTTTGGTGTGTTCTTATTAATGTGAATTCGTTTTGTCGGTTTTAACGCGGATAGTAATTGAAAAGTGTAGTGAGCTATATTTATTACGTTTTCGAATTAAGAGTATATTTTCTCGAGTGATATGCGTTATATCTTATAATAAATGTTCACTCATAGTAGATTATTTTGATAAAAATGTCATTTAATTTTATAGTACTTTATCAAATATCAAATAAATAGCGTAAATGATTAAATATTTGGACTATCAGTGAAAAAATTATAGTATACTAATTTTAATTAATTTCAAATATTGCAGTAAAATTAGTTTTGTATACAAAATTTAGAATACATATAAGATACAAGTGAATAAATAATGCCCGAAGTATTAATACGAGTACATTAATGTCGCTCGGATGTAAATTTTAATATGAAAATTTGATTTTGTGTTATTACTTCATAGTTTGTTATATTTTAGTAGTCAATAAAATAACAAATTATAATAATAATACAATGTAATATAAATTAACTGCTTTAATATATTACTTTCAATTTATATTGTCCGATGAACAAAGTTTTAGTAAACAATTTAAAAGTTTATTTCAAATAATATTTAGGTACAAAAAAAAATTATAAACATAATTTACTCTATGAACTTTAACCCAGTTATTGTAACTTCAATATATTATTAAATTTTAATGTAACACCACTAATTACATAGTTATCAATTTTTTACCATTTTAATTTTGAAATTGACTGTCAATTCTATCATTGATGTAATTATTTAAAAGAAGAGAATTATTAAAATTACATGATTTTCAAAGTCATAATCGATTCGAACAATAGAAACGTATTGTATCAAATTAAATGGAGAAATGGTCAAAAAGTAAAAAGTTCTCAATGTTTCTATGGTATGTTTACATGATCAAGTTCTCATGCATTTCTCGTCATTTCCGTATAAATCTTTGATAATTTATGTTATTAATATTCAATGCCACGTCACACCAAGATTTGATAGTACGAATAAAATATTAAAATAAAAATATATTTTTTACAAATAGGAATTTGAGATTTCAAACACTGTTTATTTTTAAAAAAAATATGCAGTTTTAATTTGTATAGCTAAATTCACACAATTATTTGCTTTATTTAGAGTTATTTAGAATGAGTTATGAAATAAATATTATTGAAAAATGTACTATATAGTACATATATAATTGAGTATACCTACTTAATCTACTTAAACTAAGAAAAACAAAAGTCCAAATATAGTTTAACAACCGAATTTCGAATAAAACTAGAAATCATACTTGATAAAATTGTCCATCAAATATTCAATAACCGAAATAAATATGAATTCAAACACAATGTGAAATAACAATATACTGTCCTCAAAAAGTACATTAGATCTGATCGACTTATAAAAACGGTTTAATACTGTAGATCATAAACTAATAAATAAAAAATAAAAACAATAACATTACTCGTACTTTATCTTACAACTTTTGATTTATATTACATTTTCCTTTTTGTTATACAACTATACACACGTTCAAGGACGATATCAGTTATGTCCTCCGAGGTCGCACATATGCATTACTGTTTCTTTTTTTTTTCGAAACGTGATTTGTTTATACTTTTGGCATTAATCTATTGTTACAACAAAAGGCAATCTGTACTGTACTGAGAAATATTTTATGATTTTAATAATACTGTACTATCACGCGTTTGAATAAATAACAATAGTTTCCAAATAAACAGTCTTTAATGCGACAGCGTCAAATAGTCAACGCTTGATTGTTATTATACTATCGAAACGCCGCCGCTGCCGGTTTGTTGATTATAATTAGGGATTTTTATGTGCAAAACGTATAGTTCATGTTTTGTTCACGAAATTGACAATATTCGAATACGAATGTGTGTGATATGTATAAACTATATTATTTGAACGGTATTGTTGATTTTACGAAACAGTTGAAATATACGAATAACCACGGATTCATGTGTGGATGGGAAATCGAAAATAAACATCATACAAGTATAAATACTATGTAACAGTAAATCGCAATTAATCTGCCACATAGGTACCAACAATGTATACCGGAACGAAACGATTCTTTTGCGTTCATAATAATCATAAACATCCACAATAAAACACTAAAACAATAATCATATTGTGTATTACACATACCATTCAAGAAATGTAATGTGCCCATTTCGTGTCGTTTTGTGACACGTATTTTATTCAAAATGATTGCTTATTTATTATTTTTATTTTTCATACCTAGTACAACAGAAACGAATACTTAACTGGATAGTACGCGTGAAAAAAAAAAAAATACCGTCACAGTGTGTACATATCTATCGACGTTTTTGTCTCACAAAAGCCATATCATGTCGAGTTAGTACTACAACTGCATACGGTTAGTATTGTTGAGAGACACTGCAACAGCAGCAGCGCTAGTGGAACGTCTGTATGTACACTGATTCCGATTCAAACTTTTAAAAATGTCCGTGCATCGATGCTGGAAAGAAAAAATAATTTCAAATGATAGTATTACCTGACTAATATCACGAATGATTCGGAAAAAAACCTTCGCAAAAAAAAAAAAAAATTAACAAAATATAATGCTAAATTTCCAAATTCGAATAACTGTTATTTCGTAGACTTTGTTAAGTACGAAATTCTCAAAATTATTATCTCGACGGCAGCGATGTACGAACTATAATTTTGATGTAACGGTTTTTTTTTTTTATGTCATATAAAGACTCGCTTTCGTTTATTCAACTTTATTAAGTGTTTTAAACAATAATTATTAACTTCCACGTATGTTTCCAATTATTTATAAGTTTTATATAACTATGATTTTACTTAAACAATAAAAATACATTTTATGAGAGGGAAATAATGGTTCTCAATTACATCGACACATGCACATGACATGATAATTTGTAAAAGCTGGAATAAGAAAATGTGGTAAAATAAACGTATGGCTGAGTGTTGTTTGTATGTTGTACACTACCATACAGGTACTACATAATGTTATGCAAATCAGTTTTTAAAATCGAATACAATATGCCATGCATGTACAATATAATAATGTTATACAGTGTTTGATAGTTCTGTGTACTTGGAAAGCTATAACTGTTTGTTCATTTTTGCACTCCGCTGAACAGAAATTAATTTATATAGTAAATCATTTAATATTTGCAGTGTAACTAATAATATTTGTTTTGATGTTGTGAAAATATTTCCCAATATTTATTGTTCAATAATGCATGGCCTTCAAAAATACGCGTATGTTATTCATTGCAAGACATAAAAGCTTTATATTCATTTGAAAATTATTTACACACTAACGTATATTATTAATATGATACAATTTTAATAAGAAGATAATATATTTGAACAGACTTGTTTGGTGCAATACATGTTATACTTAAATAAAATATGTTATGACATAAATCAAATTTTAATTTACTACAGTGATTTAAAATTTCTTCTCATTATATGTAAGACTAAATCATTTATTTTGTGAGTGAAAAAATGTACACCTTTAATAAATATTTACAATATCTATTTATTTATAAACATATTTTAATGTAGATTTTAGTTCATTAGAAACTGCTTGAAAGAAAAACATGTCAGACAGGTATTTGGCAACTTTCTAGAAATGTTGATGCATGAATGATGAAACTAAACCTGGATAACCTTCGTGGTTGTCACGATGAAACTTTTAAACATATGTGCTAGACACCGGTAATTTATTAACATCCGTTAAGTGTTTGAATATAGTCTCGTGCATGGTTTATTTTTGAACTACTGTAATATTCCAAAACAAGTATTTGAAATAACCATCATTTTCAATAAAATATATATTTTCCCTTTAATCACGAAGAAACTTATGCACAGCAACATGTAAATCGCAATTCATACGTTACACGCAAAGTGAATAACTTAATAAGACGTTTTACGAGTATGTCTTATAATCATCTAATCTGTAACAAACGATTTCTAGAAAAATGAGTCTAGTTTTATTATTTTCAATACTCGAAGCCGTTCAACCACATAACATAATTATAATATTTCAACAGTATACTCGTACCGAACACATAGTGATCTATGGTAAGTTATGGACAATTTTTTTAATAATATTTTTTTATCAACGAAGAAAAAATATTAAGTAAGATTATGATTTCAGAGTACAAAATCTTATCTCAAAATATTTTTTTACCCTAATTAAATAACATCAGTATAATCAAACTAATCCTGACTAATATGGAAATATACTCGTATACATTTTTTTCGATAATTTATTTCATAATTATATTTTCAAGTATAAAATGAAAAAAAAAAACAACTGCTTGGAATAATCTTTTTCTAAACCTATTTTAATTTGTTGATAGGTTTAGAAAAAGATTATTCCAAGCAGTTGTTTTTTTTTTTTTCATTTTATACTTGAAAATATAATTCTGAAATAAATAATAATAAATAAATATTTTTAATTTGTTGATTATTTATTTATTACCATTTTATTTTATCGACATGTAAAAATTAAAAACCAAACACCCAATTAAAATTCAAATGTGACCAAACACGTAAGAATGAATCAATAAACTATGATTTTTGTAGTATTATTAGAATATAAAAATATTGTATGAACTCATAAAACTTTACTGTTTGTTTAAGAATAAATTATACTCGTATTATCGTATACTTGGAGTACAAACAACTATAACTGTGCTATCTATAAATGTCTAATGATTTTATTTGGACATCAATTTTGTCAAATATCTGATGAGTAAATTAAATAATAAAACAATATTTTTTTTTTTTTTTTATTCTTAATGAATAAAAATAATAACAATTCTTAACTTAAAAGACTATAATTTATTAATGAATGTAAGTTTATGAGTACCAGCTTATTCAAAAATAGTTTCAATGTTTTATGCTATTATAAATATAACTTAATTTATAAAGCTTTAAACGCACAATAACTTGTCAACATTTATTTTATTTGGTGGAGGAAACTCCTACGTTTATTTTAATATTTTTTATTGTGTTTCGTTGAGTTCTTATAATTCTTCTTCTTTCGACTAAAAGGGTTCAACTTGGTTTTCTCTAATTAACTTTTTTTCTGTTCTGTAATAACTATTGAATATGTACCGTGGAAATATTTAAAAAAAAAAGTAATAATTTTAATTATGATCACAATATTTGTAGTCAATTTCAATGTTCTTTTTTCGTATTTATAATGATTACCATAATATTCCCAGAGTTTTATTTAAATAAATACAATATTCTGCATTTTTTTACTGTACACAATTTAGATTTATTAATTATTCGAACTATTGGATTAATAAATAAATAATAATTTAGCATATAAATTCGTTAAAGTATATTTAATGTACTTACGTTGATAATCAATCTTTTGAACATTTTGGTAAACGCAACAAGTATTCAAATAATTAGAAATTATTATATTGTAAACGTAACGAATTGGAGGATCTAATGATGTCTAAGTTGATTTGTATTATTCGAGTATTGGTGCATTCATAGACACTTAGAAAATAACTGCGCACAGTTGTAGAAATAATAAATATATATTATAAATACACACGTGGCTGTATATTAGTTATATATACAGAGAGATAAAACATAGTGTTATGTTCAACAAAACTTATAAAAGTTATCATGAGGACATTTAGTGAAAATACGTAGATTTCTAAAAAAAAAAAAACATTAAAAATAATAAATGGTTAAATAATCTTAACCTATTTTATTTTTTACATATAAACCAACATCATTATCTAATACTTCACAATTTTTTTGAAATTAAAATAGATACAATACAAATTTCAAATGCAATATCATGTGATAAAATACTAATAAATTATTTTTTAATATTATTTATTTATAATATAAGAAAAAAAAATTTAAATAAATGTATTATGAAATAGGTATCAAGTCCTCGATTCATGATCTAATAATTTGATTTTCTAACTGTGTTTATATTAATTCTACATAAATATTAGTAAATGTACAAAATATATATGTTTATTATTTAAAAAACAAAATATGATTAAATAATAATTAAAATGATATCCGATTTTTTTTTAATCTAAAACAATTTTAACCATGTTATGTCTTTGAATTGAATTATATATTTTGTTTTTTATTTTTTCTGAGAATACGTAAATAGACGAAGTAATATTTGTAAATCAATATATTTATAATAAGGTTTAAGCAGTGATCAATACGTAATTATAAGGGCAAAATAGTAATATCCGTGATGAATAATAATGATAATAATAATAATAATAATAATAATAATAATAATAATAATAATAATATAGAAACCAAAAACTTCGCTCTCGGGTGACATTCCATTTCCCGCGTGGTTGACCCAAAAAAATAAAAAATAATAATAATAATATATACATTTGAATGTAAATTATAACAATACATTATTAAGTAAAATCGGATCTTTCAAAAACTATCACGTATATTCTTCTTTTACTCTTATGGTCCTGATGGTTTTTTTTCCCCGGTCTCCACTTAGACGATCACACGCGCACACAGGTTGCGCATAAACGATTTCTTAAACGGATACGATCCCAAAACACTACGGTTTTGCCGTGATCTCCCGTCCGGAAGGAAGAATCGCACAGCATAAAGGCGAAGCCCATATATTCACTACAAGTGTTTAGTCATATCAGTAATGCATACCTATTTATATATAAATATGAATATGTGAACCAACAACGAATTATACATCTGGAAACACACACATACACAAAGTAACAGGAATACATTCAATGTAAATAAAATACGTGCACAGTTCACATGATTTATAAGGTGTATACGTTACAAGTGTCCTATAAGTCTCGCAGAATCCGTATCTCTCCCCGTAGAAAAACAATATTTCCGTTATTTCGATAGTAGAAACGTTACATTACTGAATATGAAATTTTATTGAAATAGATATATCGAAAAATGTACATAATCAGCAAATGTATAATGTATGTTTGACTTTGTTACAAAATCCTACGCCGAATGTATATTTTCTTAGGGATATGCGAATTATTAAAATGGCCATTTAATTGTCATCTTTATTAGTTTATTTATATAATTCTATATTTAGATTCGTATTCATAATATTGTTGTAATTTTTTGTTAAAAACATTTATTCATATCTTAAATAATTTATATTTAACAGGAATAATATTGCATAATGATCCAATTTTAGTTAAAATTAAAATTTTTTAGTATTTAATTAAAATAAATTAATATTACCAATTTTATTATTACATATTAAAACATGCTGTTTTAATGATGAATATCAAATAAAAAATATTTGCTTATTTAAAACCATTTTCAATAAATTGAAATTTTGGTCTAGTTTCATTAAATTCTATCATATTGGAATTTCTTTTACACGCACACACTCACACATACATACATATATATATACATTATCAATGAAAAATGAAGCATTAACAAGTAAAAAGCTATTTCGAAAATACCAATCAAATCTGATTTTTCAAGTAATATTTTTGACTTTTGAATTATCAAATTAAAACTTATAAAAATATATATTAATTTTAATATTTCGTTATAGATAATTGAAAGAAAAATGATTATTTTTTCATATTAATCGTTGCACTTACAGGATATAGTGATTATTATCATAATAGTGTTAATAATAATAATAATAATATTAAAGTAACGATATAGTATGTTATATATAAGTATATAGATTTTACTATAAAACAGTCGTCAGATTCGTCGACAACTTATTTACACGAACGGACAACGTAAGCGCCATGATAAATTAATTATATGCATGCTCGTAGGACTTGGATTTCATAACATTTGCTAATATTATTAAAGAATATTGATAAATTGATACATTGATAAATGTATATACAACTGTACATTTGCTTTACGTGACTAGGATTTCAAATCTAAAATTGTAGTCTGCATATTTTCAGAGTTTTAGTTTTATAATGCCATATTTTGCTTCAATACATCAAATAAGATTTTTATTTATTTTTTTTTTTTTATAATTTAATAATTTAAAATAAAACCATAAAAATGTGTATTGAATTAATCAGTTAATTTTATCGCTGTAAAATTATAACCCCGATTCTATACATAACACTTTGTTTCAATCGACAGTGGCGTACTACAGCACGTATACTTAATTTTTTTTTTTTCTGTACACAAATACTATTTGTCTTCATGTGATGTTCTAGGCTTGGTTTGAAACCACGTCTCCGTTGTATAAACTAAATCATAAGGAGTACCATTCTACCGTGCATAAGACGCGTCGCTTGAATGCGATATCTTCAGGTGTGTGTACTTTACCTACCAGGTACATACATGATAAACAGCCGCCATAAATATTATTCAAATGCAAATTTATATAATATCCTACATTTTTTATACCTTCGAGTTAAACAAGAAATATATTGGTTTTACCGTGTTGTGTTTATGTTTTTTTTTTAGTGTGTCTGTTTACACGATTTTGACCAGAAAGTTTGTTCCGATCTTCACCAAATAAAAATTTAAACAAAGTAAATGGGTTCTAATTAGTATTTCAAGGGGGTCTTTTATCTTCGTTTTGAAATGTAATAAAAACTTCCTCGAACCTATATATATAATTGCTCGATGAAAAATAGTTGATAATAATTAAAAAAAAAAAAAAAACAAATTCCAGCATTCAAATTTGTAAATTTTAACAAAACGAAAAAAAATCATAAAAATCCATAATACTTTTGTAGTTTAAAACTCATAGAATACTTATTTAGTCCCTGTGCTTAGGACTTGAAAATTGGTACAAAATTTCTCAAAATACTACCACTGTAACGAAATATATAAAATCGACATATGTACTGTTCATTTCATAAAATGTTTGATTTTCTCAAAGCTTAAATGCCCTTTTTATACTAAAGGAAGGTTAGAAAGATCAACCTATCTGATTTAGATTTTTGACTATATTATTATATCATCCATCTTTAGAAATTTAATATTATCTACTCCAACGTTTTTCACTCAGAACCGGTTTTTTTTTTTGGGGGGGGGGTAAGCACTATCCATTTCACAGTGATATCTCGTTCAAATTAGAATTTTAGCCCTTTTTCTATTACTGTAAATTTGTATCATAGATTAGAGTAATGATTGTAGATTCGTAAACATAGAACACGCGTTTATCACGATAAATTCCATCGTTCGTTCCCTCTACCGAGTAGATACGTTTAAAGCATGCAGGTACCTACTTTTAAAATTCTAAACATTTTAAATATTTTCACTCGACCAATCGATGTTCGAAATAATGGACACTGAATTCGATCTTTCCATATTAATTATTGAATGCTACGATAAATTTTCATTAAAAGGCGAGAAAATGTATAATACGGTCCGAAAATGAAATAAAAGCAAAATAAAACAGAAAACGTTGAAAAACTTACACATTATGCATTATATTATACTGCACTATTGTTTTTCGAAGTTGAGCGCGCCATACATTTTTATATTGGAAATTGACGTAAATGGAACTCTTCGTGTGCAATAAACACAATTTCCTAAAATCCCTCGGGGAACGCCGAGAGAAATTCTTCAATAATAAATTAATTTTAGAGTTTCTCGGTAAATCCGCTAACAATAAAAATATTACTCTGCTGCACGAGTACGCGAGAACAGATTAGACTCTGTCCGACAAATATGATATTTTCACGTGTATTCAATTTAGCCCCATAAATGGATTAAAGTAAAGCATTAAAATATAATAGAAACAGCGGGACACTATAATTATCGAATCATGGTTACCGAGAGCGTCTATAAGAATGTTCAATTAATCTCATAGTGATTACTGATTAGTCATTTTAATTACATCGAACGTGTGTGTATATGTATAGGTACAGTATTATACTATGTTACTTTACAATGGTATGACAAAAGGTAATTACTCCAAATAATAGTAAAATCATTCAATGTACATACTATTTTTCAAAAACAATATAATATGGTATTCTTCTATATTGTCATCCAAACCTGTATAGGCACATGATGATTCGTCAAAAATATTTCATTTTTTTTTGTTTTGCTTTTTTATATTAATATTATAAAACTAATAAAATTACTATAATACCGTTCAATTTTATAATTAATTTCATATCACTCTCGGAAAATGGTCACATAGATTTTTAAATAAAAAATCAAAAAATAAAAATGTATCACTCTGAAGAAATTTAAAAGACATTTTGAGACTTATATTGGGGCTGCCTTTTTTTATCTTTCATTATACGAGTTTCGTTGAAAATGTTTACAAAAGATACTCACACAATTTTTATTATTATTTTGTAAAATTAAATAATAATAAATTATACTTGTCATAACATAGTATACAACCGTGTTCTTGAAAACACATATTTTATGAATGGTATCAATAAATTATTTTATACCATTAAAATCTGGGAACAAAATATACTAGTAATTACCGTAAGACGATAACAGCACTTTTCCAAATGTCCTTTGGGTTACATAATTACCATATGATATGGTTAGTACTTTTTGTAGTGTTCCTAATATAACTCAGCTGACTACGTGACCTGAATACACGTTCAATTCACTTTTAGCTATTTTTTTTTTATTTACCATCTCAGCATACGTTGAATATTTATTAAATTATTAACACATGTGATAATAATAATAAAGTGCTCGTAACCAATGCGATCATTCTTTTCTAAGTAATCTTTAACATTCTTTTACTCTTTTTGATTATATCCAGATAATTTTAAAATCGATCGCTTTCCATCAATATCAAAAAACAAGGACATTTTCACATGGAAATCGTAATTTATTGAATGAATATGCTTTTCTTTAGTTTAATACTTAAGATTTTGTAAGAACTAAGAAAATAAAAGCATCATCGTTGAAACTCAAAGATTACCAAACTATAATACTAATTCAAATGATTTAATAATATTTTTTTGTTTTTTCAGTGTCATAGCAAATATTATTGTTAGATATATATGTACCTGTAACTGCACTATGGTAATTTACAACATTAATCAAAGCTTATTTGAATGTACAATTTTTAAAAGTCTATATTTTTCTAAAACATGCATTGAAATATCGACTATAATTAGTTAACACGCACTGTCGGTTTATATTTTACAGCCGTATTATGATACCGTGGTCGTTATGATTTTTGATTCGCCAAATGTTTTCCATAATGGCGTGGTGATTACTTATCGCGAACGTTCAAACGTTGTGCAACTCCAACGTAAAAGTTATAACATCACTTTATACACTGTTTTTATAAAAAAAATTTATTCACACTTAATGGACGTTTAAATTTTCCTCAGGGATTCCCGAAAGTCGCCGTAATTCCGCGAGTGTATACAATGTTAAAACTTGTCAACGATAACCCTACTAGGGTTGTTTTCTACCGATAATAACTATATTTATTCCATTACTTAAACTTATTTTATTTTATTTTGCATTTGTATAAAATTACATTATTCATGTTTCGATATAATTTCGTTATTTATTAGCTGAGTTCACCGAAATGCGAGTAGATTAATCGACAAGTTTATATTTTTCTGTTTTATTTTTTATAACCGTTAGTTTGTGAATAGATTATATAGATCAATGGCAAATTCATGTATAGGAATAAAACTATACCGTGGATAGCATTATTTTCTTTTTCAAACAATGCGAGGATGATATTTTGGTGGAGCTTAAAATATTATTGGAGTAATTAAACCAATCGTCGTTATTTGCTGACTTTATCCCGTTCCCGTCAATGTTGCTGTTGAAATAATACCAATATCAAAATTATTGTAATTGTCATTATTTAAACGATTACAATAACTATTAATTTTTATAAAAGGCAAATACCACTCACTAATTAACTGATCAATGTTCAGCCAAAATTACCATATGTAATGAATCATTTAGCATTTTGAGAAAACGTATACTATATGCAGTAGACGCACATGAAAGGATGTTTCAAAAATCACATTTTTATGGATCGTTAAGTTTTGTATTCTGTGCTGAATTTATAGATTTTTCACTCTTTTAACTACCTAGAGGAAATACTTGTTAATCTCATAGACTTTAGCTGTTAACCGATTGTGGTAAATTAATGTACTAGGAATAAAAATATTAAAACGTACGACGATTGTGCGCGTTTTTCAAACAAGATTTATTTTCGACAACAAAATAATTGCACTAATCTAAAATGATAAAATAGCTGTTACGTGAGGCCGGGTATCTTAACTAGTCTTCGGTACAATTATTGCTATTACTATTATTATTATCATAAGATTATACATGCACCCATAGGGTTTGGAAAGATGTTGCCGTAAAATGTCAATCCGGTATCCGACTCTTTCGGATGCGCATTTACACCTCCTGCAAGCTTCATCATGAGCTACATTGATGTTAAGTAACAAATCTCGACCGATCAAAGCGCTGGGCACTCGGACGCGTTCCGAAGCGGTCGTGTTGCAAGACGCATTCATAACTCGGACGGACGACAGGGAATAAGAAGTATGATCTACTATAGGATACAGGGTAGACGGAGCAGGTACAGGAGACCACAGGATACAAGGCCACTCCACAGGTGACCGTGCCAGTGCCGTTATGTTATTCATTAACGCCGTACGCGTACTATCGACGAACAAAAAAGACCGACCGGCCCTGGTCTACGGGTTCAATAATCATAGTTACGGGCGAGGAGTAGATGGGCGAGTGATTGGAAAGTCCCAGAAGGTACACCGATGGCCGCATTCGTGTACCCATTTCACACGGACAGATGGACAGATGTATCTGTTTAAATGCGTACACGCTATCTCGAGGGAACGGCAGAATCATGTTCCGTGGATTTATTGCCGTCCCGATCCGCGGTATTGTTATTGTTAATACGTTATCTAGCACACCATTGGCTCGACCGAGGCCACCGGTGGCGTAGGCATTAGAGCTTTGCATGGGCCGATTTTTCTAAGCTTGACCCGGTCCATATTCTGATATGAAAAACCCGGCCGGCCATAGAGCCTTCCATTGTTCTAATTTATGAAACCTAAACTCTCCAAAAGATAAAATTGTATAATGAAGCTCACCCAACCCTGACCATTTTAATAAAATTCCTAGTGCGGTCTAGTGAAAGATCGACCCAGCTATATAAGGCCCTTATAATTATACACAACAATATTTGTTAATAATTATTACTTATATAATATTCAACCTTTCAACGTTTATTATTTAGTAAATATACACATACATACCTATACACTGTATATAAAATATACGTAGGTCATAGAATAATAATTTGTAAATTTGTCGGGTGTTTGTAGTGTTTATACTTGATGGCTCGTATCGCTTGAACATATTATGTGATACGTATTAAATTAATGGATTTAAAAATAATCCAAACAATACAACCCTTTGTTCACCCTTTGTGCTTTCCATTTTTCATTTTTAGTTGTCCACAAATACAAATATTAAATTAGTTTAAAGAATACAGGCCCATGCCAGCCCGTATCCTGATATAATATGTCCGACCCATTAAAGCCTCACAATATTCTAATTTTTGAAACGCGAGTCCATATAAAATTAATTTAAAAAGCAATACTAAATCAGACCCGTAAATTTATAAGAAATATGTGGCCCTGCACAGCTAGTGTGTCGATGGGCCGGACCAGCCCGACATATGTAGACGTGGAGGCACGTTTCTCGACGTGTTTTGGGATGAAGACCCGCAGCAATCACCATGCGCTCGCGGTGGGATTCACGTAAATGCATTCCATGATCCTCCAATATGACGGCACCCGGAGAAAAAACATGCTCCATAAAAGCTTCCGCGTTCAAAAATTAAAATTCAATGGCAAATAAAAAATAAAATATATTGTAATTTTACTCGTAACCTAGATCAATATTTTGCGCCCTCCGTGAAAAACAATAAATTACTTTATAAGAAAATAATTAACTATACATTTTTGATTTCACACGTTTTTCCCGAATCATTCGTCAATTCATCAAAAAAATAAAAAAAATTAAAATAAAAATACATTTCACCAATACCGATTGGAAATCGCATTTCTTCCCCTTCGTTTGTCGAGACCGTTGATCCGATAAAAACGATTCCTGTGCAGTAATAACCAGCTAAACTGCTTTTCGATGTACATAAATTGTAAATGCGTCTTTCAAATGACTTTTAAACAACAATTGAAATTCGAATGCGATCCACTGAACATCGGTGATCATCTCATTAAGTTCTCATTGGTGAACTACATATTACAAATCATTGTCGGCTGCTGCTCGGTCGAATGAAGTTCTCTTAAGGGTTTTTTCGATTTTAAAATTTTAAAAATTTGGAAAATTAACATATATTTATTTTTTTTTTTTTTTTATCACGATAATTTAAATCCTAAAAAAATGTATTCGTTGAGGTTCTTAAGGTTAAAATGTATCGAATTTAGTCGAAAAATTAATTTTAAACCGATCTGATAATATTTATTTTATGATAATGTTGAGAGAAAAACGATGATCGAGAAGTTTACAATAAAAACAAATATGAAGCTATCTGTGTTCAATCATGATCGAATAGCTTCATGCAATAGACAATCTATCCTAATTTACGTACGTCCATAAAAAAAAAAAATCAAACGGTATTGCTAGATTCAGTAGCATTATGATTAATGGCAAACGGTCACGTATGCAAAATAAATGAATTTATTTTAATGCGATATAGCACATTTTTTTTTTCAAAAATATAAATCGTTATATCGATTAACATTCGAAAGAACATACTTATTTTAGTTTACAATAATATATTCGTCTCATCGAACACAATATTACGGTAGAAAAAATATTATTTTTTTCAAATGACAATTAAAGAAATTAAAAAATGCAAGCAGGCATTGTGCATGTATACTTACAAGCGAAAATATTTTTCATTTCAACTATAATTTACAACTTTATAAAAATGTGCGTACCTAATGAAATGACATAATACGTTTTAATTATATCCATTAAAACTGGATAAGAAAGGACCACATGTATCGCATCATAATTATGTTAATAAATGTATAACATATTTTCAATACACACCTTCATATATACATAAATATTCGTACACATAGAGTTCATTCCGTATAAACATTATGTGATATGGCTTGAGGTTTTTTTTTTTTTTTTTTTCATGCGTAAATATTGTTTGTTATATAATTGACATCACGACGGTGTTTAAACTGCTGTAAATAATGGATGACCAAAATGTTATACCAGTTCGACTAGTGGCATCGTGCCATTATAAATTATAATCATCACATATGCATAAATTATAGTAATAAATATCTACAAAATACTTTTCAACAATTATATAGTGTATATAAGTAAAATCATTATTTATATTGATGAAAATAAAATAACGAATCAAAAGAAATAATATGCCTACGATTAGATAAAAATTAGAATATTTTATCATATATTTTTTTTACATTTTTCCACCCATTAAAAGAAATATTGAAGACGTACATAATTCAAAAATACAATTAGTTTATTTTTCAGAATTTTTTTTTTTTCATTTTTTTAAAATTTAAAAAAAATATATATATTTACAATAGGTTTACATAAAAATAATAAGTAATAATGATGATTTTGTAATTAAATAACACGAAACATATGATATATGATAAGAAGACTGTCTATCAACAGAATCTAAAGAAAAATAATTTTTTATAAATTAATCGTGATGTTCAGGTATAACTTGTGTATACATAGATATATATATACAGTGTGATCATGATAAGTGGAAACACTAAATAACTATGTGCAGGCTTCATATATTTAATTTCTGATTTTTTGGCTAACTAATAAACATTATTATACACATTTTCAAATAATTAGATTATTTTTGTGACAGTTAATGTTGCGCATGCGCACAATAACTTTTTTAAATGACATGACATATTTTTGACCACAAACATTTTTTTTTTGTATTTTTAATGAATTTTAGTAGTTAAATTTCTTTTTTAAGTTGAAAAATTGCCGATTTATAGCAATTTGAATTTATGTTATTTGCACGGGTATAAAAATTCAACCACTAAAATTCAGTAAAAAATACATAAAAAATAATTATTTGTAGACAAAAATAGTCCATAAAAAAAGTTATTATGGACATACGCAAAATTAACTGTCACAAAAATAGTCTAGTTATTTGAAAATGTGTATAATAATTTTTATTAGTTAGTCAAAAAATCAAAGTTGAAATCTATGAAGCCTGCACATAGTTATTGAGTGTTTCCACTTATCGTGATCAAACTATATATATTTATAAGTTTAACAGTTGAACTAAAGCACTCCACTGATCGATTAATAATGAAATGTTTCTCTATTGCTATTAACCGCAAAAATTCAATCCGTCGATTATATTATTATTGCGTGAAAATAAATGTCTTATGGTTAGATGAATTGCAAAATATGCACGAGTTACATTAACTATAACGTTCGTACATCTATAGATCATGATGAATAAACTAATTGATAATTTTTAAAATTGTTAAATAGATAATAAACAAAGACATGCACAGTGATATTTGATATTTTATTACTGGTGTGTACGCAATCGTCTCGACATGTATTTCATCTTCGTGTAAAATTATTATTCGATATAACGTTACGACAATACGGTAAACCGAAAATACGGACGCACGAGACACGTTTCGATCAGTCGAACAGGCGCAGAAATACGTCTGGACGACGAGGTATTTGTATTCAATGGAAGAGGTATATCATTCACACCTCGGATTATGTCGATAATACATTACCATTGATTTTAGAGTATTATACAGATACGCAATCAGCCGTACAGCTATAGATGGACGTAACTGCATTCGTTTGTATTCGACTTGATTAAAACAGATTTTCAACAACAGAAACAACAAAGATACACATGTTTTTTTATTTTATTTACTTTTTTATTAAAATAATATATACAATCTATTCTTCGAGGTGTAATATGTCAATTAGATAAATTAGGTACATGCAAAGGATAAAAATACTATTGTAATTATGATATAACATATGAGGAGATACGTTCATACTGTGATGAAACCCAACGTTAGTTATTTATTTAATAATTATTTTTTTTTCTTTCTTTATTTGTATTAACTATTAATAATTAATAAACCGTTAATCGTCAAATAGATCTCGATGCAATTTTCTTTTTAGCCGACGAGTGAGATTTTTAGAAAGGGATGTAGTAGATAGTTGATGAAATTTCAGCGGTAAAAGAGTTTTTTCCTTTCGTTGAAAACCCGTTCTTACCAAGTTGAGTGCAAGCGATTTCAATGACGTTTAGTGTTCACGTAAGCGTTACCATTTTTATCAATAAAATGGCGTATCATCTGTATTATTCTAAAATCGACGACAATAACTGTACACAAGGTAATATTCCGACATTAATTATCCGCGCTATCACCCCGTTTTCTGCAACAATCGAATATTCGGACAACAATCGTAATCGGTTGGTCGTTGTCCCCGCGTGTCGTCTACGCGCATACAATCGACGATTGTTCTAATTTTGAAGTTCGTCGCGTTTCAGTATTCCAATACAGTTATTTTTCACACATAAAATTATGCAAAAATGAACACATATCATGAACACATATGCACTAGACGTTCACGACGCGTGTCTCTGTTCGAACACAGAAACTCGTAACGTTATATTATAATGCAATATAGTTTATAACTAATCGTTTCGCATTTGTAACATGATTTTGATTGACTCACTGCTTGGTTCATACTCAAATCATACCCGTTCTTGTTTACATTACTCACTAATTAAGATCACATTAACTTGAGTCATAGAAAAACCGTTTATTTTCGTGTCAGACAATTTTTATATCATTTTGTTTATGTAGTAAAAAATAATTTGATTTTTATCGGTAACGTGTATCTAAATAATTACCTAATTAAATTTACTTAATTTCATCACCAGACAATTATAAACTATAATTAGGAGTTTTACTAAACACAAGCAAATGTAATAAATATTTTTTCTTGTCGAATGATTTCGTTTTGAATATTTGATCAATCGCACACGATGTTATAAATCAAATTAGCACAATAGAATAAGTGAGTAGTTGTACTTATTGTACGGGTTGTATTTTATTAGAAATATCAAAATATATAGTAATAATAATATAAATAATATCAAAATAATATATCAAATAATAATAATATTAAAAAAAAATACTATACAAATTCGATCACCGACTGTCACTTTACCAGTATTTAACTATAGCTACTATAGCTACGTAAATCGCGTGTTCAGGAATGGTCGTAGTTCTACCGTTGCCGATTTATTGAGTTGTTTATTGCTAATATTATTTCGGTATACAAATAGGTTACTTATCAAATAAACCCATTAACAATTTAAATTTTGTCTCATTTCAAAAATGTATTATTTTACAGTTTTTCTGCAATACGTAACAATATAAACATATCGCTATTAGTCATTAATTACTCCAATTATGTATCAATTAAATTTAATTAATATACAATCAACAGTTATTAGACACTAACAGTTTATCTACTCAATATTTTGGTCATAAGTGAATGTAATGTCTATAAATTATAAAAAAATTACAAAATGTTAATATTACCTTCTAATGCGTGGGTCTTATAAATATAATATTATCTAATGATAAGTTATTAATTTAATAATTGCTATTTAATTTTCTATATTCAATAATAAGGATTAATAAAATCTACTTTAAGATATAAAAGTCTCAATACAACAATATATCATTTTTATGTTTAAAATGATATTGTATTATAATATAAATTAGTATTCATTCGAGCGAGCAATTCTTCACAATTGCTTTTTTGACAATCAAATTAATATTCTCAATTGTAGTTTTATAGTTGTTCATTTTTTCCCCTATTATATCATCGAATTAATCAAATAATAAAAATAAAAATTGACTTTTGTTAAGTTATATTAGATGATCATAATAGATAAAATTATTTAATAAATAATTAAATTGTTTTAATTAAATTTAAATCATAATAAAACAGCCAATACAATAGAAGTATTTTAATTTTCTTTTATTTATATACCATTAGTTTTATAATAGTATTAAGTAATCGATACGGTATTGAATAATAAAAATGTTAATTATATATATATATATATATAGTACCATATACTCAAGAAATATTTTTATAAATTAAATTTTAATATTTCTAAAGGTTATTTTGATATAATTTTAGTTTTAAAAAATTATTATTCACATCAAATCTTTACGAGTACTAAGTAAAAATATTTTAAATTCATAATATATTTAAAGCATTCATAAAGAAAATTAATATAATGAATATGATGTAGTTTTTTTTTTGATTTTTAGTATTTTATTTTTTTTTGTTTCAATTATAAAATTATAATTATAATTACATACGTAATATGTTTATTTAATTAGTGTAGTCATTCAGCAAATTTCGCACGTTAACATGATACCAAGAGCTAAAGTTGGTAACTCACTAGGTAAGCGTTTTAGGAACGTAACGTTTAAGCCCCGAAAAATAAAACCGTATAGTTTGTATACAGGCAAGGGCGGATAAAGAGGGGGTTTAGAAGGTAATCTAACCCATCAAAAATATTTGTTGACAAAATTGGCCTCTTGAAAACTTCTTGTATTTTTTAAGTGTTCTGACTATAGGTTGAAGCTAATGCCACAGTTGACACGTCCCCCTCCTAATAACGCCACTGGCTAAATTGTATAGTATGGTAAAATATCTCTATGCCGGACCCCATGTAAGACGGAATCTTTCATAAAATAAAATGAATGTAATAAAAATTACGAATAAGCTTAAAAACACAAACCACACGATCATATTGTGTCCTTTGTTTTTTTTTTTTATATTTTAAGATATACATTGACAATCCAGTTTTAGCTCTAATAAGTGGCCTCTTGAAATTGCCTGACCGGGTTCTTTAACTGTAAATCAGCCCCTGCGTACAGACGTATACACTATCGTAGAACCGTACACGTTCGCCAGCGGTAGTAGCTGCGATTTTAAAACGCAAAGCGTGTAACCAGCTTTAACTCTTGGTATCATGTTAACGTACAAAATCTACTGGATGACTATACTAATGAAATACACATATAATTATAATTATTATTTTATAATTGAAACAAAACAAATTTAATTAAAATTATACAACCATTATGAAATATTTATAATACCTTTGTACCCACCACACGTACAATTTATAAACCAACTAAAAATGAATGTTTTACCATAATATTAGGCCATTAAAACATTTTGAGTGACATTATTTTTCACATTAAACAAAATTAGTGTTATTATTCTATTACAATGCAATACGGAAAAGAAATAATTTTTAACAACACAGTTATGTATAAATTATTATACACTAAAATGTTTTTCTAACTATGTATTCTTCAACATATTCCACCGAAATATTTTTTAAACTTATTCCGAGTATACAGTTACTGTATAAATAACTAACTAACTGTTAGTCCAAGTTTTAATTCCGCCCAATCAAAAAAGTAAAACTTATCAATGCACACAAAAACCTGATTAAAGACACATTAATTGTTTTGATTAAAATCTTGTTATATAATTATCATAAAATTGAACAATAAAAACATAGGAAGTAAGAGTTTCGACGTTTAATTGATAACAAATGATCTAAATCAAATGATAGTAAATATGGTTCGAGCAATATTTAATGGTTTGACTGAGCACAGAAATACAAACGTGTTCTAAGTTTACTTCTTAATTAGATTAGGATTTTATTATCTACATATTTTTTAGCGAAAATTAAAAAGAACTCTCTAGAAGTATAATGATAAGAAGTTTTTGGGATTAGATATTAAATACAGCTCAAGTATATAACGCAAGAATTTCTGAAATCTAAAACAATCCATGAACCAGTCCAAATTAATTTTGAATACTGTTTTGTTTTTTGCCATACGTATATAGGAATAAAACAATATTTCATTGGTGCAATCCTCCTTCTTTAAATTATAATATTATCAAAATATAGTGTATGAAAGTACTATAAAACTGAAGAAAACATCAAACACTAAGCTTTATTTGATTTAAATTGCACATTTGATACATGTCAGCTGGTTTTAGTTTGTAAACAATAGTACATGCAATATCTTCAAGAGCATTATAGGAATTTCAACAACATTTCAACTTGTTGCAAAACAATAAGCTTCATATCATAACTTTGTTTCGGTGTATATATATATAATTCCAAATTCAGATAAAAACAAATGGTTTGTGCATATAATATTAATATTTATTATTTCAAAGACGATATAGTTTAAATTTAATTTAATTGATAAGTACTTGAAAGATGAAACAATCAGATAGTGTTTAATAATTAATTGGTTTAAAAACAAAATAATACATAACAAAAGTAGTATAATTTAGATATTCTGATGAATGAAAGTTTCCATTATAGTTTTAACTAAAAAACATTTTTTTATTTTGAATACGAATTATGAATATTTGTAAATATATTTTTAAAAAAATATGTCTTGAAAACAAATAATTACTTACTCTGTAGTTAATATAAAAATGAAAATATTATTTACTTGTGATAACGGATTTTGAAAAACGAAATAATAACTATAAACGTGACTTTTACTTGTTTTTTTCTTTTTATCAAATATTAGTTTACAAGGGATTTTTATTTCCAGTTTTGCATTTTATTTCTTTTCTACCAGCCAACAGCTGAAGTATCACTTAAACATCATCGAATATTATATTTATGACTTCATATTTTAAATTGAAACCAACATTACTTGCATATCTGAAAACTATAAGTGATTCCAAAAATTTATTTCGATATTTTACGCCACGATTGCAAATTAAAATTAATTTTTGTATATATTTTTAAAGAGAATATTTCAAGCATAAAAGCAAATAAAGATTGAACAAATAAACAACTATTTAATAATTAAATTAAATAATACATTTTGCTGATATTAAATCATTTTCTGTTTCCAACCGAAATTAATCAACATCGTTTTACGCATATTTTTATTGAATATTTATTATTTTACATGTCGATGAAGATTCGGAAGATTTTTTTACAATAATCTTTCGACTAGGGAATAAATGTTGCATTCAAAGTTTAATATTGTTTATAACCAGTTAGTTTTTAATATGTTACGTAAGAATTATAATAAAATAATAGTAAAAATGAATTCATGTTCAATCGTAAAAATTACACGACAAACCACAGATAATGGGTAACTTTAATTCTTTAGGAAATCAAATTAAATAATTAAATTCAGAATGAGTGTAATTGTACTATAATTAAATTTTCGGAATTGACTTTTGAATTCTAAATGCTCTAACAGCAGATACAATAATGGCACTTACTGAATGTTATTCGAACGATGATCAACTCAGTATTCGTCTGATATGATAAACGAATAAAGTGCATCACGAACGAAATATTATAATTTCCATTTAAACACTATAAATATTTGTTTTTAAATTACCTTTCTACTAAACGAGCACTGATACTAATATCCTCTGATACCGAAATCAGTTCGACAACGATTGTATTAATTGTGCATTCTACAGTATTCCACGTTCGCAGTTTGACGTAGGCGCATATTATGATTGTGTCGTGATGAAAACTTCTATTGGAGCTTTGCGACTGTTTCGTTTTATATATCTATCCGTAAGCTCGTCTGTTATTATATGTTAGTATGTAATTTCCCATGCGTAGTCCGCCCGTCGGTAACGATTATTCCGATGTTACGGGCCACCAAAAGCGTTGCTGATTGGGCAAAAATAATATTTGTCAACTTTTTATTTTATTTATTTTTTTTATTTTACCTTCACTACAATACATCTGGAGACATATATTGTATTCAATAATATATCGTATTTTTGGCATTCAATCAATTAAACGCGTCGGTCACTACTATATTGTTTTTCGGTGCGTGCGCGTATTGTATATTTGTCTCGGTAGCCCACGGCGATTACTATCACTGCATATGGTATACTTTGGATATGCAAATTTATCGTTCAAACGCAGAACATTTTATCAAGCAAAGTAACATCAACTACGTATTGCTTGTACGCTATTCGAAACTCGAAAACACTGAAGAGACGCCGAGAACTTATAGTACACGCTAGTCGATTGTCGAAACTTTTTAACATGTTTTACTGCACTGATACTTTATGGCACGAACTATGTAATGACATACTTAACCGATTTTTTTCCCGTAATTTTTAAATACTTATAAATATTGATGAGTTATTTATTTTTGTGTGCTTATTCTGCCATGATTACTGTGGTATAACGTGTTTTGGTAAGTAGTAGGTCCCTAACAATTAAATAATATTCAATATGACTATTTAAATCAATGAAATAATCAAATAATAATTATTTCATTTTTAGTATTTCGTTTTCGACTTTTTAATTACAGTTCGAGAGCATAAAAAAAGTATACTATTATTTATCAGAAATTCCAATACAATTTCTTCACTAGTAATTAATCCAAATAATACAAGGCTGAAACTGTTTATTAAACAAATAAAAATAATTGGTTTAAAAATAATCGTATGAAATAAAATGAAAATGGTATAAAATTAATTTAATAGTTGAACCATAATTAATTAAATTATATTTTAAATGTAATTCAATTTAAAAATATACTTATCGGAACATGTTTTTTATAAAATATTTAATTTATATTTATGTTACTTAGGAATTGATATATTTTTGTTTTTGATATTTATAAGAATAATATATATTATGTATTATGTATTATGTATGTAATATGTATACTTCAGAACATGATTTTTGGTAATAATAAATACTTAATCTTTTGCGTAATTACTTTGAAATGATCAATAACTGAGAAATATTTGAAAACAACATAATATTTTTAATGTCTTAGTATACTATAAATTGTAAATAAGATAACAAAATTATGGAGTTTTTATTATAGCTTATGCGACTGGGTTTTCATGTTTTTTTTTATTATTCTTTGCATGTTGAGTATAGTGCGAAGTCTTATGAACTTTTGAAACTTAAATACTAAACCACAAAATTATTTTTGAAATTTATGTAATTGCAGCATAAAAAGGCAACTATTCCATCATAATCTACACAGATATACTCTATAGGAGTAACTATTTTTTAATTTGCAGCGGCTAAATTCCTGAACCAATATTGGTTAGATATTCAGTTATTCATTTTAGTGTTATTGAGAAATCACTGTGAAAAAATAGCACAATCTAGTTAAAATTTCTCTATTTTTTCTAAGTATTCATTGACGAAATGTACTTTAAAATGTCTTAAAAATGTAAAAACGTTGTCATAACGTATTGTACAACGATTTAAGTTATAAATATGCAGTGTGCGCAAGTATGTGCATGTTTAAAGTAAACCATTGTTCTTTCTAATTTGTTTACGAATGTAATGTCAATACATATACTAATTAAGTATGTTTTACAACCTAAATATCTGATTGTAAAAGTATGGATTCTATTTTTACTATAAGTAACTAAATATACACAAGCTTTAATTTTTTTTTTTTTTTAAGAAAACGGAATAATATTAAAAATTATATTTTGTTTTTTTTTTTTTTAAACACACAGAAGACATTTCCGACTACACTAATTTATTATAAATACAAATATGTTTATACACCTTAATAAAGATGTATAATATTTTATTATTAATTTTATTTGTTATTCAAGTATATGATCTGAATTAGTCGAATATACGAAAAGAGGCGTGTAATATTTATGTTTTAGCAAAATTATTTATACCTTATATTAAGATTAAAATTGATACCACATAAATTTAGGAAAATATAAAAAAAAAACTTTAAATTATAGTAACAATTGGAATAAAAATAATCGATCATATATAGGTACGAGTACAATTACTGTTTTCTGACGGTAAATATTTGTCGTTTATATAACACATACGAATCAACGAACGATGTGAATCGTAAAACCTATTCGTGAAAGTTAAACCACATGTTAACACTGAACAAACAGTGCTACGATAACAAGATGAAAAGGTATAATATGTTATTATGATAATATAAAAGCGATAACAAATAAATGAAACAACTAAAATTAAAATTAATTAATGGTATGTAACTTAACAAAACCAATAAAACACATTAATTCTGTGATAATAATTTTACGAGTTTAATGACTCTACACACTATTTGTTAATTCATTCATCCGATTCGTCATAAACACATGAAAATCAAAAATTTGTTTAAAATAAAAAAAATAAAAAGAAACTGTCATTAGGTCATACGTTGATATGAACAATTTATGTTAAATCCTATGACAGAAAAAAGTATTACATTAAAATATGGACGCACTATTTCAAAGTAAAAATAAATCAAATTGACGTAATGCTAGATTTATAAAATTTGGTTTAATGAATTTGCTGAAATCGTTAAACTGTAGTCAGATAAATTGATTTTTAGGAAATCAGTTCATTTATCTCTCAGAGAAATATTCAAAATATTATCTGAAATAGCCACAACAATAATAATCGTAATAATAAAGAATCAATACTTTATAATTGTTAGAATAGTGAACTGAACTTACAAAATAATTATGTTCATAGGAAGAATTTACACACTTCTGTTTGATTGTGTACCGACGTTAAATGTAATAGGAATTTAATCAAAAGTTACGTGAATATACTACACATTAATATGTTGACATCGAGTATATGCTGTATACGTAGGTGTAATTTATGTTCTTCTGTTACGCGTGTACCAAATGGGAGCGCCTAGGGAAATTGGAAAAGCTTGAAGGGGCAACATATCAACTAGACTAGTTTTGTATTTAATTTTCAACAGTACAGTTGGGTTCGAACTGGGACGAAGTATACATAACAAACGACTTCGTATAAAACTGTAAAAACGAACTTAAAATTTATAAATAAATAAATATATTATAAGTATCTGTGAATGAGCATAAGCGGATAAAACAGTTAACAAACATAGCTGTGATACGACTATACAATGTAAAAGTCTAGCAGTTGAACATCAAAAAAAAGACAGTGCTGATGTCTACTTTAAAACGTTCGATATAGAATAAGCCAATTATATATAATTACATGAAAAATAATATTACGTACAATTCGGTAAGATAATTTATAAAAGATTTGACTACAAAACCGTATGAAATAAAGCTATATAAATTTAATTGAATACCAGTAAGCTAGTCATATACATTATCGACATCAGTTTCATCGAAAAAAATTAGAAAATCATATATTATATACTATCTGTAAATATAAATATACCATATTTTTGTTAGAACTGCTCATATCATATATATATATATACGAGTATATCACTTCAAGACTATTCCACCAATAGAACATTTTATCCAGTTGATAAGTTATTTTTTAAATTTCTCCATAGATCACTATCAAAAAATTACATTAACAATGATGGAAAATCAATGACATTTATGTTAAACCACTTAAAGAAAAAATTAATATTGATCGTTATGTTCTGATTAAAAAAAAACCTAATTTGCCTATGACTTTCAAAAATCCTGTATTTCTATGATATCAAAATAAGAAACAATTATATTCTGATTTTATTTTATAGTGTTTAAAATATCCATTTACTAATTTTGAAACTTTTTTCTAAATATCTGAGTGATAAATAACGTATTTAAAAAAATAATGTATTAAACGTTTTTCCATGTAAGACGTTCAAACTTAAATAATGTAAAATTGATAATTATCATTATTTCAAGCTGTAACTAACGTTTTATTTTTTTTAAAATACAAAAGCTTAATAAAATATTATAATTTATTCAAAAAAATATCTCAATAATATTTGATTATATTATTTTATTATCAATTGATATTTAATTGTTGCGTGATATATATATACCAAAATATGTAATACGTTAAATGTAATTATACTTAAGTACCTATAGAGTAAATAACTGTAACTGGAATATCTAATACTCAAACATTTATTACAATTTTTGTTTTTCAGAGGAACATTGTACATTTTATTTATAAATAAAGTAGTATAATTTAAGACTTGATAGTATAAGGTATATCATTTTATTGAAGAAAATCAAATAAGCTTATATCATTGGTATCAGTAACTAAATTACATAACGATGCAAGTTTTAAAAACGTTGATCAGTCTTATGTCGATTTTTTTCTATTTTAAACACAACATTTATCCTTTGACTTAATTCTAAGAATAACACTATATGCTCATATAATACTATGCATCTCAGATGCCACGTTCATTTTATAACAACCAATACAAAATTCGAATTATGCGTTACACTTTATTTGTACAATTAAAGTGCATAAGATGTGAATTGACACAATACAAATGCTTTATCCGTACATCCGACTAGTTATAATTTGAAGTTTTTACTTTGATACTATATATATAAATACTAATTTTTTACTGATCTCAAATAAACGAAATTAAAACTTATTCCGTTTTGTCGTGTGTAAAAACATCATATATTACGAGCAAACACTTTCACATACAATTTTGTATAAAAAATAAAAATTAAATAATTAACTTTTTTCCTTAAGATTTACCGTTAAACATTTATATTTAAAGAGACTTAAAATATGAAATACAATTTACTTATCACACAAAGAGATAACTTTGTGATATTTTAGTGAGTAATTATTAATATTAAATAAATATTAAGGCATTAGGTGGTTTAGCAATTCTTGTAAAATATTAAATAGGAAATTTGGTTTTATTATTCTAATACATGGTTTTAAAAAACTAGATAAATTCAGATTCGTATTAGTTCATACGATGATAAAAAACGTACATCTGTTTAATAGCAACTAGTTCAGATTTTGTGGTAATAATATTAATTTATTCTATTTTCAGTAACGTGTTGAAGCAATTGTTACTATTTATAATAAATAATGTAATCGAAGTGTGTCAAATGAATTATATTTAATTGAAGACTCGTTTTAATGCAACAAAAAACCAATTATTAAAAATACGGCAGTGATTTGAACTAATAAATTGAATAGAAAAAATTAGAACATTGAAAATATTATTACGTCAACCAAACATCCGACGAGCAGTTGTTGCATAGAGGATTTTATCGCGGTAATAAACATTGATAAAAAATTCATATTCAATCGTATACAGATATGAAGGATAACTGCATAAGCTTTTAAATGTGTAAATAATTTAGATACAATATGATTAAAATATATTCGTTGCGCACATACGAGTATGTTTTTGTTTTGTTTTTTTTTACAGAAATTTAATTTTATGCGGAAGAAATACGTATAAAACCCTGCATAAAAACCTACAGAAAAAAATCATTTATTTTTTGTCTGCTCAAAACGATCAAACCTAGACAGGTCATTAGAAGCTAATAAATCCACCGAAATCTCGCGCGTATAAATATTGCACATTTTCATTAGGCTGCTGTGCGTGTGGGTGCGATAAATATTTGCAGGTTTTACAATATTAAACATTATACAGCACACGGCTTAGCGCGATTTCGGTTAAATTCGATGTGATAACTCCTCCGGGGGTTAAACATGTAAACAACAACAAAATAAAATCCACCGACATTAATGGTCGTCGCGTTGGTTTTCGCTTCGGACGAGATTAGTGACGAACCCGTGACGACGATCGTCACGTCATCGTAGACGTCGGTCAGTCATCGGCGCGCGGAAGTGTTCGGTCTCAACGTACGTTCATACCTGTACGATCAGCGGTTGTCGACCACTACGTGCGTGGGCGGGTGACCCGCGGTACTTTTTGCCGTAGATTTTGCACGCGACCTATTTGAAAATATTGTTCGACGCACGTGATCGTTTCGCTCGGAATATAACGAACCGCAACGACCGTTTATTTATTTTCAACGTACCGACCGTGACACCCCGGCGGCTAGTACCGTGCACGACGACGGCCGACACCGCGAGTCAGTGAGATGCACGCTGATTGATTTCCGTGAATCGGATCCGATCGGTTTTCCGTGGACGCCGGCGACCGACGCGACGTGTTCGCGATCGACGAAGAAACGCTTCGCGACGAACCATCGTTCCCGTAGATCCTACTTGTTCCGCGGCTGTTTTACTCGTCACGTCGACGCCGTGCGATTTGCCGTCGACAAGACCGGAGATGTTCGCGACCCGAAACCGTGTCGCGGCGGCATATGATAATTCGAGATCGCGGGACCCGCCGCCGACCGGGCTCGACGTGTCGGTTACGAAAGCCCGGGGGGAGAGGGGGGGAGAAGGAGGATATGGGGCAGGGGCGGTCTTACCTGATGACGGTTGTCACGACGCGTCCCCGGGGTGCTGACGTGTCGGAGAGACGCGCCCGTCGCTAAAGCCGACGGATCTGACGGACGGACACGCGTCTACGATGACGTAACCGTTATGGCACCCGACGACGACGGGACGGCGACGACACACCACCGCATCCGCAACAGCGTACTTCTCTCGGTCGCTCGTGTCTCCGTGCCCGATACGACTGTTCGACCGCGAACTGTTATCACGACGGTGTATTACCGTTGCGCAACCGCGATCGACCGTTAGGACCGGAACGACCGGCGAACGGACGTACGGTGGTCCCGGAAACGACGGGAGAAGAAAAAAAATAACGAGTGAAAAATATCGGAAAAATAATAATAAACGGACGACGCGCGAAACACGCGAAAACGGACGGCGACGGCGACGACGACGACGGCAGACGGAAAACCGCACGCGGCGCCCGACGGTAGAACGAACTGAACTCGTCTACGGGCCGCCCGCACGCATACGATACCGAATTTATGAGCGCCGCCAACGCGCAACTCGTCCTTGCCGGGAATCACACACGTGCGCGCCGCCGCCGCCGCCGCGGAAAGTTCGCGCGCGACGCGACAAACGTTTACTAACAAATTTTCTAACACTAGAACGCTTAGCGCACTAGAGTTTTGTTCTCTCGACGTAAACGCGGATCACGAAAAGTCCAATATTATTCCCCGGATAATCGCTGTTGGATTAAAAATCCGGATTTAAGTTTTGATAACTACACGTACTTTGTTATGAATGGATTTTTTTTAATTTTTTTTATTAGAATTCCACAACGTGCACGGTTTTTTCAGAGTAGCGATACACGAACAGGATGCGGTTTATGTGTTCGATTTACGGAGCAGTATCCTCGAGGATAGAGGATAGAGGATATCGAGTGCACTTTATCGAGCGTCGCGGTCGTATTATTGTAAACAGTGACCACGGAAAGCCCATTTAGTCGTTTTTGAACAAACATTTAAAAACACTACCGTAAGGTAACGCAGCAAGTTAAAGCATATGGCTCTTATGTTGTTAAGCTCTTAGGTGGATATTTATGTGCATAATTATTTTGATGGTAGAATATTTTCATATCATAATAAGAAATAATCTGCTTCGTTTTAGAAATTGTTTTTTTTTCCAATATTGAATACATTTTTACACGATATTCACCTAAAGTATAATTTTAAAAAGCTACACTTTTCTTTGTAACAAGTTGTCCTATTCGCACTTCTCAATTTCTGGTTGAAAGCCAAAGCGGAAGAGTCATAGCAGACAATTGCTATTTTTATTACATATACGTATAAATATAGTTATATATATATTTATATATATATATATATATATATATATATATATAGTATATTATTTTATAAATTATAATAACGATTAGTTTATTGCCTCTTATGGTAAACTAAAGTATAAGTGAAAGAATACCTATACTTAACACCTATATAGTGTATAGTATACACAGTATCAAGCTTAATCGTTTGTACGTGGTGAACAATTATTTTGTATGAATTCTTTTATTTTTTTTAGCATTATTTATTTTTCATTTTACTGTATGCATATTACTAGGGTTCGGATGTTTATGAAATTGTATATGTTTTTCTATTGATCCAATTTAATTAGGACCTGGATACAAATTTGATTCATGTTTTCTGAATCAGATATTACTATTTTTACTTTACATATTTCTGTATATTTAATAATTTCACATTTTAAATTTATATTTTCGAGATTTACAGAATAAATTATAGAATATTTCAGTAAATTTTTGAACATTCTTATGAACAATTTAAATTAACGGATAGACAAATGTTAAATTATCGACCCGAATAGTGTTTGTTCCAAATATTTTTAGATACAAGTTTGATAAAATTAAAATCTATTGTATCAAAGTGTAACGATCGTATTGTAAATTAATATATATATATATGTATATCTAATATTAAAAAAATAAAAATTAACCACTTAAAATGATTATATGTATATACTTATAAATTATAATACAATTTTAATTTTTAATGCTAAAAGTAAAATTAAAAATTAAAATTGTATTATAATTTATGCTAAAATAAATTTAATTTGCATATTTTGGCTTTATTTGTTTTGGCATTTATAATTTTCTCTACGATCGATAACAAATAGTTCTATCTAATTTGTCACACAAACGTGTCATAACTGGTTTATCATTTAGTTTATATACCTAGTATGTTAACTTTATTTATTATTATACTCCTAGAAGTGTATAATAATTTATAACATAATTTAAATTAGAATTTTTAAATATGCCACAAAATAATAAAAATAATTGTAAATATTAGCTGAAACAAAATAGTTTTTGTAAACATAAAAATCAATACAGCTGTACTATGAATTATGTATAAACATATAAATCAATTCCTTAGAATTTAATTTGGCCGAGTAACTGTGACTAAACATATGAGCATATGGTGCAAATTACATTATGAGAAAATACGACGTAACTTACAACACATATGTAACATTTACTACCTGTAGGTGACGAATACATGCGTTATTGGTGGCGCAAATTACCAACATTTTTTTTTTTTTTTTTATATAGCTATAATGCATATTTTATGTTTTTTTGTGCGTATTTTGAATGCGTATTTGGCTTTTATTTTACTACATAAATGCATGCGTATTACAATAATTTTAAGTGCATAAACATCCAAAATCTACATATCACAATAAATGTAGATTTTTTGATATTGAAAATTCGTGTAAATTTTAATTAATTTAATTTTCTACAAATAAACGATTAATGTAAGGAAATACAGCTTATCTAAACGTGTTACATTAAATGTAATCCAATAAAATGCATTATAGTGTTTCTTATAGTTTATTATGGTATTTTTTATAGTTGTTTTTGGTCCGTACTATGTATTGTACGAAACGTTAGGTTCTCCATTCTCCATTCGTTTTCAGAATTCGTTTTTTCGAGTTTATGTAATTTTAAACTAAATATCGATGACATAATATCGTTCGATTCTGGAGTCCCGACATTATTTCATTCGTATGCACTCTGCTCATTGCACACGTAATCGGATTTTGCCCGCGAAGAAATCCCCAAGGGTCGTAGTTATTTTTTTCTCTATCTAGAACATGAGGCACGTAAAAATCGACTCAAACTCGTTTAGTTCTTGTTTATATTCACTTATACGCCAATGTGTGCATGTATAGCTATTATTTTATTTCAATGTTTTCTTGTTCAATACTCGTGCAATACAAACGTGGATACACGCTTGATATGTTATATATTTATGTATACACCATTTATAATATAGTGCTTGACTACAGGTCTCGTCACTCACATCTTCCGTCACAGCAAATATCGCTATGGATCGATTACAATGTGGTTTCGTACAGTGGAGTTCTTTTACTACTTAATTCAAACTAGACATAAATCAATGGAGTCTGAACCCCACCTCAAAATGTGTGCTAGTCTATGAATCGTTTTATGTCGTAAATAAAATGTAGATTAAATTATCTACATTTTGAAAGGTAAAAGAAAATTACATAAGGTTTTTGGTCTTAAATGTTGAAAATTTGTTTTGGATCCTCTCCCCTAAAATACAACTCTTTCTTAGCACCTAATTCGACTCGACGTAGCATATAATATATATTACATAGTAACGTCACGTGTTGCTGTGCAGGTTAACATACGCTGTTTTCGTACCGTCTTTTGTTTTGGCGTTTCATCGCGTATACGAATATTAATAATCGGTAAATATTATAATGTTATAATATGTGGCGCGTGTGATTGGCGAAAAATCGTACTCAAACCATTCAAGATTTTATCGACGATTACGTAGACGAAACGATTTGTTGTCAAACTCAACGTCAAACACATCTGAAAGACCAATTTACACGTGTATATGGTGTTGTTTGATTGATTGTTTAAACTTCGTCGCGTCGATGGATCGATCTAATGGACTGACTGCAAACGCGATCAGAGACACGTAAGGCTGTCAGTGCAAAAATTGATGAAAATAAAATAGTGTGCATGAGCCTCTTACCTCAATTTCTCCCTTACACTATTGTCCCATGCATAGGTACAGCCCTGAGGTCAGTCGATTTATCGACAAACAAATCGTTTTCATTGTGAATTATTGTAGATTACTATGAATGTTCAAGACAACTCGGTCTCATTGACGACAAGTTTTAAAGAAATCGTCACGTATGTATGATGAGGCATTTCACGGAATAACGATATCGTCAAAATCCACGTGGTCCGCTGCATTGATTTCTGGCACGCGAAGAGTCGCTCCGAGTTTTTGTAATTTAATACGTCAATCATTGTTATACGCGAAGTAGACGTCGTGGCGGGAGTCGCACGTGTCTTAGCTGAGCCTAATCGCATTTCGTATTTACATTTACCGTGCGTGGCATTTATTATTATTATTATTATTATTATTATTATTATTAATACCATCATTATCACTAGCATAGGATAATAATCTTCGTGCTTACCGCGGGAAGAGTAATAATAATTTCCACCGAAACAGTTGGTTAATTTCCACGTCACCGAATCCAAATTAGCCGTCATCCCGACGAAAAATCAATTCAACAAGGCTTATTATCAAATCAATCCTAATTTGTCGGTTATACTAAAAGTATGATAATATATTAGTAAGGCTTAATTTAAATTTATATAAATTTTATTTTTTATTTGATTCAATAATTTTTTACATAGGTTTTAAATGTTAATGATAATTAATGATATCGACATTTATAATTGTGAAATGCAATAATTTTTTTTTTTTTGGTTGATTTTCACTCGATAAATTGTTATTAGAATCAATATGGTTGCAGTATTCAAAAACCACGGTATACTTTTTAGGTATATAGCCGGACGACTAATTATACGTCCGTAAATACACAGTAATAGAGAGTAGTTCATTCGTTAAACTATTGTCCGTTAATTTCCACATACCTAAATAAATAAATTGTCATTCTCGAAAAATGGAAGGATATATCCTATTGGTAACAAGTTCTTTCACTGCGGTAAAGAGACATTATAAAATACAAAAAGACAGATATTGATTTTATCCATGCGAGAAGATACTTTTCCATTAAATTCAGTCAAAGGATCACATAACGGAGTAACATAGAGTTGTTAAATGAACAAACGCTATTTGTTAACCTCAAAGTCTAAAATTCTAGGTGATCAACTGATCAAACTCGTCTGATGGTTTGTGTATCAATATATAAGCCAACGATACATAATTAGTGTTATTCAATGGTGGAAGATTTTGACATTTTGAATGTAAAATTAATATTTTCTAGAATTATGATTCCATTAAAATAATATGGTGTCTTTTTTAGTGGTTAATTTGAATAGGGCTGTTGTACATTCTGGGTATTTTCACAAATATTATGGAAGAATACTCATAAGTCAAAATGCCACATTAAAATGATAGAAAATATAATAATATTGTAAGTCAAAGTGTGCGAAAAATTCATCGAGACAGTTTTATGTTCAATTTTGTCAAAATAATACTCGTATATTTTAGTTTAAATAGCAAATCACTTTCCGAAGAAAACATTTTCATTTTAAGACCGAATGATTTTTCTTTGCGAGAGTTGATAAATCTTAATCAGCTATGCTATTGTGCCCTTGTAATAAATAATATATATCAAATGCATTTTTCAACATCTATACTATTAACCATGTTAAAGTTATACAGCATCATCATAAACGCATTTTATATCAGTTCTGATGTTTGCTTAAGTGTTTACATTTAGGATATATAAAATAATGATATGCTAAGAATAATAGCTCTATTCATATTAAAATATCACTTTAACCAATGAGTTATTATTTAAATACTTGTGACTTCTTCATTTATTTTAGTCTAAGTTACATAACGTATCATCAACTTACCAACGGTGATAATAGTAAAGTATTATTTTAGTATATTCATAATATACTTGACTCTTAACTCATTTACAGATCGCTAAGCATAATAAATAACGATTCAGTATAATGTCAGCTGGAATTTTAAGTTACATATATTATTATTAGAATCATCTATGGCTATGCAGGGATTTCTTTTAGAAACAAAAGTACGGCTTTATTTCACACTGTTTTCATGCTCATTTTAAAATTATAACAAACATTTGGAATTTAAAACAATATTTTTTGACCTCTTTATCCAAAAACGTATCAACGATAATATTTTATCACAGAAATATATAATGAATAACTTTAAAATCGCCTGTCACTGTACGTCGATAACTTGTTGTCAATCAAATGTAATGCTAAAGAACTAATCGTTGTATTTATAACATTTCAATTTTGAATTGAATATTATTTGATATAATTTTTTAGTTAAAATGTATTATTTAACCCTCACAGTTAAATTTTTAGTTGAGGTAGGTTGCGCTAATATGATACAAAGTAAGGATTTGAATTATATTTTTCGAAGCCTCCATTGGTCGAGATCCTCATAAGTATGCGAATCCTGGGCTTCGTTTTCCATGTGTTCATTGGTTAAAAGCAACATTAGTAACCATACAAATATTTATGCTATTCTCTATGTTTATTAATTTTTTATTATAGCAAACATTTTTAATTTTTGTAAATATTGTCAGAATTTAATATTCAGAAAATAATGATATTTTTTTTTTTTAATAATGTTTAAACTTGTAATGTAAAAAACTGTAGTAAAGCCAATACATTTCTTGATTTATTCACAATTTTAAAAGTATACTTGAATATACACATATGAGGCGTGGCGAGGCAAAGTGATCTAAGTGCCAAAATTTAATTTTTTGGCAAATCAATAAAAACTGTCCCAAATTTACAAAAACAATTAAATTTTTATTTTTCAAATTTTGATAAATCATGAAGTATAAGATTTAACAAATTATAAAAAAAATTTTGACAAATTATAAAAAACAAATATTTTAAAGAATAAGAGTGTCAGAAATGATCTATGTCCAACAGTTTAAGCACTTAATATTTTTTCAAAATACAACCTATTTTCTTCACTTAAATACTGTAACATAGCTTGGAGGTCTTTTTTCTTCGTTTCTTTTAGTGGCACTACACCCGGAAGACTTTCAATTTCTGCATTTATAAGGTTTTCAATTTGTATTCCTCGTTTAAAAATGTTACATGTTAGAAACGGCAATAGGGAACTGAAATTTTTCTTAAAATAAACGATTCCTGGGCTATCTTTTGTCACTTTCAACCAAGCAACTTTACTTATTCCCAGCTTCGATGTATCTAAAAATTTTGTAGAGGCAGTGTCAAAATCAAAAAATGTTTTTTTCCCCATGTCAATATACTTGAACGGTCTGTCAAGTCTAGAGCTGCGAATAACACGCTTTACATCGTTCACATTGAATAACTTAGATCGTTTAGCTCGTTTTTCAATTGTAGCAAAGTCTCTATCTGAAGCTGAGTAGCTATGACCTGATATAAAAAATTTATGTTCAATCGTATCAAATGTGCCATTGGCAACCAACCATATGTAAAGGAAAAGAAGCATCCTATTTTTAAGTTGCCCTGCACAGTTATCACTCCAAACTGTTAGATGACGTTTGTAGGAAGAGAGATGTCCTGAATTAATAGCTTGCATTAAACATGAGGCAATTTGGTTCCCTCCTCGCCCTGATTGCCCCTCATGCCACACGCACATGATGCCATTGGACGTGTCTGTTACATGAATTCCAAAGTTAAAGCATGAAAGCTGACGACTGTAATACATGCTAGTATGGGATAGTTTAGGCAGTGGGTAGACTTTTTGTAGATCCATAGTAATAGTACACGTTTGACTTCCAGGTAATGTACTTTTCGCAGCATCAACTTTAATAACTTTGGTGACAGCATCGACTTTATGATGGTGTAATTCAAGTTCTGTCTTACCTGATGAGGCTACCAGTACGTTATTGTCATTTCGTTTAATAAAAATAGCATGAATGGACTTAGATCAATTAGAGCGAATGATATGTGTGGACATACAGACAGCTCCATCTATAATATTGCTTACCAACAATTTATTGATAGTTTGGAGATAGATCTCTTTACACAGTATTGGTATGGGCACATAGATCATTTTGGTGTAAAAAAAAGTATTTTTCAATTTTTGGCACTTACATCACTTTGCCTCGCCACGCCTCATATATTGTAATTCTACTTATCAATGATTTTTGCTAATAAATTATATTTCTTTCAGTTACTTATTCTGTAGCAAAACAATATTTTTTAGATTATGTTAATATATTTTGATTATATTTATTACATAAAAAATAATCTTGAAGCAAAATATTTACGCCTAACTTCACTTATCAAAACACCAAGTACTAATAATTCTGTATGTATACCAAAAATAATGTTTTTTCTGATAAGAAAACCATGTATATTTGCTATAGGGTAATACTATACAATTAAACAGTCATAATTCTAAGTCACAATCTAGCCTACATAAAAAATTATCGTATTACGATATCATATTTGATCTCGTTAATCATACTGATAATAATCTTTTTGCTTTCCCTATACAACATTTGATAATTAATATACTACCAAAAAGATTACGAGCAGTAGCAAGCTTTTTACAAGCTTTTAATGTGTTTTAAATGCGAAAAAAAAGAAGTTATTTCGGGAGAATTAAGTTCAGTAATTTATGTTATTATACAGTTGTTTAAAATAAAATAATGTTGTACGAATACTTGACACAAACATATGAATACAACAAAAATTATACGTACATTATAAACAAAATACAAGAGAAAATTAAAAAACTATGTAATTTACATTTTTATGATTGTATTAAATATGTGTTTATTTTTTTCAAATTAATTGATAAAAAAGAAGAAAAAAAAGTATATAAGTAAGATAACGAAAAACATATTTTATTCAAATCGTTAATTACAGATTCAATATAAAAACAACAGTGTTACCAACAATTACATTCCTTGTATTTTTATAATTGATTATCGCTTCGAATTTGATTTATGTATCTGATCTTATTCATATAATTATCATCATACTGTTATATTACTATCACACATTTTAATGTGATGTTAACAATAATTGTTGATTAATTGTCAGTAAAAAAATTTATAAAGGAAAAAATAAGATTTGATATGACATGGTTATGACAATTTTTATTATCAAAAAATATATAAACAAAGAAGTCATGTTTTAGACAATACTCATACTTAGGATCGAGAAAATTACGCTGAAATTAAAACTAAATAACTTTTGATCTGCTAACATTTTCAAAACCGGAGTATATGATACAAAATGTATACATAGCACTTTCCTAATAATAGTTTATTCATATAAATAAACCCATACAATATACCTATTTATAATTAATGCATTCTATGTATTATTATAATATACCATTAGGTATTGTTTTATTTAATTACTAAAATATTTTGTTAGAATTTTAGCATATTGAAACTGTTAACAGAATATAATACAGATACAGTGAATAAATAACATCAGTTCGACGTTTATTATAGATTATCTTTTCTTTAAAGCAAAATAATGAATATTACATAATACTGAAACTGTATAATTTTATAAAATAATTTAATAAAAATAGCCTAAATTAAAAAATGCTTCGTAAAACGAAAACAATACTTAAATGTAAAAGTGTATCATTATATTATTCAAGTGATAAAGGCGCTTGTGAAATACTTAGAACTTATCAATATTTTAGTGAAGTTTATAGTTTTAGAATAACAATAAAATTGAATTAAACTGACCTATCATGGCTATCAAAATATCCCTTCATAGGTATCAAATACACGTAAATACTGTACATAAATTATATTATATTTAAATTATTTCCATCGCGTTAAAATTAAAAGTAGAGACTTTAAATTGTAATGGTAATAATTAATCTCATAAAACTATATTTTCAAAATTAAACGAAGTCATACCATCTGTCGTTTGTATGGCTTCGGGTATAAAAGATTCTACGGTAATTAAAATGGACGACGCTATAACATTTCAGTATAAGAATATAAATAGTTCAATAAAGTATAGAAATTTAATAAGTATATTTAATAATTATATTAAGAAAATATAAGTATATATACCCATATACCATATATACCCATGAAGTTGCTTGAACTATAAAACCGTCAGTGTTCATAATAAATCACTGAGAAATTTGGTACTACAAAAATGTGTTAGTTAATTTTATTTTCTCTAAACTTCTTACTCAAATCGAGTTAATTTTCTCTGACAAATAAGAAAATATACAAAAAAAATCAATTAACCGACGGTTTATTTACTATTGTTTACCATCACAACCTTAAGATTCATGAAAACAATTTACGGTTCAAAAAATATTTTCCAACACCGATTGGAGTCGACCATGGTACTTTTAAATGCATGTTTGAATTTTGAAGTTATGCACTTCCATCATGTTATTTGTGGTCAAAATTATATTAAATAATTTGAAATGTATTGGAATGTATGGATTAAATATATTACACAATGTATAGCGTTATACTACACCATTGGCTCATGATCAAAGTGTTTATAGTTATTGAGTTCTGTATTGAGCTAGGAATATTTTGACAAACTTTATTTATAAAAAAAATTTTTTAAATATATTACAATAATCTTTAAATGTGCTATATATAATTAAAATGTATATAAAACAATTTTACTATTCCAAATGTCTTCGGAAATACATACATTATTTTTTCATGTTTTTTTCTTATGTTTATAACATTATAGCACAGAAATTAGATAAACATAAATAAGAAAATTACATGACAAGAAAATTAATAACGAGTTCGATTAAGAAGCCAGAGGAATTAATGGAAATTAATGTCAAAATGGATGATAGGAATGGAGAGAGAGAATAAGAAATTAGCGTTGGGAATATTATAACCAAAATAAGATAAGAACGAAAAAAGGCGTTTTCGGCTAGAAAAAAGAAAAAAACAGTTAAAATTATATGGTTGAAGTCGCAGGCAGTATCGTCGTGTTGTTGGGTACATAGAGAAAAAGTGTTAAGTGAGAGCTAAAAGATATAGCAAGAAAGAAGACGATGGCCTATTCTAAGGTGAAATATATACATATCTATATGATTTTATACTTTTAGAGTTTTAGAGCTAGAGCAACTCTTATCAAATTTACTCTTAATAAAACTGATGTTCTCCAATTATATAACAATATCATCTAATATGCATCTAAATTCCATCTTCATACATGGACATGCCGTACACCTGTAACAAGTTCAAGTTGTTAAAGATTTAGGGGTAATATTTAAAACAAATTAACTTTCAACGATCACATCAATTTAAAAATTCTATTGCACTAAGACTAGTAGGATTTATAAAAAATTTCTATAAGTATTTTAAAGACAAACATGCTCCACATCTGATCTACAACTCTAACATTCGGTCTAATTTAAAGTATTGTTCCCTTGTGTGATCTGCCTATTTCCTAGGTCAACAAATATCTCTAGGAGCTGTCTAGCATGCGTTTTTATATATTCCTTTGTTTTAACTTTTATATTTTTAGAAAGCCTCTTTCAAACTATGGTCCTATTCTTTCCTCCTTAAATTTAGATTCAATTTAAAAGATATTTAAAGTTAAATTATTGTATCTAATTTTAATTATTAATATTGTACTCTACCACTATGCATTGTTCAACTCTTAACGTATTTTTGTTTTTACTTCATGCGTCATTACTTTCTATATATTACTGTACCAATCGTTGATTAATCAATACTTTGTACCTATACTGGGTTCGTCACGTTGAAATAAATTATTAAATAAATAAAAAAATATAATAATAATAAAATAATCTTGCATTAAAATTATGCTGTTTAACGAACTTTTCGATGAAATAAATAATTTATGCATCATGACGTTCAATTTCAACAACATTTTTTTAATTTATAGTTTAGAATAACATTATATTTTTTTATAACCAAGTGTCATTTATTATTGGAATAGAATTATAAAAATAAATATGTACCATTTTCAATCATAATAATCATTTGAGATCGGAAAATTGTTTAGACAAATATCTATTTCAATAATGCGATTGTTTATTGATCCATCTCGAATAAATATATACTGTTAATGTCATTAAAAGCAAGAAAAATAATAAAACATCATGATTTTAAAATCTACGAAAATAATTGTTTTTCATTATACTCATGGATTGGAAAAAAAATAATAATTTATATGATTGATTGGGTTGTTATGATAAAACCAACCTTGATGAATGTCAATAATTTTTAATGCTTATAGGATGGTCTAGAATATTTCCAAAAATTTAAATAACACAAAGATTTTGTAAATTATGTTTTGAGTTTAAAGCATGAAATAATTTGAACTCACATATAATTTTTATTGCTAATAATGTATAAAACTTGATGAATTATAAGATTTCTGTATAATATTAATAATAATTTACAATATATTATGACAGTTACTGCCAATATATTTATATATCATATTTTCTATCAATATAATACTGTCACCTTTTTAAACACTTTTGATTTTTTCATATAATCTCGAGATAAATTATTTGTTCTGTGGACTCATAAAAACATTGAATTCTAATATTGTTTAAGAACAACTGGAGTTTTTGCTTTCGTTTTAAATAATATTTATTAAAAACTTATTTTAAAAAAACTAAAGCGAGATTTATTTAAAATTGAGTTAGAAAAAATTAATAATTACTTTTGCTAAATAAGGATAACGCAATAAAAGTAAATTGTATTAATTAACAAAATAAAATAAAATCTTGATTAATAACACTAATCGCATGTAAAATATAATAAAACTGCTGTTTAGCGAAAAAATATAAATATACAATTAAACACCAAAAAAAAAAATTGTTCTTATTATAATAATTGTTTACACTACACCTTCCAGTTCTCCCTTGAGGCTTTTTCCTTTCGCAGAAATGATAATAACATTTAAAGTCAACAACGACCACTAATTGTAGAATTCAACAAACTGAGTGGGTACCCAGCTCTAATTAATTATTGTGCATACCTTTGAAATCATTGCAGCTTAATATCATAATAAATAACTGTAAATTACTGTCAGTATTGGTTAGTTGCTTTAGAGAAAGTTACGCGTTACGTACTTCCTTAATATTTAACAACAAAGTAATTTCTTTAGTGTAGCACGTTAAAAATATCAAATATTTAACTTATTTTTTTTTTTTTTTTTTTTAACACATAAATAAACAAATAATTTATCTGTCGAAATAAATAAATTAAAGCTCAGGCTAGATTATTTTAAAAATTTTAAATGACGATCGGTTTAAAATTTTAAAATTAAAAATTCATCTTCAGGTTGATACAAAGTCATTAAGATCGTGACTCAGAGTTACGATTTATTATTGCCACCGCAATGTACAATGCCATGTTGTCACAATCGATCATAATTCAGAGATAATAACAGAAATATATAAAAATTTAATTTATTTAAATTTGTTCATTAATACAACACTATATCACGGGAACCTGTAATAACATAACTTTAGTGCCCGATTTCCGTATTATTCGATGATACGGTTTATTTTTTTATTAGAAAATGAATGATAATATATATTTTATTAAATATTATAAATAAAATTTAAATATTTGATGTTAATTAACTATGGACGATTCTATAGCAATCAACCTATTGCTGTCACCAGTGTATATCGATCAAATAAATATATATTTTAAGAATACATCGCTAATATACTGTATATTAATAAAAACATAGTATTGGTCGGTGACCTGAATGTTAAGCATACAAATTATGGCTATAAGAAAACAAACTACAAAAGTATACTTCAAGTACACAATATATTAACAATGTCTGTTCCAAATAGTCCTACAAATTTCTCAGTCTACAGTAACACATAATCTGATATCTTATACATTTAGCTGATTAAATCAATAAATTTTAGTTTGGCACAAAAACCATTAACGGGCCTGTCAAGATTGTCAACAACCTTTCCCATCACTACGACCCAATTTAAGTCAATTGTAACGGGAATACAAAATTGGAAAATCTTCGCCTATATTTTACTACAATGTTAAAAAATAATAATAATAATAATAATAATAATAATAGTAATAGAAGACGCTGAATAGGCAACCTAACATATCACAAAAATAATAATCGTAGCCGCTTTAAGGTAAATTGGACAAATCGACCCGATGTATCGTATAAGTTAACTTTAGCACCAAACATCTTGCAACAAATCCGACAACAATACGAAATATGACACATATGAAAGAAAATCGACACCCAAATGATTGCACAAGACTAAATCAAGCAACAAAAAATATTAGAGAAACAGTTCACAATTATTGCGTATCATTTAACAAAAAGCATCTATCTGATATACATCCAAGTGATTCAACTGACAATCCACAAAACGTATTTTCAAAAAGAACAATAATAGTATTCCCTCTCTCCATGCTGATATAGAAATTCAGTGTTTTCTCGGATGTTCTGTACAAAATCATAAATAATGTTACCGAATAAAAAGTTAAAATCAGTATAGCTATGTTCTGTACAGTTGCCTTTAAACATTACAGTCCCAAACGAAATTAAACTTAACATAAAAACCAACTAAGGAAAAATGCCTCCGGTAATAATATCATAACTAATATTATCCTGAATAAACTTCCAGATAAAGCAGTTAACACATCACTGCTAAATGCACACCTTCGTTTCATTCAATATACAATAACACGGAAGAAACCAATATAATCCTCATTAAAAAAAAAAAAGAAAGGGGGTCACAAATGTATATAAAAGTAAGTCAGTAACTTCGAAACAACAAGAAAATTCTTAGATTCAGTGTAAATCATATCCAAAATTTCAATTGGGTTTCAAGTTACATCATTCAAAAATTAAACATCTCTCGTGCGATAGAAACACACACGATGTGATCAAATATTATCATCATTCTGGTGAATATGATTTTATAGATATTTCAAAGCATTCGACAAAGTGTGGTACGAAGGTTTATTATATAAACATATACAATCAAACGCCCTAAAATATTTATTTATAAAAATAAAACCGTTTCTAATCAACCGATTATTTGCTGTTAAATGTAAGAATTAAAAATAAAACTTCAAATCAGTACTATAAGGAGTTCTCCTGAGTCAAGAATTGGAGCAATTATGATTAATTTGCACATATCTATTATCTAACAATTACGCCACATTAACAAAAACGTTTGTTTACTGATGTTAATAATTTTTTAAAACATATTTCAGGTTCAGCATGGAATACCAAATATTAATTCAATATTCTACAAAGTTTTTGTTTTAAATATTAAAATTGCTGTCATATACTAGTATAAATGTTGTTTCAATCCTTGCGATTGGCAAATGCTGTGTGTGAATATCTATTGATATACATTCAAATTTATTGTCCTCTAAACACATATGAGTGCAATCAAACACATCTAAACAAAGTCCACATTTTTCAAAATCAAATCATATGCATAATAATAAAAGCACCTTAATTTATTAAAAATAGCTCTTTACATACAGATCTTCCATTCCCGTCTATAAAGGATTTAATTTAAAAAAAAAAAAACAGAGAATCAAGAAATTCCAAAACACATTAAAAAACTTTTCTGAGACATGAAACTACAAATTACACAACGAACCCCGCTACAAAAGAAGCTTAAAATAGGACACCCTTGCTACTTGATATAAAGTCAAACCACGGAACAAACAGTAACAACAAGAAAAAATATTGAAAAAAAAAAGAATAGAAAACAACAAGAAACTGAAAACATCTACGATAGTTAAAACGTTTATATTTTATTAGTTTATTACATATTACTATTTTACTATTTTATTATGAATAAAACAATTGTGAACATAATTTAATAACATAATTATATATTCCTTATTGTTCCCCGCTGATCGATAATGAGGTGACCAGGCAATACGCTGTCTGATGGCAGAAGCTCATTAGCGGCCTCGTCGCTTTTATTATTATTAAAAATTATTATTATGATACGTAAATTATGTATATTTTGCACTATGCACCATGCACTGTGCATCTGTATCTTTATTTTCGTTTTCGCCATTTATTTAATTATTGTAATCGCATTATTTTTGTATTTTTGTTGAGTGTCCATCGTGATATCGCGTCGCCGCGATTCAACTATAAAAAATAATAAAAATATTTATCTTTATTTATAAATATTATAAATATACCTATATATTAGTTAATTTTTAATTATTAATTATTAAAATGTTATACGAGTAGTTAATTTATCTTTACATTCCATAATTATTTCATTATTACTGAAAGTTTGATACAGAATGCGAATTGATGGGAAAACTGCACATTTACGTGTTCATTTTGATTTTCCTTGAGTAATATAGTCAGATATTTCTATAATGATACATCTCAGTTTATTAACCCTATTTTTGATTTGACACAATTTAGAACACTAATATTAAAAGTAAGCATAAACCTGATGATGTATTTTTAAAAAAATATATAAATTCAAAAAATAATGATTAGTTTTTATGATTAATGAATTAAATGCACTTAAATAAAAATTAAATTTATGTATATCTATTAAATACCGTATTTATCTCGTATTTTAATTATACGACTGTATAATTAATCTTACAATGAAAAAATTCAAAATTATATAACTATTCTTATTTTGTAGATACAAACGTATTAATTTCACCTTCATCCTTTGATATTTTGAGAGTAGTGAGGAATTTATTTGGAATTATTAATTGGTTTTATCATAGTGTGTGTTTTTTCTTTATTTTTTCTGGTCAATAATTTGTTTTTAGTTTTGGTTTCAAATTTAAGTTAGTTAAGATATTAGAAGATCATTTTATTCATTTCTAAAAAATTATTGATAAAATCTAACGAAAAATTACAACAGTTTTCGTTGAAATAACCGAATTTGTCAAATTTTAATAATCTACAACTTATAAAAATTGTTTAAACTTTCCGATAACCTTTTATTTGAAATTTAAACATATTAAACAACAAAATGTATGAAAATGATCATAATTTTTTGTCAATTATTTCAAAAATTTTAATTCTTAGGATTTTAATGATTTTAATATTTTTAAAAATATGGAAAATATAAAAATATATTTTTAAAAATACATAACGTCATAAGTAGCCTTGTATAACAATTTTAAGCATTCAAACCAGAATTTTAAAATCCTATTGATATTTTAAAATAAAAAAAATAAGAAGCATTTATAAATGACACAATAAAGTTCTGAAAATTACAGTATTCAATGAAAACGTCAAGTCTCCGCGACTATTGTATTTGGAGTGAAGAAAAAAAATTGATTAATACCCGGTATCAGTAACGCGTAAATTTTGCATCTTTTATAATTTTTATCTATTTTTCTGCTAATTCGACAATGATGCAAATTTCCTAAAAGAAAAAAAATAACGAATTTCTAATCAAAATCCTATGATATCCATAAAATAAATTTGAAGAAAAAAACACAAATCATCGTAAATATTCGTTTTGCTCAGAATCTAAAAGTAGAGTTAATTATTACTATTATTATTATTATTATTATAATTATCGATATTATTAATATTGGATATTTAAATAAATCAAACCAAAATTAAATAGTATTACTTTTATGCAATATTTTTTGACTGTCTCTAAATATGGAGGTTAATCTATCATATTTCTTTCACAAAGATTCGCTTTTGAAACCAAACTGTTTTCAAATATATTAGAACATTTCATCTACACTGGCTACTCGTTTCTATATTTCATCCGACTTCTATGTATCATTCGTCTCCTATATCTGTCTTTTTTGTTTTTTTACACTTATGTATACATAATACTATTACGTATTATATTTAGTTGTTACATGTGTCATTTCATTATACCTTCCAGACGATTTTGAATAGTACTTAATATTTATTTATAAAATGCATAGCACATATGAACAAAAATTATCTGAACAATATATCATAAGTACAGTAAACGATCAAAGACGTGTATAATCTTAAAATAATTTCATCAGAACTTCGATGTTTTCTTAAAAAAAAATGGAAAATAATTTATTGGAAAAAATTTTATTCGAACAGAACAAAATGTGATATCAGAAATATATTCAGAAATAACTATTCTAACCAACAGTATAAATTCTAATACAAGTACATTTATTACAAAAAATTTATTTCGACCACAAATAATTCACTTGAACAGTAAAAAATTATTCAGCCAATCTTTATATTACACATTCAATTGAATAATTGTTTGTCTAAGAAAACATATAGTTGTTGTAATAAATCGATAAAATGCAGTTGAATGTAACTTACTACAAATTCATGCATCCATAAAATAACTGAACTTTTTTCCATCTTCAAATTACACGATTGATTACTTCATCAAAAAAGATTCATTATTGGATTCATGTCTCAAGTATGATATATATATATATACAGTAGATTCTCGTTATGTCGAATCTCAAGGGGAACAAAAAAAAGATATCGAATTTTATTAAAAAATAAAAAAATATATATAAATGTATGTTGTATAATATACAGGGTATAACAGATCTATTTGATTAATGCAATAACTCTTTTTCTATTTAGAATTTTTAATTTTTTTTTGTTATGATCTATAGAGCTCTGCACTATAATTTTTATAACTTAAATTTTATTTTATTTTTTTACAACTAAAAATAAATAATTTACATTTTGTATTAAATTTTTTTCTAATAATTCAAGATAGCCATTTTATAGATAAGTATTTAAAAACAATTAAGGTATTTACAATTTTTAATTCGGTTAAGTTTTTAAATAATTTTCAAAGTATGTTGAAATTCAAATTTATTTATTTCTAATCAATGTTACTGCCATTGTCGATATTCAAATTTTTCTTTTCCAAGAAATAACAAATTTGTTATCATTAAAAGGTAGGCAGTAATTACATATATTTTATCATTATTTAACGTGACTGAATAATACGCATATAATAATAATACCATGCATACCATGGCTGTTGATACTATAAATTGATAATAAATTATGAAAAGTAATAGTAAATTAAATTTTTCAATTATTAAGTTTTATTTTTCAACATTAAATACAACAATATAACAATATTGATCAATATTTGATTCAAATATGCAAAAATAATTACATATAATAATTGCAATCAAATAAGATCATTAAAATAGTTTAGTTTCAGAATAAATATCTAGAATAATGTATGTTTAGTTGATGAAACTATAATAGAATAGTTTAAGTTTAATACATGTTTTAATGATTGAACAATAAAACAATGATAAATTATGATTTAAAATAACTAATAGGTTTTACATGATGTTATAATCACATTATGACAATAGTTTGTTAATAATTTAGTATCAATAACCATCGGGCAGGTATGCTTCATGTTATGGTCACGTTAAATAATGATAAAATATATGTATTTACTACCTACCTTTTAATAATAACAAATTTGTTATTTCTTGGAAAATAACAATTCGAAAATCGGCAATGGCAGTTACATTGATTAGAAATAAATAAATTTGAATTTTAACATACTTTGAAAATTATTTAAAAATGAATGACTTAACCGAATTAAAAATTGTAAACGCCATAAATGCTTTTATATACTTATTTATAAAATGGCTATCTTAGATTATTAGAAAAAAATTTAATAAAAAATGTAAATTATTTATTTTTAGTTGTAAAAAAATAAAATAAAATATAAGATAACAATTCTAGCGCAAAGCTCTATAAATCATAACAAAAAAAAAAAATTAAAAATTTTGAATAGAAAAAAAGTTATTGCATTAGTCAAATAGATATGTATACATCTGTGTATGAATAATAAATAATATGAATGCATAAAATACATAATTTGAATACTTAAAATACTAAAATGACTGAATAAATTATTTTTTTTTTTAAAAATCTGTCATTAAAGTTTGCTTTATATAACTTCTTTCTGTCACGACGTTTTCCAAATTAGATAATGTAGACAGCCTTATCTTCCATACCTGTAGTAGTCTCAACAAAATTCCTTAGTGTTTTTAATAAATAAATTTATTCATATGTTTAATCTAAATCACAATCGCTATACTGCACAATGTATGCAATGTACTGTACTAATGTACTGCAAAATTTCTGTTTTAATCGTAATACAAATATTATTTGTGAACTCAAAATAACGAAAAACGATTAATTTTATATCGAGTTATCGAGAGCAAAACACTATTAAGTGTAATAGTAATTTCCAAGGAAATCCGAAGTAGTTCGAAATAACGAAAAATTCGAGATAGTGACGTTCGACATATTAAGAATTAACTGTATATATATATATATATATATATATATTATTTATAAATAATTTCTATACATTGTATATTACTACTTTACTAAACTTTATTAATTTCAGGATATTTAATGAAAATGTGGAAGATTTTGAATTATAATATGCTACGTAGAACGAAAATGATACGCACAAGAGCATATACAAGTGACTACGAATTTTATGAAATTTTAAGAGGATATGAGTCAACGCTATAGTGTATTCAAAAGTAATAGGAAACCAATAATATGGAATTCAATTGACCAAACGTAATTATCGAAATATCCCTTTAAAGTTAAGATGTCTACGAAAACTCTGTAAATTATTTTGTATTTTAATAAATGTAACATTGTTAACGGTGTTCCATAATTTTGTTTCAACTTCGTGTTATATTACTTTTAAATTCATTATTATACTGTACAGCTCTATCAATTTGGATGACCCAAATTTTAATCGGTCATGGTTCTGCGTTCCATTTCTCGAAGCTGAACAGTAATTCGAATTAGTAGTTACGATAATCAATTTTAATATTGCCGAATCTTTTGAAAAATATTTTTTTCGAATCATTTAATTCAAAAGACAATTTTAAAAGGATATAACCTAAAAACGATGACCACATTGACTAAAAAAATAACTTTTTCTTTTTAAAATATTGGGTAGACATAACATCAAATGTTACAGAAATATTTTTATTCAAACTCATGATAACTAAGAAAATATTGTTTTCATATCAAAAGAAATCATCATGTACTATTTTTACTCTTTTTTTAATAGTATGTTTTTTACTCAATACAATGTTTACAATGATAAAATTCTATTGTATTTTTCTATAATTGATAAACAATTATTAGATTCAAAACTAATTAATTATTTTTAAATTTTTATTAGCTTTCACTTTCCGAAACTACAGCAAAACTTTTATGGTATTATTACTAAATCTCATTACAATTTGATAATAATAAAAAGTAAATGAAAGTGATAATATAGAAAATTAAAAATCTTAGAACACAATATTCATTATACACAAATCCATGCAATTTACTTTAATAATCAAAATTTTGTTAAAAAAAAAAAAGTAAGCGAAAATAAATGAAAACAAATGTGTTAGTATAACATTTACCACGAAAAACGACCACTGCGTTAGTATTATAATTAACAATAGGTCATCTGATCAAATAAAATACATAGATTTAAGATGAATTAAGTGCCTCACTTGAAGACCTTATTTAAAAATAAAAAGACAAACAGAAAATACAAGGCTTCACAAACTCCGCATTTTACTAAAATCCAAACATAACCTGAAAACAAAAATATTTTTCTATAAATCAATAGTAAGATCAATTTGGTTTTATGGAATTCAAATTTGGAGACCACTCTGACCAAACAACGTTCATCCAATACAAGCATATTCTAACATAACTCTTCGACTTATTTCAGATGTACTGTGTTACATTAGCCATGCTTCTATGCAAGATCATTTAGATCATAATTAGCCTCTTGTACTATAACATAATACAATTCTATTAATTTATTCTATACTATTATTCGCTTAATTCTTACGTAAACCTACTTATAATAAAATATTATCTCACCCTATTTGCAGGCCCAGAACGATGCCTAAAAGGAAATTGATACCGTTCCAATGACATATCTCATTGATTTTTTTAAATTAAACAAATAAAAAATTATACGAGAGTATATATAATAGACCTCATCTTCAATCAAGTTACTTAAGACAATTATATTTGTTTCATTATATTAAACGAATGTAAGTTTCTCTTTTTAAATAATGAAAATAAATATATAATATAAAGTATACATCTAAAATGTCTATATTTGACTTCATTACACCATGAAACATATTTGTATACAACTATAATACTAGCTCTGAAATAAAATGCTGAATGTTCGCTCAAAACAAATTTACGAATGCTAAAGTTTTCCAATCTACATAATTTAAACTTATGGTCAAAACGTGTCCCAAAACAATATATGAAATATGATTTGCTCTGTTACATGCATTTGTACTAGATGTGAAAATATAATTTTTATACTGTTATACCGTAAAGGTGTCAATGTGATAAATGTTGTTCTATTGTTTTGTACTAAATTTTAATTTTTTTTTTCGTAATTATAAATTCACGGTTTTTTTTTACATTTCTCGTGTTACTATTTTACCTGTGTATTCAATTTTATAAACATTTCTAAGATATATTTCAATATATGTGTCTGAGCTTTATAACATTGCATTTGAACGATTTCTAGGCGTAGTCATAAGAAATGTATAGTAAAGTGAATGCGAAAGTATAATACTTATAATATTTATAGCCAAAGAAACACTGGCGTTAGTGGGGATATTTAGACACTTAAACGCCTTAAACACTCAATCATTTGTCGAGTTTTTTTTTTGCGTTTTATTTGTTCACAAATCAATAGGAGAAAAGTTTACTACATCAATAGGTTTTACAAGCACTAGACATCAAGACACGAATGAAACTCGAAAAGTTAATTATTATATTTATGTTGACGTTTTATGTTATTTTATACAAAAAGGTTTCCATTTAATCCGTATCTAGAATATAATAAATATTTTTTAATTTCTTTATATATTTTTTATAATTAATGAAAAACATCAATTTTTTCAACTATTGTTATTCTTAATGATTATCTTTGGAATATTAAATTATGTTGAAGACCCGTCCAAATTTGGATTAGAGCATTACTGGAATGACATAAATGGAGACTGCTGGTCGATTTAATTATCGATTACTCGATTACGATATATCTCTGATGATATATTTTTTCTTATGCTTATATTTTATGGTACACACACCACATGGCACATTAATGTGGATGCTCTTACATATACTAGGAAATAAAATAGTATTAATATTACATGGTATTCCTGAAAGTTACTGAAAAATATATAAGTATACCCCTTGATTTAATAAAGTTTAATTTTTCGATATACGTATATATCGTTTATGAATAGTTCGGTGAATAACCAAAAAACAATCAATAAAAAAAAAACCCAATTAACTTCATATGTTGAATTATTAAAAATAAAATCCATATGATTGAAAGCTTCGAAATATATGGAACAGGAAATAAAAATATTTTTCATGAATTTTAATTTTAAAAATTAAAAATAATCTGAGTATACAATAGGTGGGTACCACATGTAATATGTAGAAATCATTAAAAATTATTATTATTTTTTTAGTTATGATGTATTTTACGTTATAAATTTTGCCGAATGTAAAAATTTAAATAATAGATCAAGCAAATCACCGCAGTATAAACAACGAAGAATACTTGAATTATCTCTACACAAATATATATTATTTTTATTGCGGTTCATTGGTAAATATCATTTAAACATTACATTTGACCAAATACAGTAAAATACAAATAAATAACTGTAAATTTGTTTAAATAGCGGATTATTTTAAATTTTGAACAACATCAAGAACATTATAATAAAGATTATATTATTTGCACTGCAATTCAATGATTTTAAAATATAGTTTTCCAACAATTAAAGGTAAAATCGATTGCCAAATTCCGTTTTGGGCGAAACCTGAAATAAACTTCTTAATGAGACTTTCAGAAAACATTAATACCATAATAGGTTCAAATTAAAATGTTTTGAAGGAAACCGTACAACTTAAATAGGCTAATTGTTCTATAATTGACAATAAAATGTCGTTAAGAATTTTCATTTTATGAAATTAAGCCCATTTTGTTTTAGTATGAGAGTCTTCTGTACTCTGATATGAGAAAGTAATTTACTGGTCTCGTAGGGTTTCATCACATTTTCATAAAATTTTAAAAGTTAATTTCTGATAGCAAATGGTCCACTGAAACAAGTTAAGCGAAAAAAAAAAATTATGATACGTACGATGTGTAATTTACGTGTCTATGAAATTGAAATAACAGAATAGATATTTTAAATAGGTTCAGAGAAACGACGGGTAATGTATACTTAATTTTTCTGTTATACTTTTCCGTATAGTAAAATTGCACAATAAATTCTAACGCAACTCTTAGTGGACGGGTTTTATAATTAAAAATACAAAAAATTTAAGAATTGATGTATTAAAATGTTGTATAGTTTTGTTATCAGGTATGATATGTTTTATGTTTGGTCCGTTCGATAGCAATATAAAATATAAAACCGTACTTAGTAATTTATGCGCCGACCACTTTTAAACGGATTAAATTTGTACGACTACTAAATTATTAAAATAACTAAAGCAGTAATTTTTAATGTAAATTCTAACACTACAGCGTCTGTAAAAATAAATAATATGAGATAAAAAATAAAAATATCTATTTATGACATGTACAGCTGCACCAAACGTACCGGTCACATTCGTATTACGCATAATGTTTTCCTTTCCACGTGATATCGCGTCATTTTATATTAACGAAGTAACACAAAAACTTTGAAGTTTCATCACGATGCGTGCAAAATGTTTACCAGAAAACAAAAAATAATTATAGTTTTAATAGTTAAGCTTCGGGTAGTGGTGGCCTTTTTGACTTATTACCGCGGCACTTCAAACAATTTCTTGGATTATGTAAAACCTTGGATCGTGGTTGAAAGAGACTACCAAGTAATGATTAAATGGCCTACGGTCAACCGAACCAGCGCGCAGGTGACGTGGTATAATATTATATAAATTTCCATAACGATAATGTAGATGTATGCGGTTCGTGTTAAGAGACAGATAAATATACCTGTATTAAAACGTTTTTTATTCAAAACTGCGACACAAGCTTGAAATTTATGTACATTTTTGCCGTGAAAAATGAAATATAAGACTGTTACTGACCTTTGATGGTAAATGGGTTGTCGTGTCCATTGCACTTCATACACATACATAAAATATCACATTATCAAAATCTTTCGATGACGAATATAATGCGCTGTTGCTTCTATAACTAATTCCATGTAAGTTACTTTTTAGATATCACTCTTCTGCAAGAAATGAGATCTGTATTGATAGTAATGATCAAAATAGATTTTGTGCGATGGTTGGTTAAGACTTATAATTATTTATTTATAAATATAAAATATATTTATTATATAATTTTATTATATAATTATTTAAATTGACGTTCCATAATTAATTTTCATTATTCAACGTGCTAACTCTAAGTTTACGTTGGAGACTATGTACGTCCCATAGAAAAATAGACGAGTAATGTATATTTTGATTTTTTATTGGCCATCAAACCAAAGGTCCCTAAATTGATTTTCTTAATATTTTAACTTTATATTATAAAATATTATATAATTGTTATAAAATAAAAACAAATATTATATTACACAGTCACAGTGAAATATAGTTTTATTCATCAACATTTGACTAAACTGTTATGCACATATTACGTTTTATTATTGAAGAATCAAGTTGTTCAGTCCAATCATGAACAAATTAGGTTTTTTTTTTTTTTGTTTAAAAGGTTTTTAATCGGTAAAAAAATGTTAAACCAATTTTTAAATCAAAGTAAAATTTATCATAAGTTATGCAAGCAAAAAAACAAATTAATTTCAATTGTTTCAAAAAATAAAAAAATTTTAATAAAACAATAAAATTTAGAATATAAACAACAAATAATTCAAAATTGACCTAAGCTATGTTCAATTTTAAGAACAATTATTTTATCTGGTTACTTAGAACCACCAACTAGAGGAAAAAATGATTTAAGTAAAATTGATACTGCTGAAGAATGCTAATCTGAATAAAAGTTTCGTACCCTTTTTAAATTTGAAGCCAATTAAACAACATTTTAAAAATCATATAGGAAAGGAGGCAGCAAATACTCATTACACAAGCGTAAAAACAGAAAATATGCTAATTAAAATGTGTAGTTAAGTATTTATTACTGAACAAATAATAAATGAAATAAACCGTACGAGTTTTTTTTTCTATAATTATTAATAAAATGACCGATATTTCGTGACGTGATGAGATGTTATGTATTCGATATTTTGACCCTGATACCGAAGTTCCTACAATTTAAAAAGATATCTAACATTTTATAGTTGTCTTACATTTTTAAATAGCTCTGATTTAGCGCCAGCCATTTTAAAAAATTTAAAAAACTTACATTGATTCAGACAAGGATGTGACGGCGCTACGGTAATGAGAATACATTTAAATAAGGTATAGGGAATAATAAGAAACATATTTTCAAGAGCCCTATAGTGCATTGTAATGTTCGCTCGTTAAACTTAACTATTAATGATGCATGTAAAATTCATTATTTGCTTCTTTTTTGGGGCTCAGCTCAGTGAACTGGAATTTTAAAATAATCTATACAAACAAAATACTCTTTTGTCCGATATATTATATTGACACTTTTTTTCTATGTGTAAAACTAAATCAATTTAAAAACATAACTGTATTAAACGGTTTGTAGAAATGTTTTATCCAATTTTTGATGCTCAAAAAAACTTAAAAAATTCTGTGACTAAAGAAACATCAATCACACCTCTAAGATTTTACGAATTATATTTATTAATATAATATATACATATATAATTTAGTAATTTTTAATTTCTTTAATATTTTTTTTCATGTTTTCTTTGTATACCAATTATATGTTACATTATAAAATATTTAAATTAAATTCCCAAAAATTCGAATAATGAAATTCAAATCATATTTGAGGATACTTGTGCCATCACACAAACCAGTTTAGTAGAGCGTATAATCTATTAAATGAAAATAACAATAACAATAATCTACAATACTTAACGAGCTAGAGTGTGACATTATATTGCCACGTGACAACAAAATATAACAAAAACAAACAAAATAATCAGAGTAACGTATTATCAAATTCCTCATTAGAATATCATAAATATCTAAAATATTCATGATAATAACAATAATATCAATAATAAAATTCATACTATTTTTTGATCGTGCTTATATAATGATTTAATTGACTGACCGTTACGTAAATCATAGAGACATTTTTTCTTCTTTGGGAACTTTAATACTAAACCGTATTTTAAATTCAACCAAATAACCATCTAAAAAATGCTTATAATTTTATTGTTCTGTTTTACCAGATTAGAATTAATTAAAAGAAGAGTTTTTGTTCTGAAAAGTTTAACGGTTAAACAAAGATAAAAATGAAAGACCATCAAATGTTCTGCAAGTACTTTCTGAGGATGATAACAATTTTTCAAGTTAAAGTTGCATAATAGCTTACTTAAGATCAACTACCGATAAAAACCGACTGACACGATGAGCTATTTTTTAAATCCAAAACGACATATCAGTAGGCCCACATAAAATATATTTGAAATTTGATACATATTCAAATGTGATGGATTTTATTTTAGATTTTTTTTTTCTCTGATTAAGTTATTATTATTATTTTATTTTATTTTTTTTTTTCATACGTTATATATAATAGTATAAATTATGTAATTATAACTTTATAAGGTTAAGACCTAAATTGTGTTTTTAATATTTTACATTAATAAAAAACTTTACGATTTTTATTTATGCATTCATACAAGTAATACCTACTTATTTTAATGATCTAGTTGTAAATTTTATACTAACGTTAAAAAATTAAAACTGCCCCCCCCCCAATACAAAATTCTTTGCGTGTTCCTTATCTAAAAACCTGATAGAACTTTGTATAAGTGTACTTATATCTAACAACTTCGATTTATTTTAGTTGGATTTAACCAAACATATACATATGTACATATATTTTAATGTACTTAATTAAACACTTTATTCTGCTATTAAAAAAAAAGTTTTAACACAACTTGTAAAAAAAATTATTTTAAAATATTCGAATATAATGAAGTTGGTGAACATTTTAATACGCTATTTTTTTGATAATTCATTATATATGTATAATATAGTTATATATATATATATATATATATAATAATTTTGAAAATGTTAAATATCAGAAAAAAATAAATAACTGACATTTTATAAGATTTATATTTTACACTTTATGGAATATTTATTCAATATTTATTAAATTTTTCATTTCAAATTAAAACCCAAATAAATACGAACTAATGTATATCAAAGAGCATTATTTCTAATTTACTATATAATTTGAACACATATTCATTTTTTATCGAATCCTTAAACCAATAAACCAATTCTGAATTTTTACATTTAATTTAATAACACGAACTCTTTAAAACAAAATACTATTCCTTAGACACATTTGTTATACCCTTCTTTCATAAAGTACTTATGATATTTCCGTAAAAACGTATGCATTTCGGACCTTAAATATTGTATGACCATTTATTTGTTAGTTACAAGTTACATAGTTACGCTTGTTGATATAAATATTTAGAACTATATTCTTACTAGACAATATTGAATAATATAAAAATGCGAGAAGTTAATCTAGATGTGTAGTAGCCAATTTAAAATGTATGACCAAAAATATTCTATGAATAAAATGATATAAACTATCGTACTTCTTAAGAACTTCTTCATATATTATAAAATTTTTCAAAAACACATTCATTGTATGCTCATAAATGATCATGATAAAGCATTATCGTAGGTCTAACTTGTAAAAATATATCAAAGTATCGATCTACATTATAGTAAAATCTCCACATACCTATGACGAAAATTACACTTTACTCCTGCAATATTGCCCTTTCAATTTATTACTGAACACATGGCAAATTTCCTTACTTTTAGTAAAAAAATTAATAAGATATATCTTATAAAAAAATTTATATAGGTTATAATATTTTATAAATTTCTTTTTTTTATAAAATTTTTATTGAATTTTTTTTACTACACTTTAACTTTGGACAAAATATTTGAATAATTTTAATGTTTCACATGTTAACATTTTTTTTTCTATTATTTTCTATTCTTAACTTACATAAAGTTTTTGTACTTTATGTTATATTGGTTTGAGATATACATGAAACTTTATACCACATTATCCTGTGTTCTTTGCAATTATTACTTATGTTGAATAAATTTTATATAGAATAAATATTAAAGAATATGAATTATTAGGTACTTATAATTACTTTATTATAACTCATTGTCATTTTTGGGGAAATTATTTTTTCTTTATAAATACATTATATTACTGAGTTTAAAAAATAACTCAATTACAATATAAATAATTATGGAGCTAAATAACGATGCTGTCGATACAAATATACAAAAACTATAAACTGACAATCAATGTTATAAAATTATAAATATATACTAATTATGACATAATATAAATATTTTTTTTTTTTAAATTTATTTCAAACAATAATATATTTTCAAAATAACAGTCACTAATTTTGGTTTTTTTTTAAGTGCATATATTTCCTACTATGATAAATAAACGTTAAACAGAAGCACTTGAACATAGAGCAGCAGTATAGTAGTATATTTGAAAAGAAATGAATTTCATAATTGGCTTATTATTTAAAATAATTTAATTACTATTGAAATGAACAATAATAAAACATTATAATTCCGTATCAAGTTTATCTTGCTATCTGCATTAATCATTAACTTCCTAGAGTTTACTATGCTCCAAATTATTGTCATTAACTGGTCTGAAATATTCTATTTAATTAGATTTAGATTTAAGATTTAGATTTAAGAGATGTCAGTGACTTTTCTTTTTCCATAAATGACATACTTTTGAACTTCCATTTTGGTTGAGAAATAGTAGACAAAATATTAAATTTTTCGAGCAGCATTAAGTCAAACTTACGGACAAATAGCATGCATACATACTTTCGCAAGACTTTTGCAAATAGTTAATGTAATGAGAAGCTCATTTCGTTGTTCCTTCAATCATTTTATTATTGAAAGCAGATAACCCATCGCCACAAATTTATCTCTTCGAAGTAGAGCTGTTAATCTTAGTTACTTCTTTAATATTTTAAAAGGTTTCCATACATTTATTAATTATTTTTTACTCTAAAATCAAAATTACATTTCAATAATTAACCATAAAAGCTTGATCTATTTTATTAAACCGTAGTAAACTTGCTTTGTCACAAATACGTTTAACTTTATTTTATGCTTTTATAAGACGATCTTTTCAATATTTTACTTTTTAAATTATTAATATTTTCATATGGTAGCTTATTTACCATGAGTATTTATCATATATGTTAAAAATGATATATAATATAATAGCTAATTGTTTAATGTAAAATTATATTAATATATAGTATCTACTTACCATTAAATGTTTCTATAAATCTGAATTACACTTAATAAAAATATAATGGGTCTTAGGGTTTTAGTTAGGTTTTGAGATTAACACTGGATTTAAAATTTACTTCAAATTCGGGATCATTTACCAAAAATAACTTAAACGAATTATTGTACACAGCTCGTTGTAGCTGTAGCTCAAGTGTTTCACTTTCACTATCCGATTCCATTATAAACATAAATATGAACTTATATATAATAAAATATACGACTAAATACATAACTGTCATAATACGATTGTCTCGATACTTGTGATTCATGAATGTTGAATAATAATTATCGTAAACTTAGATCGTAACCGGTGAACATTTACTAATTATTATTATATTACTATTATTAATTTGCCAACGTCAACTGATGGGTCACCAAACTTCCGTTTTTGGAAGAAGAAGATTATTAATTACTATTATTTTATTATTAATTGATATTACTATTATTAATTACTATTAGCCAATGGGTACCAGAAATAAGTAAGATTAAATCGTCGTCCATCGACAATAGTTATCGATTATAAAAAATTAATATGTAAGTTGTGTACATTTAACTGATTAACAATATTAACTATAGTTATAATTAGGTATTATAACATAATTCATTTTTATTAAAAACTCTAATAACAATGCTATACGCATAGACACTGAAGCATTGCACCACCCCCAATTATACAACACAGAGAAAATATATGATTTTTATTTTAAAAATAACACATTATTGTTCAACAATTAATAGCTATACTAAAAATATCATAGTTTAGAAAATATTACTATATATATAAAATATACGATAAATTTTAATATTTATATGCATTATCAATATTTAATAAGTTATAAAACTATATTAAACAAAAAAGAAAAGAGTAACAAGTAATTTCATGGTTTAACCACAAAAAATTAACATTAATTACTTAAAATAAAATGTAATTACATAAATATCAAATTACTTGAAAAATTAATTTTGTTATAGTAACTTTTAACTTATGTTATTCTCCAATACTACTCTGTTGAATATTTGATTAAACAACCAATATTATTTAAATCTATATATATATATGTATGATAAACCATTGAAACTGTTTATTTTTTTAATAAATATATTTCGTGAAACATTGTATTTCGTTGGCCACTATTACTAAAATGTAGCATTTTATCTGAGTTACAGTTTGACGATGCAACCAATTTCGTTTTTGTTATAAATGAACGTTTAATATTTTAGGCATTATCATATTTCTTACTCCGGTGTCTCATTATAATTTCGCCACAAGTCATATACGTATTAATTCGTAAAATTATCGTTTTCACAGTGCTTCTAACCCATTATAACATATGTGACTCTGACGATCAATTACAAATATTGTGTTACTTGCTTTATTTTCAGCCTCAAATCATCATCCGTTTCATACGAAGAATAAAAATCGTACGACAAATAAAATACAATTGTCGTTTTCAGGTGTACCCATAAATCATTTCCGGAAAAATGAAATCAGTCACAAATGAAATATGTTAGCACTTAAATCGAAAATCGTTTTTATCCATCGCTGTTGACGATTGAATATTGTAATAACATATTGTTGATAACAATCGTATTTCGAGTTATGTCACGACTTGAAATATTACAGACACGCGTGAAAACATGAGTAAGATGTATCATGGTCGTTGAATTCGTTGGATTCATAATGGTAATACCCGAGGAGTGTTGTTTTTGTTCTATTTCAACTAATAATCGTTTCATTTCCATCCACACTAATATTGCTGACATCGCAAATTGTTCACTAAGTGATTAATTTAATATCTGATGTATTTTTTTTTTTTTTTAACCAAATTTAAATACATGATTTAATGAAGTTAAAACTCATATAAAAATTTTCAATATTGAAGTGTAAATGCTCACAATATTTGGTTTTATTCTAACTTTTCCTAAGTTCCGAATTTTTATACGTTGAAACAACGATTGTTGATTTCCTAATGTTTTGTGTTACATACATGTGTGATAAAGTACTAAAATATTAATTTTACATTCTGAGTGAAACGAAAAATATATTAGTTTTACCATTTTCTATGTTTTCTTTACAGTCTCTGTACTGGGTTTTGATTGGAAAAATTGCTTATATTATCATGAATATAAATGTTTCCGACAACAAAATTTTCTAGCTTTAAGAAGTAATTTAACGGATTTTCAAGCAGTTTTTATATAATAATTGGGAAAAATTGAAAAATTAAAAAAAAAATTACAGTTACGGCATTCGATTATACGGCTTCACAAAATTGAATTTTATCGCAACTTAAAAAATAATAATCTCAGAGACTTAATATTTTCACTGAATGCTTATGTCACTGTTCACTATAAATTGTATAATTTTTAAAAGATATTTTTTTAACTATTTATAAAGTTGAAAATGTCATATTTTCGAAAATAACCCTAACATGATTTTGGTTTGAAAAAATGTCTTGTATTTTCAATGTATAGTTCCACGTTTTCAAAAGTCATGGTGACATATTTTACAACGAAATTCTTCTTCTTCTTCTTCTACTTCGCCTTCCTCCCAACTATTTGGGGTCGGCCACCCTTGTCCTACACCTCCACTTTACTCGGTCAATCACATCTCCTCTGCACACACCGACAGCCCTCATGTCACTCTCCAAAGTCTCCAACCATCTCTTTTTTGGTCTTCCTCTTCCTCTTTTCCCTTCAACGTCCATCTTCATAACCACTCTTACTGCATTCGTTTCCTCTCGCCTCATCACATGCCCAAACCATCTCAGCCTATTTTCTCTCATCTTGTCCACAATTGGCGCTACACCAACACTACCTCTCACGTATTCGTTCCTTATTCTATCTTCCCTTGTCACTCCACTCAACCATCTAAGCATTCTCATTTCCATGACACTCATACTTTGTTCTGTTCTCCTGTTAACCGCCCAACTTTCTGAACTATACAGCATAGTTGGTCTCACTACACTTTTATAAAATTTACCTTTCAGCCTAATTGGAATTCTCTTATCGCATAACACGCCCGATGCTTCTCTCCATTTCATCCACCCACACTTAATCCTATGTTTTACATCAATTTCAAAGCCCCCGTCCTTTTGAACAAAAGATCCTAAATATTTAAAGCTCTCAACTTCACCTATCACATCACCATCTATTGTCAGTTGTCTCCTCATTCCTTCAACTTCTTGGTCTCTTTGTCCAAAATCATACTCAATATACTCAGTTTTATTTCTACTAATTCTCAATCCCTTTTCTTCGAGGGCTAACCTCCACTCATTTAACCTATTATTGACAACTTCTAGGTTTTCTCCTATCAGAACTATATCATCCGCAAACATCATACACCATGGTATCTCACCCTGTATCTCCTTTGAAACCTCATCCATTACCACTGAGAACAGGTAGGGGCTTAGAGCTGACCCCTGGTGCACACCTACTCCTATACTGAAACCTTCTGATACTCCACACCGACTCTTGACACTAGTACTCGACCCTTCATACATATCCTGGATCAAATTAACATACATTTTTCCTCATTAATGCCCACCTTAAAACTTCCCTTGGCACCCTGTCATACGCCTTTTCTAAATCTATAAACACCATGCATAGTTTATAACTATAATAATAATAACTAATATTAACTAAATAATAACTATTATTAGATATTATAAAATATTAACACGGCGACTCACATAGGCAATTTCGCTACATGCATGTCAATAACAGTGTAAACAAGTACATAATAATATTATATTGGTTTTTCGTTATTATGAAACGTATTACAATAATGCGTTACCTAACCTAACCTATTACTTGTTGGTGCTACTAAAATTTACTAACAACTTAAACCATAAATCCGATTTATACGAAACATGTAATACGTTGCATAAATATAATTGCATAACTGTTACAGATTGATATAGATGCAACAGAATGATAAAAAATATATATTAACATTCTAAATTATTTACTCGGCGGTTGATTGTAATCTGAAACTAAAGTGATATCATGTCCATATCTAATAATCAATATATAAATATAATTTAAAATATATATAATAGTAAAAAAAAAATATAAATATTAAAACGCATGCAAAAAAATTAAATTAAATAATGTAGATTACAAAATGCGATAGAAAATTGATTACAAATGCTTACGGTTTTATGTTATTTTTTGCCAACGATTTCATTAAAAAAAAAAATAAAATATATTTTCAGCACACTGGACTAATATATAATATTATTAGATATTCAATATCATTTCTAACTCAAAATAATTTTTAAATTAAAGTGAAATAAATAATTTTATGTAGGGCACATTTAGATCCTTGATAGTTTATTTTTGTAACACTTCAAATGGTTTTCCTCTTTATATTTGGTTAATTTACACATATTTTTAAAAAAATAAATTAAAATTACATTTAATATCATATTTCAAACAGTTGATGTTACTATGAATATTTCATTATAATATTTTAAGTGAAAGAAGATAACAATAGATATGTTTATAACAGTATTGAATCTTTTTAGTAAAATTATGAAACTGATAAAAATCATACGTTCCTTAAATTGGCTCACCTACATTTAATTTACAAAATCTAACACAATAGTTAAAAAATTGTAAGCAAACTATGGCAAATAGATTTTCAGTAATTAGCAAATTATCCTTTTAAAAGTTTTTCTTTAATCGATAAAATAAACTAAAACTGTAAATTAGAAACAGATTACGCACGACGACCTGATATATTATAATATATTATATTTGTGGAAATGCAGTCTTTGGTCAATCAAAATATTTCCTTTTTTGATGAGTTCCTAACTCGCCAATATTCTTGAAACCTTATTTATTATTGAAGGTAAAATGTTGACCTTTCATAAAATAATTTAAATTCCTAGTTTTTATTATGCTTAGAATGTTCTAATTATAGTTCAGAAAAATCGTTAAATAATTATTGAAAATGATGTAACATTTTTTTTTTTTTATAGTTAGAATTCCCTTCATGTTCCACCAAACATACACACGCACTCCTACTCATACACGCACATAAACTGTGCACAATAAAAACATGCTAAACTCCTAGGTTAGGTGACACTTCATGGTTGGGTGAGGTACAGGTCAGTGATATTATGATAATGAACTTTTCAATTTGAAACCAATGCACCATTTTCTTCGCACCAATAATTCCGATTGAGAGAGATTTTTTACAATTATTTAAAAAACAATTAGGAATCATTTGTAAAATTACACCCAAAGTACCAGAATAGATTGGGAAAAAAATAGAATAGAATAGACATTTTAAGTACCAGAATAGATAAAATTTCTTACCATGATCTGAAAAAACTATTTAGTTCAAATTGTGTACAGAGGCACACACAAAAAAAAAAAAAAAAAAAAAAAAACATTGTGATAAAACCAATACATTATTCGTTTCACCCGAAATCTAAAAGTATGAACTTATGCATAGAATTTAGTAAAGCATGATACTATAACAATATGTATGTAAATAACATGAAACGCTTACGTATTCTGTGCGTTCTTGGGCGACACTTGTTATTGACGACATTTTTACGTACTTATATTGAACAAACCAAGCACGACCAACATAAGGTATCGTACAACCTTACCGATAATATATACATATATATTTAGTGTCGTTGCGATACACTTCGTTTCCAAAATACTTGAATGTAATAACGAGCTTAAAGATGCATGACATTATTAAATATTACAAATGTTACCTATTAATACTTTTGTCCTAAACACTTTTTTCGATTTTTACTATTGTTTTCGTTTATTTCACCATAAACAAACGCATACGTTTACAAACCGTTGCGCAAATTCCGTTCGAATGGATAAGACGTGTCTGTAACTGAAAACGAAGCACCATATCTTATTCTGTACTATATATCAACAATACTGTATACCGTCTTCATTTGGATCATTGTAGATGATCACGTTCTGGTGAGTATATGTTGTGCAGCGTTTGTGCCATATTAGCTTTTCGCAGCAGCTGGTAGACGACATTCATGAAACTATTTGTGCTCGTTTTGTCGAACACTGTCTGGCGTCGTGTAACTATTAGCGCACTCGCCAAACAATAACTTGCCCCGGACAATGTGTGGTTAAAAATAATATACACGTGTGTCTAATTGCCCCAACTATATATACCGTAATAAGTCTTAACCGTTTTGTCATGTAGTTTTCTTCGCCGTCCGATTTGTTGAAAAAAATGTAATAATACTTACAAGGTATTATCATCACTTGAATGAGTACTATACACGTTTTCGTATTAAAAGATTTTTTTTTTATATTTTCCTATACAAAAAACTCTAATATCGCAATGTTATTATTATTTTATTTTATTTTTTTCCATTAAACTTATCTCTCGATAAAATACAACTATTTTTACCTTAAATATTGTTATTAATACAAGTAATAATCAACCGTATACTTTAACTATGTTTATTTGCATTAGGTACAGTGATTCATATCACTCAAGTACATGTATGTTAGTTTGGGAAACATTATAAAATCGAATGTCAGTTCGAACAAAATAATTCTGGTTATGTTTAATGTTGTGAGGAAAAAAGATACCGAACTCGTGAAGTGTTGAAGTTACATTCCATTATGGAGAAATAAACTTCCTAAATACATACTAACCTTAAAAATCCTGTTGCCCGGGAAGTCGACCTAAATCATCACTTTTCTAATTAAC